>JABJVR010000039.1:6019781-6070422 GCA_025773905.1 Chitala chitala | reverse complement strand
TTTTTTTTATTTTATTAATAAGTTACCGTGCATTTGTTTTTTGTTTATAAACCCAGTATAATTTTTGGGAATTACAATTTTAAAACAAAAAAAAAAAAAAAAAAAAAAAAAAAAAAACCCATAGATAAATAAATAAAAACTCAATTTCATTAAATGAGCTTTTCTGTCGCTCTAAAACCCCATAGGAGGAAGGAATTCATCAAAACTATTCCCGGCAATAAGAAGTGCTCTGTACCCCAACATCTAGTAGAAAGAGAATGTAGAAGTCAGGATCAGAGATGACGTTTACCAGCAGCCGTGCTGCTGGCACCGTTCATCCCAGTCTGACAAAACACAGCATTTGAGACACAAGAGCCGCTTTATTAAGCAGGACAGGCTGTACGTTGGGCGCACATCAAAACTGCTGACTAGCAGCCTAGCTGTCATTGCACTGCAGCCCTCGACGTGTAGCCCAATCTACTTACAGCAGCCGCCAAGCAACTCTGGCACAAAAAACAGGTGCAGTCGGCAAGGTCAGTGCAGGTCTTTGCGCTGTAGGAGCCGAGGTGAGAGATGCAAGTTTTATGAAGGTGATTGCTTCCCAAGCTACAGTTTTACATCCGGTCTCCAGAGTCACGGCGACCGTTCATGCTGGCTGCTATAGTCATTATATTATTATAACAAAAAAAGGTTTGAATAGACCTGAAATGCATTTGGCCTTGTGACTGGTGAGGTGTTTACTTCGATATTTCATTGTGTGTGTAATCGTAAACACAAATCTGAAAAGCATACATTAATACGTTTTAAAGTTTACTGCACACAACATCCAAGGAGCACAGTGATAAATCTCTGGAATTTTCAAAGACGAGAACGAAGTGAAACAACCATGTCAGCCAATTATATTCAAAGTTCAATCTGGCTTATCTAAAAAGTGTAATAAACAGCCCTCAGTGGTAAAAATAAATAAATAAACAAAATGACAGGCGAAAAAGTCAATCCATAGCGCCGTGCCTCAAAACAAAACCAGGAGAAGAAATATGATCAGAAAAGTAAAGATCTGTTTTTCAAAGACTAGACATTGGAAAGCTGACCCTATCAGAAACAACCACGGCTTTAGAGGGACACAGCTGTAAATCATTGTTAGGGAAGACAGTGAGAAAGTAAATAAAACCAAAACCCACTCTCCGAGGATACATTAATAGTGCAAAACAAACAAAACAAAAGTGAACAAGCATATTTTCTACTATTATGCAAATCCAACACCATCTATACTTATTAGAGCTTGTGATTACTCCACCCTCAGAGACACACTTTCTCATGCGCGCGCAAACACACACACACGCGCGTGCGTGTGTGTGTACTCACACACAGATGCACATATTTCCTCTGCCTCGCTAATTAACTGTAAGCAAAGCGAGACACGTTCATTTTCTGAGTAGTTGGCTGCACAACAAAGCGGGCGATGCCATGTTCTTTGGAGCATGAAGCACTATGAGCAGCAACTGGGACCTCGCAACCCCTCCTGCCTTCCCCGCCCCCACCCAACCCCTTTGTTGGGAAAGTAAGGATAAAAACTCTCGAATGAAACAAAAAAAAAATAGCCTGCTGTAAGTTTATGTAGAAAAGATGTCACAAACCCAGACACACAGGTAGAGACAGTTTTGACATCTTGAAAGGTGACAGGGAGCAACTGAAAGGATGCTTCAGGTTAAAGCCACCCCACGATGGACTGATGAGACACTTGGCTTGCTGCCAGGAAGAGGGGTGAACCTTGAGAAGAAACCATTTCTGATCATTGGTAACACAGTCCTGCTAACAGTTGAAAACCTCTGCCCTGAGTGCTGCCATTTTCAATGTATGACAAGATCAGGCCTACATTATTCCACTGACCTCTCTCATGGCTTGTCTATGGGGATCTATGTGGGATTCTTTCTTAGCTCTTCCATAGTAAATATTCCTTGCATACTGTGTTAACACGATGCACTGAATTCTAACTCACAATGCCTCCTTTTTAACGGATATTACAGTCATGTGATCTCTACAAATCTCTTTGCTAATTACCATTTTTATTATTCTGCACTGACTTCTGATCTTCTCACAGCACATCCATTGTCCTCCATGTAGCCCGTAGGATGAGACATGTGTCTTATAGTTGCAAAATGTAATATGTTCCCTGCATGCTGGACTTTCTTTTATCCAATATCTCTGTGGCTGAACCATGCTCTTTTGACAATGCCTTACTCCTGTTTTGATCTTTAGCCTCTACTAAGGTGTTCAATCCATGTGCTTCTGAGATGACTGGAGAAGAAAACAAGCAGAAGAGAGTTCCATTTGCATGAACATGAATTGATCAGACATGCTAAAAATGAAGTGATGTACTATTTGATGAGTACACACAAAACACAATTTATGCAAATTAACATATATGGATGCCCCACCTACCCATCCAGCCCCTGCTCCTAGCCCCACCCACTGGTGCTCCTAGACACACCCACCCAGTCTCCACTCCTAGCAAAGCCCCTGCTTCTAGCACCACCCACACACCCAGCCCCCACTTTTATCCCCACCCACGCACCTGGACTGTACCTCAACAAGGTATGAATGTTCGACTGTTTCAGGAGTTCCCCTGCAGCCTTCTGAGGCGGCGACTGTGTAAAGACAGGGTAAGTTGCCACATGACAGATGACTCCTGACTGTGCCATCCATCGCCATCGGCGAGCAGCGTGTCGACCGGCACGTAACAGACAAAACACGGTATGAAACAAAGGCAAGAAGAACACATCAGTCTGTGCCAGCTCACTCTGCCTCACATCCGAAACAGGGTGTTTATTGTTCTGCAGCATTTTGCTGTTTTACCCCCCCCCATTTTTATTCCAGAAATAAAAAGACAACAGACTCACAAAATCCATCAACTTTTCTTTTAAGCTCTCAGACAGTAGCTGAGTTCTGAAGAGAGACAGAAGCTTAATTCTGAAATGCCCGGATAGTTTCGGGAGGGGCCCTCTTTATTCCTTATAATGATTAAGCACCTGAAGAATGAACAAGGCAAAGGAGATGGAGAGAGAAAGAGAGAGAGAGAGAGAGAGAGAGAGAGACAGAGACAGAGAGACAGAGTGAGAGACAGAGAGAAAGAGCCCTCTGTTCCTCCCTTTGATTCTCAAAAGGAGGCGTCTGACAAACAAGCGTGTTCATGTGGGTGTGAGTGTGTTTCCTTTCTCTAATTTAATTAGCCTGACAGAGGGATCAGACATGATCCAGTTATTAACACAAAACAGGCGCTGCCCAGATAGGCTGCGCTACAGCAGGGAAATTAAAGGGCAATTTACTCCCAGGTGCATGAGGCCTGGTGGAGATGGATATACAGGCTCTGCAGAGCTGCCTCACAGAGAGGATGAGAATTTGCACCTGATAGATTGTCTTTAAATACCGGGATGTAATTGATGTCAGAGGATAAGTAAAGGAGCAGTATTTTGAGATATACCCACAGGGAAAACATTAGATTGAAAAAAAGACAAAGTTCTCTAATGATGTGTAATTAATTATAAATGCAGACACTAATATTTAGAAGCTTCATGGAATTCTTTTTGTTTTCTTCCCGCTGCCAAGATCGTACATGGAAGCATAGTCCCAAAAAATATGGAGATTGAACAATCAGATATGCTCTCGGTTTATCTCCTTATGTTAAGTAACTGTCACTGTGTGGTATTTCTGTTAAGAGTTAACCACGGAGGTAAACGTAAAAGGTGTGAAAAACTGTAATCAGAAAACCTTGCTGGAAAAGGTCTTCACTAAAAGGCAGAGGAATAGAATTCTGCAAGATGAAATCGACCACCTGTCAGCCACCGGGCCTCCTTGGATGAATTCTAAGTGTGACCAAGGCCCCATTAGCATAAGGTAGTGTAGGTCCCTCTTCATTTCTGAAACCGTTTTTTAGGATCCAGCAGATGGGACGGGTTAGGAAGGGGGCGGAACTGTTCCAGAGCACTTGTGCCAGTGGTGCTGTGAGCTCATGTGCTTATTTTTCTGCTTAATCAGCCCCCCCGGGTAAAGGAGAGTGTCCACGCAGCGGGAGTCAGGCACTTTCTTACAACCACGGTGCTGCCAGCCAGGCACCTCCTGCCTGAAACCTTCTCTGCCAATTAGCTGGCCCTCGCACTGGCTCTTGTTAGGGACACAAGGTCCAGCTGTGCCTAATTGGGCAAAGGGCTGCACACAGCGGGTGGTGAGCGAGGCAGACTGTGGACAGGGGTGTTCCTGCTCTGTCCCCTCTAGCCACATGCTAACCAGTTAGCCATCTTCAAATTAAATGCATCAGGCCTGGCAGCTACTTCTAAACTCCTGTGGAAAAAAAAAGTTAAGCATTAACATGAGTAGGAGTTTTTATTTATGAGTTGTTTGTGTTTTTTACAGTCCTTGATATCACAGTTTTTTTCTCTTTACTTTTTATTTGTAACTTTTTTTATAAGCCCATAAGCTTGTCAATCTTTATTTGTGTTATTATATGTTGTTTGGGCTTGTTTTCTTCCAGTGTGACTTTGATAACCCTGCCTTGTGTCATGCCAATAAAGCACCTTGAAATTGAATTGAAATTGAACTGCAAAACAGAGGGTTGGGGGCAGAGAGGGAGATGAGGGAGGGAGAAGCCGTCTCATTCTTTACGGTTCACCAGCAGACGTTACTGAGGACGGGAAGCGGCTTAGTGATGATAACGCTGACATCGTTAGCCTGACAAATTTAATTTTTTGAGTAGAGTTAAGGGCATGTGTGCATTGGGCTTTTGTGGAAGAAAAAAAAGTGCAGGGCTTCTAATTTTTCAACTGTCCTTTTATTTATATGAAGTCTGCTTCAGGGCTCTGGTCGCATAATTACACTGATAGCGATGAGGATTGTTGAGGTATTAGTTCTAATATACAGTTCACATAGTCAAGGTTTTACCTTTTAATTTTTTAATTTTCATGGGATGACATTTCCCACCTGTTCCCCATGAGGGGGTGGCCGCTGCATATTGACTGGAATCCACTTAACAATCCACACCTCATCCTGGTTTTAACACCGGATGCTTTTCCTGACACAACCTTCCCATTTAATCCAGGCCTGGGACCAGCACTGGACATACACTAGCATGTGCAGTTCCAATGGCTGACATCTGAGCCCCCAACCAGACACTACTGAACTACGAAACCATTCAGAAGACAAATATGACAGTATTGTCTTTTGATATTTATGCTTATTTGTTACGGACTTTACTGAACGTGTGTGTCAGAGGAACAACCTAGGTTTGAGTGCACATGGTTGCAGCCCATGCAGAGTTACCAGACAAGACGACTAGCCCTCTGAGCTAAACAACTGCGAACCTAAAGAACGTGATTAGTCCCGGTTGGGGGACTAATCACGTTCTTGTCCTGACTACCAGGGGATTCACACGGCAACACTTTCACATCTGTATGCATCCATTATATATATATATATATATATATATATATATCTCCAGTAACATGTAACATATATTTGTTACTGGTAATGTATAGACAGCCATTGTATAGAATGTCTGATGTTTTTAGGCTCAGCATTCTGTAGTTTTCCTAGGCATTCCATACAATGCCTGCTTTTCACACATTGCCAGTACCATACTGTATATTATATATATATATATATAGTATTTTAATCTGTTGCCTTTAGCTGACAGGAGTTACCGTAATCTTTCTTCCTTTCCACATTTATTTATCTCAGTATGAAATCCTCTCCCATAATGTAAATCCTCATTGCACCATTACAAATTCAGTGTGTGAGAGAATTCCTGCCACGCTTCTACTCCAGGCCATTTCTCCTTGCTTTTGTGTGCATTGTGGATAAGGGAGCTTGTTGGTTTTGTAATCCTCTTCAGTGCCCCCCCCCCCCCACTCCCCTAAAGCCAACGTGCCACAGTGTCTGCAAGTTCGCTTGCTCACCGACGGTTACCTGCATTTTAATTGAATTTGTTTCCGCACTGTGAGCCAACATAAAATCTGAGGTTTGATTCCTCTACAGAGGAGAAAAAAGTGTCCATAATTACAAATTTACAAAAGTGTACAGCGCATTTTTTTCCCATGGTAAAATTGCAACACAGAAAAGTGGCACTAAAAAAATTACCTGTGGTGTAGATGACTGTGATACCTTTAACAAGTTAATTTGAAAATGGTACCTTAATAATGTGGAGTATTTTATATGCATTTTTTTTACTCTTTTGAAGTCAAAATATTAACAAGGTTATGGATAATGTTTTAAAACATTCTAGAAACATTTTATGCTGATTCCAGAACATAACTAGCACCAAATTGCCAGGCCTTAAATGATTTTTTTCCCCAAACACAGTGACAGAGTAAGATAGGAGCCATGACTTCTGTTCCACATTAAAGAGCACGGTCCTGCTGCTGCAGAGTGATGGAGAATCAACATGTCCTGGCATCAGGGAATCAAACGTCAGCAAACTGCAGCTCTGCTGTGCGTAGGCCAGACCCCCCCCCCCCTGCACTGACCAGGTCACAGCTAATTGCTTCCTTTGACCCTGCAGTGGCAGATTCTGCCTCTTCTCCCTTTCCAGTCCTACACCGTGCATCACATGCAGGTTCTTGTCAATGCATTAGTGAAAACCATTGGCTTCTGAAGCTGATGCTGCTTGAGAGCCACCGATCACTAACAGTGTGGCCACTTAAGTAGCCTGATGCAGAGCAAATTTTCTGATACAAAGTGCTTTGGAGGAAACTACATCCACACACAGTACAACCAGCGTTCCCACTTTCATTTCAAAAATCTTATATACATTCTGGTCCACCCATGTTTCCTTCTTCCACAACCTCCTCTCAGATCATTCAAAATGGAATAGCAACATTGTTTAGACATCTGTGTCTCCCCAAAAAGAAAACCGACCCTTGTATTGATTTTCTCAACGTTCATACACCCTACCCCCAACACTGTTAGCACACCAGTTCGAAATTTTAGCATCTATCTCAAACTTGGTTTTACGTGTCCTAAGCAGAACATTTGCTCAAACAAGCATGACGGTACTTTATCAATCTTGGCAGACGTGACATTTCCCGAGTAAAAGTTTCTCCACAGTGGACATGAGCTGCCATTACTTATCACATGTGACCACACATCAAGTGAGAAGGCGCTTTGTAACCTGGATGTAACCTGATTTAATCTACGCAAACAGATCAAAAATGCAAAACCTTAAATATAAGGTCATATATTTTTAACAAGACCTGCTTAATTCTTGATGACCTGATTCAAAAATGTCAACATTTGGTTGTGCGGCAGCTGAACTGGTGCCATTGTTGTCTCGGCTTTGTGACAGTTCATTCAATTCAGGCCCAACTCCCTACAGAACAGCTGTGTTCTTTCTGTGCCATCATGTTCTTTCTGTGCCATCATGGGTTTTTGGCTTTCATTACCCCATCCAAAAGCCCCTCTGGTGTTTGTGAGTCCTGCAATTGATTGGGTCCTATTATGGGTCCAGTCTGCCTCTATGCTATAAGTTTCCAAGGACAGATTCTGGGACCTCTTCAAACTTGATAGACCTGGTTGGTGGTCCTGATTAAGAAAGGGAATATTCATACTGATCAAGAAATGTTTTATATGCAGGTGTAAATGGATGGTTTACTAAGATTAACATACTTCATTGAAATAAATGTAGTACCTAAAAAGAAGTCAGGAAAGGAATTTCAAGAATAAAATAAAAAGCCACAACTTTACTTTTCTAAAAATATAACAAACTCCGTTTCCATGTAGCGCTATGGAGTTTTTATTTCTCAAGGGAAATTTGCTAATTGGTGGAAACTGACCAATGGAACGTTGCGGTCCCCTGTCACCGTGTCTTCGCCTTCTCCTCTCATCTGCAATCTCCATGACTTTTCCCTCCACGAGCTCTCCCCAGTGGATTTCTGCAGCACTGACCAGTTTGTCCTGCTTAATAATTCACAGGCAGCTGGCCGCTGGCCACCAGAATCTGTGCTGAGCTTTTGTTGGGCTGTGCTCAATGCCTTGGCTGGTGTCGCCTCATGAAGAATTTGGGCCAGCACAGCTATTATATTACCAAGACAGACCTCTTGCCTTTTACCTGAGGTTATGTTGGGATGAGGGCAACTCCAGTTCGACTGCTGGGGGCCGTCATTGGTTGGGTGCAGCCGTTACCCTCAGGAGAGAAAAATTACATAGTGGAACGCTATTGGATCCAGGATACCGCCTGTCCTTCTGCCCAATCTGCTGCCTTGGCAGAGAGGCAGACAACATCAAGCCCTGTCCAGAGGTCCACACAGCACCCTGTCCAGAGGTCCACACAGTGCCATCAAACATTTATTCACAGAATGTTCATTTACTAGGAGACAACAGTGTGACTTGGAAGTGGAACCACACAGGACAATTCAGTCAATGGATGGCTCTAGGATAGGTTTGCCATTGCATTTAATAAATATGAATAAAGCTAAACAAAGATGGTCACCGTGCCTAGGGAAATCACATATCAAACTGGCTTTAAAGAAAGTCATCCAATCCAGCCAATTTCAGGCAATCAAGCTTTTATGATAGAGTCACCAAAATCTATGCTGTCTTGTGTGGATGGTGCAATAATTTATAATGTATGATTACGTTTTTTACAGCCTTCAGTAAGACAACATTTTCACAGAATTATGGGCAGTGCCTAAATTCTGTTCTTTGCTCCAGGTTTATTAACTGAGCACTTGATCAAAGTAGCATTAAGGCAAACATTCAGCGATTATTTATTTATTTATTTTGTTATATCACTCTTTATGTCTCATCCTGAGTTACATAATGGGGAAGAAATATTTAGGTAAGTCTTTGTGGGTTCGAAATAGCAACAACATCAATAAATCAGCCTTCTGTATTTGCAGTATGATGCAATGTTTTTTTTTTTAAACAATTTATGGTGCAAGCATACCTGATGTGTGAAAATTTATGGCCCAGTTATGGAAGACACTCAGTTTCAAACAAAATTACAGTTTTAAATGACAAATTGCTGCTGCACTATTGAATGAGGTACTCCCATATATTTAGTTGTACAAATGACACCGGTCTACGATTACAATATATTTTAAGTAGGGATCCCCCTGAGGCTTTTTAACCACCTCTCATTTCCTCGGTACTAGTTACAGATGTTGCCAATGAATTTGGGATTCATTTGCGCAGCTGAACGCAGCACGAAGGACTTCAAACCGGGGAGGATCAGATAACTCTTCAGCCATGAGACGTGTTTCCTGGTCATACGTATTTAAATTAAAATCCTAATAAAATTATTATAAATAAAATAATATCGTGATAATAATTAATGTCACTCACTCTGAATGTTCTCGGCCACCTCGTTTGCGCGCTCCCGTACATAATTTCTGCTGATGCTGGAAAACGTTTCGCCGCGGACTGTTTTTCTGTGCTAATTCTCCCGCCCCCCTAATTCTTTGCTGTTCTAACCCCCCATCCATGACCTCATTCCTTCTTCTAGATAACCCATTGGATTTCAAAGCTGCTATTTTTAAATTTTCTTATACTCACACGATTTCGTCAATTTCTCGGTGACGCTCAGACTGAGAGAATGCACGAATAATCTGCTCTTTGTTCTGTTGAGCACTTTAACCTGAGGACATAATCTGGCAACAGTCTCGGTGCATGGATACGCAGGAGGTAATCTATTTCAGGTTGGATAAAAGCAATAATGCTTCTGAGCAGTGCTCTGCCATGGTCATGCTTGGCTATGTTGTACTGGGGACTTAAACACGGGGGTTGGACACGTTCAAAGCAAGATGAGAGTTAAAAACTCCACACTGGGTTTAGGTTTGGACAGTGCAACCAATGAGGAATTAAATGAGCTCAATAAATAAATTAACTAATTAATGAAAATAAAATCGAACGTCTCAACGTAGAAATGTGTATTAAAACACAGCAAAGACCCTTCAGATTGGACCTGTAGGAACTGTATAATAACACCCCCCTCCTATTATGCCTAAAGCCTAAAGTTAGACCAGCTGGGAGTCTATGGACAACTAAGTATTGCTTAATCTTCCATTTACGTGCAGTTTTATTTTCCTCCACACACTACTTTTATTCCAAAACATTATTTTAAATAGCTCAGAGGCTAGGTAAACGTTTGGCAATCGTTTGGTTAAAAGTGCAGATCCCAAAGCACTTCGATGACTTGAGCCTCAGGGTCTCAGGCACAGCAAAACCGGCGATGTTAATTTAACACCGAGAGTGTTTATATGGATCCACACCAGTCAATGTCAAACGGCCGGTCTCACTCTAGAGCTGTTCTGTACAATAGCACCGTCAACACCGCTAATATTTAACTTTGAGCCTAAACAGCTCTCTGTTATTAAAATGAGCATATAACATAGCGGCATTAAATCCTCACGCAATTTACACAGACAAGTGCCTTGAGTGGCATAGTGTGGAATAAAAAATGTGAACTCAAATTAGCCCACCGCCCTCTCCGGGATTATCGTGCCACAAATGACCGAGGGCAGACTCATTATGCTTTTTTGAAGTTTCAGTTTTGAAATGCCAAAACAGCTCTTTTAATTTTTTTTTAAGGCAAAGGCTAAAAAAATACAACACTGTTGACTGGCAGAGACGCAGGCTTGTTGAGTGGCAGGCAGAGCCGGGAGCAGACCGAAAATTAAAAAGCATCATACCGTTTCTTTTTGATCTGACAAAAAAATTACGTATGTCTCGCTAATCTCGGAATGATCATCAACCTGGCACCCCCCCCCCAAAAAAAAAAAACACTACTACCCCCTCAACTTGTTTACTCTGAAGTTTTTTTTTTCATAAATTGGCCACGGGGGAGGCTCCCTAGAACATGATCCAGCTGTTTGAGCCTGATTTGCTCTTTAAAGCATTTTCCTTTATCTTTCGCCGTACCACTCTAGCATCACCCCTCCTCCCCATTATTCTAATCACCTCTCTTCTTCCATCTCTTGCAACCGGCAGGTGGGAATAAACATTCTTTCTATGAAAAAATATTGTAGCAGGGAGAGTGTTGAGGGTGTTTAATATTAGCCGATCTTGGGGTGGGAACGCCGAACGTAATAGTTTTGGTTTGTGCTTATCGTCATCCAGAGGAGTAGCTGTTAGATGGTTGTACGGCAGAGCGTTGGGGCTTGTGGCTCGTTGGGGGATGACAAGCAGCTTGCTATGCTGCTTGCAGGACACAGCTGGAGGCATCTTGATGGCACATAATGGATGCCGTAGAACTTTGCCATCTTTAATAATAGACAACAGATTTGGGAACCAGCTTTTTACAGTGCACTTTCTTTTCTTTGTACTTTATTTTTGCGTCTCCTTCCCCTCCATTCTTATTTCCCTGGCTTTAATAGCGCTTAGTGAGAAAGAAAATGTGTGGCAGCAGGCAAAAAGTGGCTTCCATTAAGAGGACGGAGTGCATTCTGCAATCCACAGTGGCTGCACAAATATAATCAGGGGCTCCGATGGGCTCTGACGCGCCACGTGATACGCAACAAGGACTGCAGAACGAAGTGCACCCAGAGTGCACAGAGCAGACCCTGAAACGGGGATGAGACAAAATATCCCCCCCTGCAAAAAAGAAAACAACAACCCCCAGGTCTGAGCCTACAGACAGATAAGCAGACACACATTGGGTGTATGAGATACACACACACACACACACACACACACACACACACACACACATACATACAAAACTCATCTTCCTCTAACATATATATATATATATATATATATATATATATATAGTATTATTCACTCAGCCTTTATAAAGAAATAAACTTGGCTCAAGTGGAATTTTAGAATTTTTTTTTTTTCAGATTTATTGTACTTTATTAATCCCAGAGGGAAACTGAGGGTAAATAATGTTGGAGTTAGGCTAGACAAGTAATTTTTTTCTTCCTCAGACACATGGGTTATGCACCGTCAATCGATGCTCTTCTGTGAGAATAATTAAACCACAGGTTTATAGATTCTTGAATTTCCATAGATAACTTTCAGCAACACCTTAAAGCATAGCAGCTAAATAAATTTAAGATCGCAAAGAACCTACAGCTTGATTACGGACCAAAAGAGCAATGGCTTTGAATCAAACCTGACAGCGTATTTAAGCATGGGGTCCTGCTGATGAAACTTGATGATGGCGTCTTTGTGTTGAGGGTGTTTTTGTTTTTGTAGGGTGCGTCAAGCACCATCGTTGCTCACCGCCCATGCAGTCACCTTCCGGTGCTAATGCACGCTCCGGCTTTTACCGCATGCTGCCGACTGTGGTGTCGTGACCTGTAGACCCTCAACCTGCGATGCAAAGTGCTGCATTAAACGATGAAATGCCATCTGCCAAATTCGCATACAACAGCAAAAACACCTGATTTTAGCTGTGAAAATACAGAACAAAACATGCCAGAAGACTGTTTTAAGTGGGTCTCAGTCTCCAGTACTTCTGTAAAAACAGCACTGAAAACACTCCACTCATTTGTACACACATATTTGCCTTTTCCTCTTTATGTGTGCATTTGGCTGACTTATTGCGATGCAATACTTCTTCCTAGTTCATTGAAAATTTACAAAATGTTTTAGCACATCTAAAATTTAAGAATTAAAAAAATTAGTATGAAACAACCCATATGGTCTTTTTTTAAGAATTACTGTCACCCCGTGGACATTTTTCTGAATTTGCTTCTCCTAGAGAGAACAAAATATCCCGGCACACACACTGTACAGCACACGCTGCATGTGGAGATAGAGTAAGCAGTAAAAGGTGTAGGGGTGGCCCGTTTCTGTTGGGGGGGGGTTATAAATCACATGCAGTGCCCTGTCCAGCATTACAACATTATCAGCAGGCAACAGCTGAGGCAGAGAGGGAGAGAGATGTAGAGAGAGAGAGGTAGACAGATATTGAGAGATGTACAGAAAGGTAATGATAGAGAGATAGTTAGAGAGAAAGAGAGGTAGATAGAGATAGCAAGATATAGACCTGCAGAGCCACTGCAGTACCCCAGCTATATTTGTTAAGTTCGTCAAGGCCTTGGCCATCACCCTGGCTTTTATGGACCGCTGCAGATGCTTAGGAACAATTTACATTTAGTCCCCATCCCAGTTCTTACCCCTCTTCCCTCCCTGGTATAAATCACAGCCTTCAGGCCTTGACTGCTGGTGTCTCTTTTCTTTGTGTTAGAAGGGAGAGGAAAAAAAGCCTCTCCTTCATGCCTCTGCCTCTTCCCCCTCCTATCTCCGTCTCCTCTCTATCGTTGTTTATCTCTGCTAAACTTCCATCCACATTTCTGTTCCACAGTCTCTGTTCCTTCACTCCTGGCTCTGCTATTAAAGTTTGACTTTAATGGGATTATTTTCTGACTCTTAAAAGGTGCTATCCTTTTTAGAGCTGAATCAATTTTTGCAGTCTCAGATTTTTTTTTTCCTTTTTTTTTTTTGAAGACACTGTTATTGTACAGTTTGGTTTTTGTCTGCCAATATGTTTTATTATTTATTTATTACGCACTTGGGAAAGAGCAATTTAAACTTGTATAGTTTATCCGTCTATACAGAAATGCCAACGGTAGTATCTTTTATAAGATTTGAACCCATGACCTGGTTCTGCAAGCACAATGGGAACAAGAAATTAACTCGGAAAGCTTGATCCTAGACAAAGCAGCCTTTGTCCAGACAGAGACACCTTTATGGCTCCCCTTTGGGCAAATGCTATTTTCATCATTCAAACTTGACCTCTCGTCTCAGTGACAGCCCGGTGTCCTCCTGCCTGGAGCTGGGCAGACTGTGCCAATTCCACTCAAAGGTGAGGCAGATTTATTATTGACAGGCAACGCTCCAAATCTTTGTGACATTTTCTTGAGGTCGATGTGCCATCGCTCCTTTTTTTTGTGGACTGATGTTTATACCTGTAATTACAGCTTGACCTTTAGTGCAACACACAGATAAACATTTCAATGTCACTGCCTTCACCCCTCTGATATTGTTCCCTACTCTTTGCTCATACTATGTCCATCCATCACAGTTTTATTTCATTCCTCATTCACTATGGTGCTTGATATATATTACAAATAGTAGTTTTTCCATTGCCTCTCCTCACTCATTGACTTACATGCCTCTGAAACAAATTAAACCTTGGTCCTTTTGTGTTGTTTTAGCCTGCTGCTGCTTTATTCATTACTAAATTGTACAAACAAACAGAGTAGACCAAAGAGACGCACTTAGTGCAGAGTAAAGGAAAAATAGCACACTCTCCAGAGAAGTTAACCAACGGTGCTGCCTGTCTGAATGGATAATTACGAATGAAAAGGGATATGATGTCAGAGAGTGCCTCCC
This sequence comes from Chitala chitala, assembly GCA_025773905.1. Lineage (NCBI taxonomy): Eukaryota > Metazoa > Chordata > Actinopteri > Osteoglossiformes > Notopteridae > Chitala > Chitala chitala. The sequence continues at coordinate 6,056,112 of JABJVR010000039.1, read as the reverse complement.
TCACCAGAGATGTGGCATAGAACAACTTCTTATTAATCAACCTGCAATTCCTACTTTGGCCAGCAGGGGCACTGTACATGAACGTTTGGTGAAAAGAACATAATTTAGTTAGACGTGCCCACTTAAATGGTCCTAGATGAGCCTGGTTTGATTGCATTTTCTCAAAGGATGAAAGAACCACAGAGAGTTTGGTTTCTTTCAAAATAACAATGAAAGGTGGCAATTTAGCAGCAAACGGACACCAGTTTTTCATGCAATTCATGACTGGAAGCCTGAAAGTGTAGAGCACAACTGGGTCCCGTTCAGCGAATCGGAGCCTTCAGCCACCAATTGGATTTGAGGTGATAGGTCGATAATGACTTGACTGTAGGAAGCAGACCAGAGGGTGACCCGGCGACACTTAAGCCAGCAGCAGAGAGGACAGGGACTAGGTCAACAAGGAGGTGAACACCTTGGATCTCTACACAGGTGTCAGAGCACAGCTTGCCTCTCCGAGTGTTTTGTTGCTTTTTCATATATTTCGCAGCAAATTAGTTTAAAGTAAATTGAAGTGGAGCGTGCCCTCCTGCTCCTGTTCACAGGCATCCTTTTGCTGTAAAGTTTTATTACTATTTGTTCACACATTTTTCATAATTTTCATCTTGTTGCTGTTATTGTTTTCCACTGTGACAATAAAACTGACTTTTTTAAAAAAAAACTTTATTAATCCAGAAGAGAGACAACATGGATTTCTGCATTTAATCCATCCCTATGGTGGGTGAGCAGTAGGCAGCCATTACTCAGCACCTGGGGAGCATCTTGCTCAGGGACACACCTGGTGGCGGGACTTGAGCCAGGAGACTTCTCCATCCCAGCCTGATGTTCGACCCATTGAGCCACCAGCCTTTTGAGCTTAATGTAATACGATATTTATAGTCAAAGATATTCATAGGCTACATTTTGAACCAAATGATGCTCGTAAAAAAAGCAATTGTGCCAAAACACTACAAGGTGTTTTGGTGCATCGATGAGTTTGCTGTGTTTCATTGTATTTCCATTTTCCTGCCACTTGTCAAGTGATGCCTGATATGAAAATATTTCCATATCAAATTAGTGTAAAAACACGCATGTCGGAACGAACGCTCTGCATACGCTGAAACATCAGCAGTGCGTCATTTGTCAAACACCGAGCAGAAAAAGTCACTAAGCAACAAATACCAGCTGAAATACAATAAATTACTAGGAAATATATCATGTAAAGACTCATGATTCAAACAACCCAACAACCAACTAATGCACTCAAACCATGAGCAATTTATTTATTTCTATTCAAAATCTATGTGGCCTCGCTGTTTGAGTTTTTTTTCCCAGTTATTAAATAATTCATACATGATAGCAAACAGCTTTGTAAACCAAGGCTTCTGGGTATGCCCTGTCATCCAATATAGAAAAATGTAGTTTCTAAAGCTTGACTGAAAGGTTATTACCAATACATATAATAACATTGTCAAAACCTGCCATCATAAGTAATCTGACAGCATGTAACACAGTATAAGCAAAATATAGTAAACTTTAAAAAATTAATATAACAGGCAGTTTAATAATAAATGAAAAGTGATTTTAGCATATTTGCCTGTTTAATTGAGACTTCTTTTAAAATGTTTGTCTTCTGCAATGCAATTTATTTTAACAGGCGTTCCAAATTATTTTCAGTTCCAGGGTAATTTTCTATGATGCATAATGATATACTTCACACCGAGCCTTTATTCCCCTGGGAACTGAAAAACTGAACATAAGTGCAAACTCTCTGGACCTGGGTTTGGTTACTGTGTATCAATGTGTAAAATAAAAGCATAATGACTGAAGAACAAGCAATATTTCCCAAGGGCTCATATGATTAATGAGTCACAATTATCTCAGGCTTGATGACACTTGCAGGTCACTGAGAATGCTTCAGGTCTCATTCCCTTAGGTCCACATGCTTCTGAAAGCTTGCTTCAGGCCCACTGCTGGGTGTTTCCCTCATGCCTTGTGATGGGGGGGCTGATGCATGGAAACCCCTACCCCAACACTTTTTATAAGTCAAGCAAAGTCCTGTTAAATTTTACACCACATTTATTTAGGCTTTTTGTACACAAACCAACAAAGGCAAGGGAAGTAAATATAAGCCCCAAGGCTTTGCAGCCATCTCCAATCACAAAACATTCCACTAACATTTGTGGTGTTGTTTGGCTGAGGGTTTGCAGTACAGGCCGGGCCAATGCAGCGTTGGCTGTGGGAAGGAGAGCTGGTGTTACCCATTGAGCCGTTCCACGTTTACAATGCTGTGAAAAAGTATTTGCCCCCTTCCTGATATAAAATTTTTCTTTTGCATATTTGTCACAATTAAGTGATTGAGATCGTCAAACTAATTTAATATTACACAAAGATAACCTGAGTAAATACAAAATGCAGTTTTGTAATGATGATTTGATTATTAAAGGAAAAAATCTGTCCAAACCTGTCTGGCTCTATGTGAAAAAGTAAATGCCCCCCCCCCTTGCTAAATCATGAATGAACTGTGAATAACCACATCTTTTGGAAAGCTGAATTAAATTTCACTTGCCTCACCCGGGCCTGATTACTGCCACACCTGTTGGATCAGGAAATTGTTTAAATAGAAGCTGTCTGACAAAATGAAGCTCGCTAAAAGATCTCAAAAAGCCACACGTTATACCGTGATTTAAAGAAATTCAAGAACAATGATAATCAAAGTCATTGACATGTGTCAATCTGGAAAGGGTTACAGATCCATTTCTAAGGCAAGAGCCATTTTCCACAAATGGAGAAAGCTTGGAACAGTGGTGAACCTTTTAAGGAGTGGCCGTCTACTAAATTTAGTCCAGGAGCACAATGACAACTCATCCAGGATCTCATAAAGGAACCCAGGACAACATTTAAAGAACTGCAGGCCTCACTTGCCTCAGTTAAGGTCAGTATTCATGATTCAACAATGAAACAGAGACTGGGCAAAAATGGCATCCATGGGACAGTTCCAAGGAGAAAGGCACTGCAGACCAGAAAAACCACAAAGGACTGATGGAACAAAAGCTGAACTTTTTGGAAGGTGTGTGATGGAAAAATAATGTATGCATGCATCACGTTATATCTTGCGTAAAACTAACACAGCATTTCATAAAAAGAACATCACACCAACAGTCCCACGTGGTGGTAGTGTGGTGGTCTGGGGCTGTATTGCAGCTTCACCACCTGAATGATTTGCCATAATTAATGGAACGATGAATTCTGCACTCTACCAGAAAATCCTGAAGGAGAACGTCCGACCATCAGTTTGTGACCTCAAGCTGAAGCGTACTTGTGTTATTCAGCAGGACTGATCTAAAACACACCTCTGAAGACTAAAAAAAAAAAACAAAATTAAGGTTTTGGAGTGGCCTGGTCAAAGTCCAGACTTAAATCCAATTGAGATGCTGTGGCATGATCTTAAACAGGCCGTTCATGATCAAAAACACTCAAAAGTGGCTGAATTAAAACAATTCTGTAAAGAAGAGTGGGCCAGAATTCCTCCATAGGGATGTGAAAGACGCATTGCCAGTTATCACAAACACTTGACTGCAGTTATTGCCGCCAAGGTGGCACAACCAGTCATTAGGTTTAGGCAGCCTTTTTCACATAGGGCCAGGAAGGTCTGACAGTTTTTTTTCCCTAAATAAATGAAATCATCATTTAAAAACTGCATTTGGTATTTACCTGGGTTAAATACCAACATTATTTCAATATTAATATTATGTAATATTAAAATTTGTTTGATCTCAATTATTTAAGTTTGACAAATATGCAAAAAAAATAAAATGAAATTAGGAAGTGGCTAAATATTTTTTCACAGCACTTCCTCTTCCATAGCCAATCACAAGCAAATGCACAAGCCAATGGTGAGCAGCTGACAAACCAGGTGACCTCAGTGCCCATGTGGCCAGATCCCTGTTCCAAACACAAAACTAACCAATCTTCATCAAAATATTTTTTGGTGCTAATAATGCCTCCATCCATTATCTTAACCACTTATTCCTGGTGAGGGTCACGGGGAAGCCTGGAGCCCATAGAGCACAGGACACCCAGGGCGGGGCACCAGCCCACCACAGGGCACACACAACAGGCAATTTGGACACACCAATCAACCTAACCTGCAGGTTTTTGGACTGTGGGAGGAAACTGGAGCACCCAGAGAAAAAAAATCAACCAAGCACAGGGAGAACATGCAAACTCCACGCACACAGACCCAAGGGGGGAATTGAACCCCAGGCCTGCAGGTGCATGCCAACAGTGCTAACCACCATGCCACCTTAATAATGCTTTTATATTAATAAATCATTATTATTATTATTATTATTATTGCAGTTGACTTTGTTCTTCCTCTAACGTAATTTGAATAGATATAACGTTCGACATGCTAATATTCTTAGAATGAACGCAAGCCTTCATAAAGGTCTTGAACTGAGTGCCACTAAACTTTCTGTTTTCTGAAGCTGCAAGGGTCGAGCAGGTGAACCCCATGCATACCTTAGCGGCGTATGGCAGACTGGCTCACATGCAACACCTGTAACAGGCCACTGAAACTGAGCTCTCCACTTCCTCTGCTCTTCAAACCTGCAAAATATTCCATTCTAATGAGTTACTAGTAAGTCTCATTGCAAAGTTAAAACACACTCACAAAATCCCAAATGCTGAAAGAATCAACATTCAAAGTACAGGTCTAAGGTTAAAAACTTTAAAATAAAACGAGGACACGTTAATTTGTGAGTTGAGCAGATGTCACGTTTTACATGAAAGCACAGGTGTTCAAGGGCTAAAAGCAAGAGAATGACTTCTTATTTTCAAATTCCTGAGCTCAGCTCAATGGATGTCGTTAATGACAGTGCTGAATGTCGAATTTCCCTATCAACAGCTTGCCGAATGCACAAATCATTTGGTATAAAAAAACCCCCCACCGTGGAAGAGATATAAAATTATATTTAACAACAGTGAAAGTATATTATGTTAGCATTAACATTATCTGGTTTAAAAAAATAGATTTGAGATCCAACATAAAAAGAAGTGATAATAATTAAGACATGAATTACATAAAGAAAAATACTTCGATGTTTAAAAAGTTATGTTTGTCTTTCATTGACTTATTTATGCCCTGAAGTAGCTTTCTGATGAAAACCCCTACATGTGGGCCACTGTCAATACCTAATTCAGACATCCCTGTTGTAATATCTTTAATAAAAGAAACAGAGAGTCATTTGCAAATTGAAAAGTTCTGTTTAATAACTACTGTCTTCCACACAACTGTACAACCCAGCAATGTACTGATACCTCCTACTTGTACAGCCAATCACCTGTTAGACATTTCTGAAATAGCCAATCAAATACAATCTAGCCCCATACTATTACAATATAGCAAAATCTTCTGTAAGACACAGACCCCTGGCTTCCAGAAAATTTGAGAAAACCTTGCAAGATGGGGAGAGAAGCCCTGTAAGGTCGCTTTTGAGCCAGGGGGATAGTCTTATTTTTACTGGGGTAACTGGGAAAGAGAGGGGTGGAGAGTGAGTTCTGTACTCCAGCAGATGACTGGAGGGAGAAAAGCCGTTACTGCAATCCTCTGTAGCTGATGTGCTGCGATCAGCCCGTACTCTCCAACTCGGCTGTCTCCACGGTGCGCACCTTTCACAAGCCCCCCACCTCCTCCTTTAAAGTGTAGATTTACTGTACCTATAGGCAATGGGCTTTATGAGTCATAGTCTCATTATAAGATGGCCGATTTGCAATACATCAATGCCTAGTTGAAAGGTAGGCTGGCTGGCTGGCAGCACTCTGAATTGGGGGAGGCAGAGGGCCCAGAAGCCCACGGAAAAGTGAGCTGCTTTCAGCGAAAAACCAAGATAAAGAAGGAAATGAGAACAGGGAACATGTGAGTCGTTAGTTGTGGCTGATGCTGGTTGGGTGTACAGTACCTCCATGTTACTGGGGTCTCAGATTTGGTGGAGCCTGTTGCTAAGATGAGTCTCCCTCCTGTATCACATCAAAACCATGTAGGTGTCACACTCCTACAAACTATTCAGAGGTGCGTATTTCATATCTCGTTAGGAACACCGATTTAGCATACAGTGCCTGAAAGGGTCTTACCCTGCAGTTATTTAAAAGCTATTAGTGTTGCAAGGCTTCCGCATAACACTTGTTAATGGTTTGCTCATAAAATAACAAGCGGATCTGGAAAGACCGTAGAAAAAGAAATGTTCTGCTTCCTACGGGTGGAAAACTTTGGAGTATGTCTTCAGGCCGTGTGTTTAATCAGACTTGTTAACAGTACAAGGCTGAGAATACTTTTATGAGATAGCAGTTTTACCATAATTTTTACTGTGGCTAGAGACCAGAAGCAGGTAATGTTTATGTCGGGAAAGATGTTGAAAGGTCAGTCACGCCAAGTCAAAGGCATTATCACAAGGGCCCTTGAATTTATTTACACAAGTTGCTTCTGTAAAATATAAAATGGCAGCTTGAGAATTTGGAATGTGGAGACAAATATTTAATGCGTTAAGCTAATCACTGGAATTATACAGAACACCTGTGGTACTGGAATAATGTGAATAAAAACAGAAATGTCAAATTTCATTTTTTGTATGAGTTATGAGAAAGATTATATTGACTATAATGTTCCTATCAAGATGGTTTTGGTAAAAAATAGCTTTAATTAGCTAGTAATATTGTCTTTTGAAGTTATTTAATTTTTGATATTGACCACATTTTGGTGAAGGATGAAATAATTAAGGGTTTAACAATAACTGAAGCACAGAATGTCTTCAGTACAAACAGTGTTAGTTAAAAAAAATATAGTTTAGCACAACACTTTGACGACCTTTAAAATTTCAAATAGCATAGGTCACGGGAGAAGAAATTAAATCTATAAAACATTATTATAACAGCTATTACTGAGTTAGGCTGTTTAAGACAGAAGTAATGTTTTGCTTAATGGATTGACAGTGAGATGCTAATCTTAATGAATACATTTAAAGAGCTGCAATGTTGGATTTTCATTAACATAGCTGTTAATATTTAAGGATAACGCACATTCAAATCAATGGAAAGTTTATTTACAGTTCAAATACTACAACCAACAAACGACCACGTAACATGGCTGAGATTTTTTGTAGTGCAAACCTTGACAAGTGTATGATCGCAATGAAAATGCAAGGAGAAAGATGGACTGAGGACTGAAAGGTTCACATGGCAAGCCCCACAGGAAACACATTTGTGCAGTTGTCGATGGGTGCAGGTGATTAGTCATTAGCACTGTAATAATGCCCAGGGAGAAATCCACTGCCACACACACACACACACACACACACAGACACAGATGTGACTCCTTTCCGCGTGATACATATTAATTACGTCATTTTCAATCTTCTCAAGGATTCATCCAAAAAACATTTCCAAATAAACTGAAAAGAACCAAAAGCATCTCTTGGAAAGTCTGTGCTGCTAATTGCAGATCTTGGGCAAAGCAAAGTCATCACCAGAATGGGTATCTATCCTCTGTGGTAATTAAACGGAGGATGTGAGCGAGCTGCCCGATGGGTATCAAAAGGAAACAAAACTAAAAGTGGTGTGAGGAGGAAGAACTACTCTTGTGTGCTCAGCATCTTCTAGATGACCTAGGCCGAGCTGCAAAATGCTGCTGGTTTGAGCCACCCTCCGCACCCTCACTCCACTCGCCTTCCCCAATAAAAGATCTCAAAACAAAGAAACATGGAAAGATGAAAGAAGATGAAAGAAGGGGAGAATGATAATAATGGGAAAAATAACACAGTACGAGATCGGAGGGCTCCTGCCCAGATAGTCCATCTGTTATAATTGGGAAGCTGGTGAGCTCACCTGTACACTGACAATCAAATTTCAGATAGCACAGTGGGTGGCATGTGTCTAATTAGCAAGTGTGATGTCAGGGCCACCCCATTCACAAAGGTTCAGACTGCCTCCTGAGCGGCCAGTGCTGTCTCACGGGAGGTGCTGCTAAGTGTGGCAATCTGTCATTTGGTCAAAGGGTGCCTCTTACTAACGACATAATTAACTATTACTGGGATTGTGGCCAAGGTATAAGATGTGCAGAACAGGATCTGCTAATGTCTTTTTTAAAAACGTGTAAAAAAAATGTTGCTTTTGTGTCTTGGCATTTGATCTGTCTACAGCAAGTGTTTCTAATGCACATTAGGAAGAACACTTGAGACCAGGAAGGTCAGCAGAAAGGTTGTAGGTCCTGAACAGTCATTCACTGCTGAAAACATGAACGAAGCTCTATTATCCGTGTTGCTGTCTGTAAAAATGCCAGGAAACTTATCAAAAGTGTTGCAAGGCTTTATTATAATGCATGTTCATCTTTTATGACTTTACATCAGGATTATTCATTGGTGCTGTGACTTGCTTGGGATCCTGGTTACTTGTGCTGTGTCACCCTTTTAGTGTGTTCTCTGCTGCAGTGATACTATGTGCCCTTAGGATTTTGGCCCAAAGTCCACCCTTTATCACTGCCAATCAGCCTGAACCGCAGACCTGAGGGCATTTAACAATCTTCAATTGAAAGATCCTAGCAAGTAAAGTCTCCAGCCCTGCAACGGCACACAGTCTGAAAGCTGCCAGACAAAAAGAAAAGGCTGTCCCATTGAACTTCATCTCCACTCTGATTACAGTACAGTAATGGCTCTACAGAATCAGTACATATACTGACGTATATGAAAAATACGATTAAATTACGTATGACAGATTTTTAACTTTTAAACTGCAAATTAAAATTGAAATAGGGGGTCGCTGAGAAAACAGAAATTCTCTCTTAATTTCTTTTTATTGGCTTGTTTAAAATTGCTCAAATGACGCACACATACACGTTTGTTAGAACAGGGACGCCTGTAGATTGAGCAGAGAGCATCATGGTTTTATCTTTTGTGTTGCGTAACATATCAGACAGCCCAACATAATTTGCTTTCTTCCAATTTGGTGTTTAAATAATACCATGTTTATGTTGTCGTTTAACCATTGTGTCTGTTCACGACGTGAAAACAAACCAACATGTAAAGAGGCCGAGCAAATTAACGATGGAGAAGACTCATAAATATTCCGCTAATTGAATTTCAAGAGAGAACAGAATTTTAAACTGGAAGAGAAACTGTCATACACTTGAAAGTGCTTTACAGAATTAGTGCATCAGTCTTTGCATCTCCAACTTTGAAGACACCTTTGTTTTTGCTTCTCTGTTGTTGTTACAGGTCATCCTTTGTGTCTAGCAGAGAAATTCAGGGGTGGGGGGGAGACTGGGGTTTTACAGCAATTAAGGCTTATATTTTTAGCACAGTGGCCTGGTGGCTCAATGGGTAGCGCATCAGGCTGGGAGGTAGAAGTCTCCTGGTCCTTGGTTTAAATCCCAGCCCAGCCAGGTGTGTCCTTGAGCAAGACACTCAGCGCTAGCTCCCCAGGTGCCATGTATGGCTGCTCACTGCTCCCCCCAGGGGATGGGTTAAATGCAGAGGACAAATTCCTTATATATGACAAACATACTTGGCCATAAACATTCCCCCTTTAAATTTTACATTTTATTCATTTAGCAAACACCTTTGTCCAAAGCAACTTACAATGAATAATAGTACACCTGCATGTCACAAATGAGGTCAAACAGTATCAGAGAATCTAACTAACAGTAAGTGCTGTCCTATCACCAAAGTGCACCCGGTTAAGCCAAATGTTGTCTCAAAGTCATTCAAGTACAGCATAAACATATAAAATGCAGGTTTTGAATTAACTAGAGAAGCATTTACAAACAAACAGCCAACACCTTTGCTACAATGGAGTGAATGGAAGCAAAAATTTCAAGTTGTAAGTCCTAAGGTGCTCCCTGAAGAGGTATGTCTTTAGATGCCTGTGAAATGTGGACAGCTACAATGAAGTCCTCAAAGCAAACAGAAGTTTATTCCACCGTATAGGCACCAGAGAAGAGTCTAGGTTCACCAGTTTTTTGGACGGGTGAAACCAGCCTCTTCCCATTAGCAGACCGCAGAGAACGGGAGGGGACGTAGTGCTTGATTCGGGAAGGCTTCCTCTTTCCAACCAGCCCAAATGATCGTACTCAACACTCTGTGACTTCCTCATGACTGTGGAGGAAATTGTGGCAACACTAATTGTTCAGTTGGAAACGTTCCTTTTGGCTCTTATCCTAGTCTTGACAGCACAGTGATGAGCATATAAAATCACACAAAGAATAGTAATAATAATAATAATAATAATAATAATAATAATAATGTGTTTTGTTTATACTGCTACATTTACAATGAGGTTGCTACTGCCTGCCTCTGTGGCTCTGGTTTGAAAGCCACAGGAACACACAGATCAATAGAAGCCGTTCATTTTTCCTCTTCACGGAAGATGAGACACACTCTTCTTTGAAAGCGAAAATCACAAACAGCATTGCGTGTACCAGTGAAAACGGGAGCGTCGTACCAATGTGTGAGCAAGAGAATGGGCCGAATGGCTGGGTGGCCATCTGAGTGAGAAACGATAGGCAGAGGAAAAGGGCTCAACAAAACAGGTGGAAGGAAACAAAATTCTTCATTTGATGTGGAAAGAAAAGAACTGGAGAAAAGGGGGTTGCTTAGTTTGGAGCAGTTCGGTGCAGGAGACAGTCGTGAGCACAAAGGAACGAAACCAAACCTGGAATAAAGCCACACAAGACTGCTAGTCAAAGGCAGGTCAAAAATTGACTTAATCTTCTCTGTTTATTTCCAGAGACTGTAATGTCATTGGGAAAATGATTGATCCACCTGTTTGTTCCGATACCATTTTGCCCCATGCTCCACAAATACCAGGCTGCTTGAAGCCACTATGTTTGTACCAGTTTGCCTCCCTCTTTCATTTGGGAAGAGTGATGTCACAGCAGTGCCTCTGTATCGGACTGGAGTTGAATCAAGACTGGGGGTACTTTGCATTGTGAAAAGTTTTTACTGCTGAACAAACCAGAACCTGAAAGGCTCAGAGAATATGTAGACAATGCAGCATACTTCTTCCATTAAGGCTCCTTTCAGATTCCCTGGAGTTGTGGAAAATTCCTCAATCCCACACACTTCTGAACTCCCTGCTTGGAGAGAGCTGCCTATTTCTCCCCCAAAATAGTTTTCCTTTGTGCTCTTTCCTAAATATATTTTTATTTGTACTTTGCTTGGTGTTCCTTGCAGTGACGGGGCTGGAGAGCTCAGCTAGACTCAGCTGATGGCGGAGAACGGCTCGTCCTTCTACTGCGTTAGTCTCCATTAACCTCAGCGGGCAACAAGACGCCCTCGCGGATGTGCGAGGAACCGCCACTCACTCCCCCGCTTATTTTTAACCCTGCCCCTGCACCTGCCACCTCGGAGATGGGCTTGGCAAAGAAAAAAAGCTTGCGCATAAAATACAAAACACACTGCTACTGCCACATTACCAACTCAGGGATTTTTCTTTATATTATTGTTTTCTATTGTGTCCACGATTCTTTGTTTTCTGTGTGTGTTTCTGTGTGCCTGTGGGAAACCTTTTATTCTGCATATATTTTGTAGTTTGTTTAATATTATGGCTTTCTGCTACTCTCTTACTAAAAAGATTAAAAGTGTATGGAAACCATTGTGATTCTAATGAATCCACAAGGGTATTCTCTCCCATAATGGGCCTGTCAAAAGGCCCTTGTGATTTTGAGTAATAGCTAATGTTGTAAAGGGTCCTTAAACCCAACAAATAAAGGCAGTGGGAGACAATGCTGACTGCCTGCCCGTAAGTGGACAGCGTGTCCTCTGGACCCGTTTTAGTCAGGGAAGCCAAACCTTCATGCAACATGGTGGCACTTTTATGCAATCCAATAACTTAAAGCAATTTCGGAATCAAATCTTTAATCTTACCGCAGTGAATAATTCAGCATTTTTTTGGGTGCAGCGTGTCTTAAGGTGCAAAGTGACAGAGGATGCTCTTGACTCTCAGCGCAAGTAAATAATAAAAGTAATTAAACAGAGGAGTATTTAATCTGGAAATTGTCTTCACGCACATATTTGTGTTGTGAAGCATGAAGTCTTAGGTACCCTGTAGTCAGTATACACACTGCAGCATTGCATGCAGTGTGTGTCATAAATAAATTACAGCCGTAAGACTGTAAGTCCGTCTCTGCTGGAAGAACAACTATTGCTCATATAACATTTGAAGTAGAAAACAGGATAAAAGTACTGATATATGACTTGAAAATGAATCGATACAAATTTTATTTGTAGTGTGGAGTATACTGAGGCTGGAGGTGTGTGGAAAGCGTTGTTTGCCTGGATGTGAGACAGGCCGGATTATTAAAGAAGTCTCACCAGGCTTTGGCAATTCATAATGTTTGCTTACAAGTCAATGCTAGCTTTTTTCCTTTCTTTGAGGGTTCCTGTTGTAATAGTGAAGTATTGAATGACACACATTTTTCAGAATGAAAATTCTTCCCTTTTAAAGTACATTTAACTCCTAGCTGCCTTTAAGTGCTTTGATTTTTAAAACACTGTTTAGGAACACTGTGGTGGATTGGCACCATGCCCTGAGTGTCCCCTGCCCTGCGTCCTGTGCCTCCTGGGATGGACTCCAGGCTTCCTGCAACCCTGTACTGGACAAGAAGGATAGAGGATGGATGGATGTTTAGGAACACAAAGGTGGCCTTTAAGCTATAGGTGAAGGTGTTGACTCCTGTTTAATGTAAGCACTCACTTCCCATAATTCATTCCATCTTCTTTGACATGATCACATCATTACATTAAACAGAAACTCCATCAGAAATAAAATGACCCGTATTGTATTGTCTTCATCCACAAACTTACATTCAATCTCAGGTGAAAATGTTGTCTTCCTCCATTACTGTGCTGCTGTGGTTTGTGACAGGAACAGCACTTTCCCACATTTCCTTTTTTCTCAAATTCCCATTTCAGTATTTGACATTCGAAGAAAGCACACAATAATACAGTATGACTTAAGAACATATAAAAAACGAATGCAGTAATACACTGATTCCACCTTTTTGGCCTACGCATTTCAGCCATGTGACAGACAAGTTTATCCAGTTTTTCCTTTTTCTCTGGCTCACTGTTTATTTCTGCGCACCCCAAATAAAAAACCTGTAGTTCAAAACAGTAAATAATTTAAAAGGGATGAAGAGATGGAAGAGAGGACAAATGGTCAGGATGCAACAATGCAATTCGTTCACAAGCTCGAAGCATTAGTCCCACCTGAAAATAAAAAAAGAGGCTTTGAAAGAAAAGTCTGAGAGCTAAAAAGTGGAGCTCTTATGGCCGTCTGCTCAGCCCTGAGAGGCGTGGGCAGACATCGTGCACCGGTGTTGTTTTTAAATGAAGATGCACCAGCCGCTCCTGTTGCATTTTGTCTCTCAGCTCCTGTCAAAAGGTACATTTGAATTCGACCGCTTCTGTGAACTGGCTGAGCATCGTCTCAAAGCCTGGCTACCACTGCGAGGTCTGCAGTTCTAAGGAAAGGCAGAGAGTTCAAGCCAACCACAAGATTAGGCTCGGATGTGTAGGAATAGGTGACAAAAAGAAATTTTCTCTCTTAATCTTCTAAAACGTACTATTTTGAACTTACAGCTTTTCTGCATGCGAGTGTGCTGCAGTGCAGGGGTATACTAAATGCAAATTAGACTATGTACAAAAAAAAACACTGAATATACCCAGCACATCAAAGAATCAACAAGGCAATAGATACAGCAATATATACATACTTTAACCTAAAAAGGAGGTTTAACCAGGGCCAGTAAAATTATCGTTTTAAGATTTGATCAAGAACATAGCTTGTTTGTGGAAACGTTTTCCTCTTTCAAAAACATGAGCTAAACCACTGCCGGTAACCATCACCACGCATTAACACAATATTTTTTTATTCAGCCTTTAGTGAGAATACAGCTTTTGTAAACCATAAGCTGCCGTGTCACTAAACGAGCCAGCACAACCTTCACTCACTTAACTAGTTTTGCTTTGTGTAATTTTGTTTGTGCCACCTCATGGTCTTGTGTCTGGGAATTTGCTTTATTCAACAAATACTGTTAATACTCTGCAGTCACTTGTGAGTTTAAAAGGTTTTTTCAGTTTTTGAATTTACTCACTGGTGCCACTGTCTCCTTCCTCACTTTTCACCAAAAATATTAAAGCATGTACAGTTAAGGTAACACTGCAATACTGCTATACCTAAAGAGGGGGGTGTGCCAGTACACCTGAAAGAAAATTGGGGGTCACTGCATATTACCAGAGAAACATACAGTCCCTGAGATGTTGCTTGAAGCGGGAGTGTGTGGCTGTAACTGTCTTTCTCTTTGACTTAGGTGAGTACGAGGTGCTGGGACATGATGGTTCTTATGATGAGTGAAAATGAGGTATGATTGCATTTCCGACTTTGTGGCTGTGGATTGAGGATCTGCTCTCTGTACCTTGTGTGTCAGTCTGAGAGACAGAGGGGCTGAGCAAACCTACCAGAAGGGTTCTCAAATACACGGGAGCCTCTCTTGGCCACGTAGGGACACACAACGTGCACCAAATGCACCAAATCTCTGAAGCATTTACATCCCATCTAAAAAAAAGAAGTGAACTGTGCCTGGTTTTCGTACACCGGTTTATTCCACAAGTCATATTTCTAGGCAGTGAAAAAGACCGAAGGGCGATTAAACACCCACAGCAACTACAGCAAATTTTGAGAGTCAAAAAATAACGCGAGGAAAATAAAAAAAAAAAAAATGACACAGAAGCTATAATTATTTTAACAAAATTCAACCTTTTTTTCTGAGCACTTGGTGCAATAAGGTAGCCAGTAAAGAGCTTGGGGGATCGGTTAAATTTTGTTTGTGTGTGTGTGTGTGTGTGTGTGTGTGTGTGTGTGTGTGTGTGTGTGTGTGTGTGTGTGTGTGTGTAGTGGGGTTCTGAAATTAGGAAAACGGCAACTGATTTTTGCGCCAGCTGGTTGCTTTTGTTCTCCTGAGGAGGACAATTCAGGAGAGCACCAGCAGTGGAGGAGACCGATATCTTGGAGACTCCTCATTATTACCTTCAGTCTATTGACCATGGAGTGTCAAGGAACGATTTAGCATAATAACATACAATGGAACTCAGTTATTCTCCTTTTTTTCTGAATCAGTATGAGATGCAAAAATCCTCACTCCTCCTCTTCACTACAGTAAACCTTAACCAGAACTCAAGAGACATTGAGATGACCCCTAACAGGAAAAGCCTTGTAAAATCAACTTGCTAGCAATGTTAAGAATTAATCTAGCTATCTTTAATCCGAGAGAGAATCAGCTTTGTCCATTGATGTGCTCTGCCTGACTTCACTCCACTTACTTTCCAGCCCATAATAGCACTCTCGTTCCACATAATGAGCTCTCATTTATATCTCAGATGGGCTGATTGGAGATACTACTTGTTGCCAACTCTACGCCTGTCCATGAAGGCCTTCTTCTTGTAGTTATTCTGTCAGATTATCATAATAAGAGCTTTGCAGCTTGTTTGAAAAAAGTGAGGAATTAATAAATTAATGCTGACTATGTGATACCCTTTGTTACAAAGGATCCCATCACAATCTGCTTTCTCTTATAGCAATGTCCGTAAAACTCAAATACCTCTTCCTTGCCCATTTGTCCAGTCTGGGCTTTAAAGGCAGAATGATCAATAACCCAATCTAAAAAAAGAAAGGGGGACCAAATGACAGACTTCCTCTGTGACAGTCCCAGCTGTCCTAGTCAGCATAGTGACTATCACCTCATTTCAGCACCGGAGGCACACGATGCCATTATTCCCCTAACACAAAAAAGATCAGAACGAGGTTTCAGCTGCCCGCAGTGTGGACTAAAAAGCTCGGTCTTTCTCATTCTCCATATTTTACCCTACCATCAGGAACAGAGACCAACAGCATCTTATTTTAAGATGAAAAGGTATGAAACTGACAAAGCTAGAAAGCACTACGTGGAGAGCAGGTTCGACACATGCATATATATTCTGAGATGGGCCGGCGTCCTCTCCAGGATGCCCTGCCTTACACTCCCCACATTCTGGGGCCGGCGTTAGCCTCTTCCATCCATTCACTTCGTAAATGGTTCAGGAGAGTAATTTAATGATTGAATATATATTTCTTATTATAAACCCACACTGCATTGTGGTGGCATGGCCATCTGTTATGGTTTTTTCTTGCCACCCTTTTCATAACCCATTTAATACCTTTTTACCCTCAAAAATTAATTATTCGCATAAATATCAGGCCCAAGTAGAAATGCCTGAGAACTGTGTCGTTTAAGCACAACATAATCTGATGACCCGGTGTTTATGCAATAGCAAATAAATAATACATGAAAATAAAATAATGGTTAAAAAATATGCGTGAAAATGCATGTACGGTAAAAGCTGGAGCGCAGCTAGTCGTCTCAGATTTCAATTAGAATCCGGAGCAAAAAAAACTCTACACCCTCAAAATGAATAAATTGACATGACTGCTCGCTAAATGCTAAATAAGTTGTAAAAATCTTGGTGATCATTCAAACATAGCCATAAGGATTCATTAGTTACTCTAGAGCTAACTAATTTCAGGCATACATCCAAAAGTAGTCTGATAAAAACAGCAATCAAGCAACGTGGAGACAGAAAATTTAGAAGCATTAGCTAAATTAAAATGAGCTAGTCCATCCTTGGGCTTACCTCAACTGAAAAAAAGCTCTGGAACGAAGTTAAAAATGCATCTATAGGCACACAGAATATTAAAGTGCAGACGACTTCCGATGTGACACGTTTTGTGATGTAGGGCTGATGACTTGCCGACTACCCATATGGTCAAAATAAGACATTACACATTATATCACTACAACGGCACAGTTAAGATTATTATTATTTAATGGCTGAAAAGAAAAGAAAATATATAGCTTTTTTAAATCTTTTGCTGATGGCCAGTGTGTTTGTGCACTCCAGATGTGAAACATGCGATGGGATCATGATGTAACAAGGGTCTGAGCAATGAGATACTTTGACGAACATTGTGATTGTAAGGAAGAGGCTGTAAGTCGACAGCATATGTGCAGATGCTGTAGGTGACTTCATTGTTTCTGCCATCTTGGAGGACTGAACTCCTATTTGAATAAGAGATGCAAAGACGTGTGGCATGTGTTCACGGACTGAGGTGGCTGAGGGCTGCCTCAGGTAGAACTTTGGCAATGACGAGAAATCAATGTGGTGACTGCTGATGAACATGCTGAGATCAGAAAAAGACCATGAGACCAGGGAGAAAAAGACGCTATACAGCAAGGGAAGAAAGCCTAAAAAGCCCTCCAAAGTAGCGAAGGAACCAGGGGTGGAGATACGACACACCGTGGACCCGCAGATAACTAATAAGAAAAGAAGGGCTTAAACTAGGGGTCAGAAAGTAGCAACTGCTACTAATCTTCCCATCATCTGTAAAATGTTTGGGCTCCCCAAAGGTAGGGAATATCTAGGCGTAAGGAATTATAGGTAGGAGACCTGGGTTTTTATTAAAATAGACCTAGTAGTTCAAGAGAGATGGCAGTCAAATTAAATAAAACCGGGGTTACTATCAGGACACAATAACACCAAATAGCAAAATGAGATACTCTTATTGCAGATAATGATAAAGCCATCACATTTTAGTTGGCATTTAGCCTTGCATAGTTTGCTTTAGTAAGAATAAATTGTATAAATACAAGGTTATTGTTGCAAATGCAAATTTATTATTGTAATACTAGCTTAAAGACAAAATTCACTGAACATAACCTCCTGCTGTTTACAAACGCAGATGCACCGGCCTCACATCTAGACAGCTGCGGCCATCATTTATAGAAACATTCATACATTCTTGGGGAATAAAAAACACTTAAGAAAATTCAAGTTTTCTGTGAAAAGTTAAAGTAAGATAAAGTTATAAAACCTTGCATAAACTGACTGTAAACCTTGTGTACAACATTGTAAATCCGTCTTATCGTACAAACAATTGTACGTGTGCGTTTAGAAATCGTGTCATTCTCACCTAGAAAACACCCCGAACTGGCAATGCGGCTCAGCCTCGTGTACACACAAACCCATACAGGTACGCCCACCACACGTGCCTGTCCTTAGAGCTGCAAAAGAGTAGTGAAGAACTGAAGGGGATAAAAGTGGTTTTGGGTAACATATACCTTCATTTAATATAAACGTATACTTGCATTTGTGTTATATTCTTCTACACACACTCTTCTTCAGTTTCACAGCGAGGAGGTCAGCAGGGCCTTAGTAACGATGTATTGTTGCGTGATCATCATTTAGCAGCTCAGGGACAGGCAGGATATATATTTTCAGAACACCACCCAACCTGTCCAATTACACCACCTGTAATTGACAACCTATAGTGTGATCCACCACTGAAAGTGCTACTCTGTACTCCATTGCCAGTATTCTACTTCACTACAAGCAAACATTATACATCACAAAGGAAGCTTCATACTATAATGGTACTTCTACTGCACACAATAACATCTGAAGACATTTATTTCAAACAATTACTCTGGTTATTTACTTGACACAAACACTGAAAGTTAATGTATATATAGATATAATTTAAAAACTATGATAAAATAAAACATTTCTATCTGAACTGTATAGATGTTTTTTTTCTTCCACAATGTTCATATGACAGCTCGGGACTATTTGTAGATGTGCTAGCTTTTTCAAGAGGGTTTTTCTTTATAAATCCCAACATTTAACGTGCTAATGTTTCTCAGCTTTTTTGTACGTATGAAGACTTTATAAATGCACCCCCATATCTCCCGAGTTCCAGCTACACGCCCGGTGGTTATAGCCACTGGAATACTAAGTCCAGCTGTCAGCCTTTTCTCAGTCTTCTCCAGCAGTGTTCTTCCTGTAGGTTCATCGGTGAAGAATTTCTAATGTGCACCATTGCCTTTGAGCTACACGGTATTCATCGTTCTGGGTTTACCCTGTTCCCTCTGCATCGTTTTTATATCGACTTCCTTTGGCCAGTCCTCCACACTTTTTTCCCATAAGTCATCTTTGTTTTGTCCTGCCTTCTGCTTTCTGAATCTTCTGCTTGTGACCCGACTTCCATTTTGGATTGTGGATTTTTATTCAATTTATTCAGTAAGAAAAGCTCTGCAACCGAATCCTCTTGTGTCTGTCACTGATCATCACTATCACAACCATTAAAAGTTGTAATTCTGTGTAAAGGGTTTGACCACACAAGTTACTTTTTACTTTCCCAACACAAGTTCACGACTGAATAAACAGCCTAGTGGCCTGGTGGCTCAATGGGTAGAACATCATGCTGGAATGTGGATGTCTCCCAGGTCAAATCCCAGCCCAGCTGCCAGGGGTCTCCTTGAGAAAGACACTGAAACAGTAGTTCCCTAGGAGTCACACGTGGCTGTCCACTACTCCTCCCAGGGGGATGAATTAAAGGCAGAGAACCATTATCGTTGTAACATATATGTGAAATGCTGTAAGTGACCTTGGTTAAAATTGTCTGATAAATCAATAAATGTTAATAATATTTCATTAAAAAGTAATTTATCCCTCTCTCCGATAAGCAAGACTTTCACCATTGGCTGCAAACCACACTAATATTCCCAGCTGGATAGAAAAGTAGAAAACTGCACTGATCATGTTTTGTATAATTATTTGTATTATTTTCTTCAAGTAATTATTACTGATCATTAAAATTACATCACATTTCACTTTAGTAAAGTTTGGTAAGACCTATTTGCTGCGCATAAACGTGTTAGTTTAGAAGACAGGTTTCCAAGTTAGTGTGGACATGATGGGGGACTGTAGAATCCAAAATGGTGGCTAATAACATATTTACATCTGAGCTCTACAGTATGCATTACTCACTCAAGCACGCTGAGCTGCTGTTTCTAGTCTGCTGCTTGTAATGGCTTAATTATCACAGGCCGTATGCATAGCTTGTTTTCACATCCACTTTGAGGAGTAATAAGGGATGTGATACGGAGTAAATTTTACGATGAAACCACGAGGGACCGGATCTTGCCAACTCAACGCAAAACATGATTAAATGTGGCCATTTGTGCAAATCCACCAGTCCCAGCTGAGTTACCCTGGCATGAAATGGGATAGAAGCACCTCGCGGACGCGAAGCTCTCCACAGTTACACGAAACCGAGGGCCGTCGATACGCTTAGCAGTAAATGTGTGCTAAAGGCAAACTGCACGCGCACATGTCTGGTGCGTGTGCGCGCATGTATCGGCGGAGGACCGGAAGGCAGCCGCAAGTGAGAAGACGTACTTCCAGTTTTGAGAAACGGAAGGCGAGCGTGACAGGACAGGACAGAGAGGGGTAGAAAGAACAAGACAGAGAGAAGGGGGGGTGGCGATGTGGCAAAATGCGCAGTGAAGGATGTCAATCGCAGGCTATTAAAATGGGTGAAACAGCAGCAGAGGGTGACAATGACTTGCTAGATATGGGAAGAGGGAGCGAGTGAGGGAGAGAGAGAGAAGGGAAAAAACATCCAAGGGATGACGGATGGTCCTGCATCCGTGCACACCATCTCTCCACTCTCACCACAAAGCACGTCCCCATCTGAATAACTGAAGCAGGACGTTCATGGGATGCAGGGCAAAGAAGTCTGAGGGCCAGGGGCAGGAGAATGACACCACGCACAGGGTTTCCCTGGGACAACTTCAGGGACAATGCTAATAAAGCCTCATGTTATCCATTGGCTTTACTCAGAAAGGCCTCATTCACTATTACAAAGTATGTATGTTTTCTAGTGTTGAGATAATGGTTTTTCAATCTTTGGAAAAATTGTGACAAACATTTTAGGTAAACACAGGCTGGAAAATCTAGCTCTCCCTTGTGATGTGTTTGTCTGTACAGAAATCACAATTTTTGCATAGCGTTGTTACTTACCAGTACTGAACAGTGAATCTTCTTGACACTGTATGGACACAGCATGCTAAGGATACACTGACAATGGATGGCGGTCACATTGCAGCTAGCAGTGTGATATTCCATGTGTCAGTGTGTTTTACTGACAGGAAGTTTACTCTAAATGGCATAATAAATTGAATGTTTCCTATTTGTCAATGACCTTTGAGGTAAAAGTCGAGGGTGTGGCAATACATCGTGTGCAAAACCTTATCTTGCTTTGTTCTTCTAATATATTCTTCCCTTTTCCTTTTTCAGTTGAAACACATAGAATTAAACTGTTCATTTTTTATATGAACCGTTTTTCACTCCTAGGAAAAGTGTTTTGAAACAATCTGCTGTAAGAGCAAAAACTAAAATCATAAAACAACATCAAAACAGACCGCAATATTAATTTGTCTTTAATTTAAATATGTTAGCATCATTGTTTCTTTCATTATAGACACAACCAAAGCAGTTTTCATATCGGTCCATTAACTTCACCCTTCACCTTCATTCAGTTACAGCATTTAGTATTGTAAACTACTGAACAAATGTTCAGTGTTGCACACCTCCGCTTACACACACACACACATACACACACACACACACACACACACACACACACACACACACAGGTGTATATTTTATTGTAATTGCTGCACTAATAAGTAAGTATGTAAATAAATAAATTCTACAATAAGAACTTTAGTAATGAAGCATGTTAAGTAACTTCTCCATGTCAAAATAATGTATTATAACTGTGTCAGATCAAACTAATGATCTATCGTTCTTCTGAATGAACGCAACTGTATTTAAATTATGTTTGGAATGCTCCACTTGTACATGAAAAGTGATCTGACATAATTGTTCTTTACCACTGCTAATGTAGCCCAATATTTTCAATGGCACCCTGGGATTGACGATAAAAGTTGTACAAGACTCTATTTATATCTTTGCAGATAAGAAGGTCTGTGTTTGCTGTCTTTTTCAGGGCTTGCTTCTAACCTTGTTTATTTCGCCCACGATCTCACCTCTGCTCTATGCCTGCAGCCAAACATGGGCCAAGTGCCTTTACGGTCCACTGATTGCCCTGCCACAAGTGCAAGCAACACTGTGGAACAGGTGTCCAAAAATGAAGTCAAGCAACACCAAGGGGAAGCTGGGAAACAAGATTTTTACTGTAAATAAAAAAACCTGCATCAAAGGAAACGAAGACATTACAAACAAACGCGTAAGCCATCTGTGTGTTCCTAACAAAACAGTGCTGCTGAGGTCAAACACCTGACAGAAAACAGAATCTGAACATACAGCGGCCATTAAAAAGTACTTCAACACTTAAGCCATGCCTAAAGGTGTCAGAATATTTTAAAAAATTACATAAAATATCAAACCAAATAGCATTTATGTAAAGAATAAGCTTAACTGCATATTTTTCAAACAAAACATTCAACATAAAGGATATTTCTTAAAATTTAAATAAAAGCAATGCTGTTAAAAATTAAGACACAAGAATTAAGTCTGTTCTTGTTTTCAAGATTTCTCGTTGATGTTAATGGATACTGTGATGTTGAACTACACCTGTTACGGCACCTGTGTGTCCATACTGATAACTTATTTACTCCCCCACCGTAGCACTTGAAGCACATCTTCAACAGTAATTATAAAGATTGTTGAGAAACGTGAAGTTACGGTCATTTGTTTGCACTATCAGTGCAACCCTGTTTGATAGACCAGCAAAAATACATTAGAAATGTTCAAAGCATCCAAATACTTTTTGGGGCCACTGTAGATATAAAGTAATCTGGAACTGCAAATCAAATAAATCCAGTGGGGGATTAACAACAAATTCAACCTGTTGTATTGTGAAAAAAATGGTGCCCACAGCCAAACTTCCAACAGTCATATTAATATGGTTTTCATGTTCTGCTATATCAGTACCTGGTAATATTTCATATGATTCCTTCTTACTGTGTTGTATATCATTTTTCACATTTATGTTTATAGTCAACATGTATGTGATGCAATACCTTTTTGTTAACTCGATGGGTCTTTTGTTTTACTTTCCATTGCAGATATTGCTGCAAAACTGTATCATTTGTCACCAGTGCAAATTTCCTTACTAAAATCAAAACCTCAGGTTTGAAATCCTCATCAGGGTCAAACTTGTTTCGCCTCTCATTCTGGCGATTTCATTTTATGCTACACTTCATAATTTCCATGAAACGCGTTTGACAGGGAAGGTGCAGCTCGCGACCTGACCGCAGCGGAGCACCTGTGAGATCGATTCCGGCGGTCTCCGAGCCGCGGGGAACGCGTACGCTGTGGAAGGCAAGCGGCGACAGCAAGCTGCACAAAGCAGGGATTCGGGCCAGGACACAGACATCTCACGTAGTTAACCTCGGGAAAGCCAGTCAATTCATCCAATTAATACACAATGAGGCTACATTTACCGTACGTCCGTTAAGACGCTGTGAGCTACAGTGTGTAAACAATTGATGCCAAAAAGGTCAATAGCGCTAAACAAACTTGTGCAATTATTTTACAGCAACTTTAAGATTTTTTTTATTGGCTTCTTGTCTGTATTGGCCTTGTTCTGTTTGCTTGCTCATTTGCAAACGATCTCACTTTCATTCCACAAGAGGCCAGGAACAAAGGCTGACACCCTGAGAATGTCCGTGACGGTTGTTTCCGCAGATAAAAGAAGTTATTATCCTTTCATTTGTACTTGTCCCTCATTCCTCACCCCCCCATTAGTATTATGCTTGCAAATCAACACATTAGGATTTCACAAGACTAAATAAATAAATAAAATCAAACAAACCCATGAATCCGAACAAAAGGCTGAATACATAATAAACTTTATTATTCAATGAAGTTTCTGCCATTGTGGGAATAAAAAGCATGTAATTTATAAATTGCATGCAATTTGTCTTTCACAGCCGCAGGGGCCTAAGATGTTATAATTAAGGGGGAAAAAGATCATTTAATAAATATATAAATTTTAAAGGCTTGATTTGTTCAGTTGCTTGATTAGAAACAAAACCGTGCCTTATATGGATTAATTCTCCTTTGTAAAAAAAAATAAAAAAAATTCTTCAGATCACATTGTTTTAATTTTTTTAAACCAAAATCAGTTTTCCTTGACATTAAGGATGATAGTGTTCAAGAAAAGCTGAAAAATAAGGGAAAAAAAAAGAAAAACTAATGAATTTAGTTAGAGACAAAAGAATGCATATGTATAATATATTTACAAAGCGCGGTGAATTGAGGAATGTGTATCGTCCCCCTTCACTGAACAGAACAATTAAAAATCAGTCAGGTGTCACCTTCTATGAGAAGGGCTGAAACGCTGCCCCTTGTGGCAGAATGTGGTACGTGACAGCAGAGCTTTGACTTTCCTTATGGTAGGTGCTTGTCTATAGCTGCTTCCCAAGCTGCTTCAGGGTTAGAACTAAAGTTATTCATGTGCCATAGACACCATCTATTTGATGACTGACCCAAAATCATATTCACTTGTCATCTTATATAATGCCTAATATTAACATTATTGATAATAGTCTGATGTTAAATCAGTTGTTAAGACTAGAAGGCAGAGTGCTTCGGTGCAGGTTGGTCTCTCCAGGCTTTGGTCACTTCTCCCTTGTATTGAAGCCAAGCTGAAACTCAAGCTCAGAGGTGTAGGATTCTGGTCTGTTGTAGCTTAATCAGCAGTCCCACTGATTGTGGAAGGCAGGCACTGACTTGTATTATTACCTGCAATGTACTACACTGTTGTCATACTTTTCATAATTGTGAAATATGTCAGTCTGCCCCAGTGTGCAAATTGAACCTGGTACTGTTTATTATTTTCTTGTATAGTAATGCCCTGTAAGATGTCCTAGGGAATGGTATATGGCAAAGAAATCCACCCTAATAAAAAGAAAAGCAATGGTTATTACTGAAATATAAATATCTTAGAATGTGTCTTTTTGTTTATATATTTATAAGCATTGTATGGATATTATGTGCTGATCAAGGTGACAGAAGGACTGAGTTGAACTATTGGTTGTGGTGGACTGAGTGCGGCTGGATTTGACTTTGTGACTCAGAGGTTGCAGTGGTATGAGACATGGTGAAAAGGTTGCTGCTCCATCTCCAGGCGTATAGGCCTTCATTATGGTTTCCATCTACGTTATGGATTCTGTCTCCATGACGATCAGTTCAATGGGCCATCCACCCAGGTGCCCCTATAAAATGTTTCCATTAACCTGGTCAGACAGGTAGTAAAATCAGCACTGACTAAAGGAAAAAGTAACATCAATTACCCCAGGGTATGTTTGACCAGAAACTGAATACAAACTAAATGTGATGGATGCATAAATATTATTAATGCGTGGAAGTAAGTTCCTTTAGAAAGATCTATCTGTTTCTAGTGCAATTAAATGGTAAACTTGGAGTGAAGTGAAGAATCTTCATTTACATTTCAAATGTAAGCAAATCACAAATCACTGAAACATTATCAGAAAAGCATCTCTTAAGAGAAGAAAGACAGCACTGCCTCCCTTTGTGTTTTCTATAACAGCTTCATTGTTATATATAATACATAAATTAAAATCAAACAGCCCAATTTAAACATTATTATAGCAGAGGCTGAGAAAAAGGCTGAGAAGGAAAAATTTAGACCAGTCTTCAAGATGAGTCAATACATTCAATCTCAGTATTACATAACAGACACATTTCTGCAGTAAGATTTGAGCAGAGAGCCACTCTGAAATGTATATTGTTTTATCCTACCAAAATCTCTTTTGGCTCTGGGAGAAGAGGAACAAAACACATAGAACAAAGGGTTCCGGCTGTGAGAGGTCACACCTATCTCTGTAACATCGGGAAGAAAGAAGTCTTCATTTTTCCCAACCCACTGTAAGGGTTGAGAGTGTACGAAGAGAGAGAGAGCGAAAGAAAGAGAGAGCAGACAGTTGGCTTTTGGGGTTCATTTCGTCAAGATTGTCTAAGAATTATTTTCTGCAGGATATCATTTCTCCAAGATGTTCGAGTAACAGGGTCGGGATGGCAGAAAGCATTGGGGTAGGGTGGGTCCTCAGGTGCACTATGGGAAATGAGAAATGAAAGGAAAAAAAAACCAGAATTAAATGGCAGCTTGTCAGAGTCCTAGGCCTATGAGGTCTATGGAGAAGAGATAATGCATTCCTATAAATTTGCCATGTTATTCCAATGGACTGTGAGAGCGGGACCCTTTCCGTCACCTAGCAGCAAGTGGAGAGGGGAGGGATTGGGGGTGGGGGGGCTGAAACCGTTGATGAATTACACAGGAGGATGCAGTCTAGGGCTGTGTAAGAGACTGTGGCGTGTCTCTATAAACGTGATTAGTTTTTAATGCCAGAGCTGGCCTGGAGCAGAGGCCTTGGAGGGGATTCGCTGGAGCCTCTCTCCAGATGCTCTGTAGGTGTGGCATAAGTCCCAGAGTCACACCATTCCACTGTGCAGTCATTCTCCTTCTCTCGGGATTCCCCTCTGCTTTCATCCCAGCCAGCTTGTCCTCAAACAACCCCTCCCTCCCTCCCTCCCTCCCTCCCGAGGTGGATTATGCCATTGCCAATCGATCGACGTGAAAGGCAGACAGCCACGGCATCTGGTTTTGCCCAGAGATGGCTGTGTTTTAGTGGCTTCCAGTCTGGAGACC
Organism: Chitala chitala; assembly: GCA_025773905.1. Lineage (NCBI taxonomy): Eukaryota > Metazoa > Chordata > Actinopteri > Osteoglossiformes > Notopteridae > Chitala > Chitala chitala. Next base: position 6,029,472 of record JABJVR010000039.1, on the reverse strand, counting down.
AACTTTGCAGTGCCAACCAGTGACCGGGCAACAGCAGCCACCATTAGTTTTGTTAAAAAGTCTTCTCCAGGAAACAAATGCCACAGGTGGAGCAATCAGCTTTTCAAGGACTCCACAATATGACCTCCTCTGCAAACCCTAAGCAATCTGTCTGTTGTAGCCTTATAGCACATTTCCAGTGATTTATGATCTTGCTCTGAGAGTGTATGTGAGGTCTGTTTTAGTAGTCATGTTCTGGCATACGTCATCCTCTTTTGAGTGGCATTAATGCAAACAGAGAACAAAACATGTTCGGCATCATTACTTAAGATCCTGTTTAAATATGCTCTCTGTTATGATGGCTGTTTGTAGCCTCGGGGGGCACTGGTGCCAATATCATGTTCTGGACTCCTCCTCAGCAAACCGATGCATGTCCACTCGCGCGCAGATCAATTTCATGGCTCAGCGCTGCCTGAACCGGATCATTCACACGTCTTAATCCCGCCATGTCTGTTAAAAATCCCCGCCTCCGCAAATGAATCATGACACCTTTATTCTGTTTTATTGACACGTGCAGATACACACGCAAGTCAACACCTACCGTAAAAGGACTCAAGCCACATAAAATATTATTTCCCAAATGTCAATCCTTAAGGGAGTGGACGACTATGAACAGCAGAATAATTGAATATTAAATTTAATTGAATTTTCGCATTATGGAGAGGGGATGTTCGAACAGCGCTTAAGTGCATATGAGTGAAATAACCGTGTTTGAAATGCAGTGTCTTCATTAAGGCCTTCAGTTAGAGGATGTAATCTTTCCTCTATTTCTTTACATCTATCAGGTTTCACCCCCCACTGGGTTTAAGTCTGCCCCTGTCACCAGATGACAGAGTCTGAAGGTCACAGAAACATGTTAATTATTGAAGGCCTATCATCTGCTTCCTCACAGCAAGCAGCACGGATTGACTTGTTCAGTTATGACAGCTGATGCAAGGTGATGGATTGTGAAACTGACATGGGTGTTAGGTAAATATTTACTGAAGGTGCTTAATTTTCACAAAAGCCTGCTGACAAAAACACAGGCACCATCCTTCATTCATCTAGCCCCTCCCCCCGACCCATCACCTTGAGGTTAACACATGGCGTTGTCCCACACTTTTTAATGCATTACAACTCCTCAGTCTGCCCATAAAATCATGTGGACTATTTTGTACTATGCAGTACGTTCTTATGAACTTGTAACTGGACTGGTGGTGAACAAAGAAAAGATGGTCTCACTGTTGGGCTATAAGTGGTGCACACGCCTGCCAAGAGTGACCTGTTGACAGATCTAGCTGCTGGGGTTAAAACATGACTCTGTCTGGTTCCATACAGGCAATGGAGGATTCGCATAACAGCTCATTAGTGAAATTATGCTATCAGATGAGTGACCACCATATCTCCCTGGTTCCTCGAGTCATTACCATAACACCACAGTCTTCTCCATAACGCACTTAATGGTGTTATGGTAATGACTCAAGGAACCATGCTGTCAGTCCAGTTTACTTCAGTGCACCAGTCACAGTGAATCAGTTTGACTGTGCCAGGCCCCATACGGAAATAGCAGCATCTGAGGGGCTGAGCACCATTATCCCACAGGGGCTCCCTCAAAACGAAGCACGGCTCAGGACTGCAGCTTGTCCAAGAAACAAGTTTGGAGACCCTCAAATTAAATGATGGCATTGCATTGTCTGGGTGGTGGAGGGAGGGTGGCATTTCCCAAAGTTGTCACACAATACCTTAACGACTGGTTTACTGCGCAAAGCAAGCTACCCTTTTCAGCCATCGATTGTATCACTGAAACGTCCTCATTGGGCATAATTGTCTGACTTTCTCAAAGCTGCTGCTCTTTCCCCCACAACCAGACAGCCGGCTCTTTCCCAGGAAAGGAAACAAAGAGAATCTGTTTGGCAACAGGAAGTTGAGGATACAATTTACAATAATGCTCTTGCCATTTTTTTCCAACTTCTTTTGTTGTATTTTCCCCACGTTTCACCACATTTTTGTCCTTTTAGTGTAAATATTAAGGAAGATTAACTGACCCAAGAGGCTTCTGGGGTTGAAATCGACACTGTGTGTCAGCGAAGATAATATCCACTCCAGTGATGTGACAGTGAGTTTCTCCTCAGTGGCAGGCAAGTTAATGTACAGCTCCCTGCAGGCGGGTAGCTTATTGTCTCTAGCGTTACAGGAAACACACAGTTTTAATAGCAGAATTAGCGGGGGATGCACGCGCAATACTTTGTGTTCCGTTAGTTTGTCCATAAGAATCTCAAACATAATTTGTATTCCATGGAATATTCTGCAAAGGAGACGCTAAGGGTGGATGAATAGAGAAAGAGGACCAGTGCTGGGAGGTGAATGATATTCGCTTCACCTCGAGACACAGTTGTGGACTATCTATCCGCAGGGTTTCAAAGGCTATTTTGGCACAACTCATTATAGGTTTTGAGAAGGCTGGGCTTCTGACTAGCTGGGTGGATTAACCCAGGCATTCACCCACACCATTCCCTTTCCCTGTTGTACTGTGGCTGCCAGCTTGCACACATCGATTCCTCGACAGCCTCGCTACTTCGCGGGAGTACCGAAGACTTCTTGGCAGACTCGTAATGAATAATTAAGGACTCATCCTCCACTGATCTACTAGCATAAGCAAAACAAGGACAAAATCAACTTCAGGCTTGGCAGTACCCAGTGCTGTACAGCGAAAAAAAAAAGTTATCTGCCCATTCTGATTCATTCTTTTCACTTTCTCTGAATCTCAAATCCATAAGGGAGATCAAATGTCCTTTGAAAGTGAAGTTTTAGATAAAATAGGCATGAGGTCATAAATGTGTACAGTCTGTCCTGAAAGTCAGCAAAGAGTTGGTGTTTAAGTGAAGAACATGGACTCTGATCTTTTCTGCCTTTCACACTAGAAGATCATCTTCACTGCGGTTCAGAATCAGAGCTAGCAGCAATGTGGTCACGACGGGAATGAGGGCACGGCTTTTAGCAGCAGTTGGCAGACTTGTACTCACAAATGGCAGCTATAAATTACCAGAACGGCCAGGGCTCTCCTGCACCGTGAAAACTTTCTTAGCGATGACCCCCCATAGTAATGACCCCCATAGCGATGACCCCCAAAGTGATGACCCCATAGCAATGACCCCTGTGCTATGTTTCCTTGTCGTACACTCTCAAACCACAATAAGTACCACATCTTAAAATGACTAATCTAAGTACTTTTGCAAACTGCTTACTTACTCCGTTGGAGGTTAACCATAACAAAGGGGGTTTAAGTAAGATTGATGTTTACCAAAACAGAGAGTACAAGTCTAAAGAGCGCTGCTATGGCTCCCATCCTGTAGGCAAACTGCTGCCTTTCAGTGACTCTTCTTTTAGTAATACTCCTGGCTGCATTTAATCAGAGATGAAAAGCTCGCTGCAGGCACAGGCTAAAACCACAAAAATAAGCGTCACTGTGAATCATGGTGAATTGAGCAAAGTACCATTATTAACATCTAATAAAACTTTATCTAATTAAAGGTCTGCCTGAGAGACTTTGCTTTAAATGGACAGCTAAGCCTTTCAAAGATGTAAAAATTGCAAATTTAATAAATTCTACAGCAAACGTTTTTCCATACAAGCTATGAACTGAGTGTTTTCTCTTTATTTATTTATTCTTTTCTAAGATGACAATTGATGGCTGCGTTTGTAAATGTATATTGTGAGGGGATCCGTATTTGCTTCTCAGGAAAAAAAATTTAAATGAACCTTATGTCAAACAAGGATCTTCATGAGGCTTTAATTGTATATGTTTTTTGCATGTCTCTAAAAGGTCTTATCTGAAATTGCAGCTAAAATAATCTGAAAGGATCTGGCCCTAGTTGATGAAAGGCAAAACTTAAGTTTAACCAGCCAACTACTTTCTCAGTTTTACAGGATTTACTTAAAAAGACAATTCAAAACTGAATTAACTAGTGAACCCGGAAAATTCCTTAAGAATCTCTGCATCATGTTCGAGCAATGTACATTTCATGCACAGCGGTGACACATAATGTTTGATCATCTCCAGATTTCTGCACATGCATTTTCAGAAACTTCAGTGCTAGGGGACTGTTAAAAAAATCCAATACCTTCTTGCATTCTAAACTGACTTCCAATCAAAGGATCTCTACGTCTTTACAAGGAACAAACATGGAAGAGTGCTTTCCTAGGAATAAAAAAGTAACTCTGCCGAGTTTCCCTAAATGCAAAGAACACAAACTGGAAAGGACGAAATCTCTGGGGTACACCACACATTTTTGAGAAAGTATGGGATGCTTGAAACAACGCAGCAGGGAATAAAGCCCCATGATTATTTTGCTTCAGGAACACAAATAATTTTACTTAGCTGATGTTTGAGTATTGTAAGCATTTCTATGCTAGTCAGGTTTAACTGCTCTGCAGCATCAAAGAAATCAGGAGTTAAAAAATCCTAGTGTCACTCAGAAGATCTTCAAGGATTCCAGGAGAGAACATGAGAATCCAAGGATTTCTCCTCTGCTTCATAAGCCAAACCAGGTTCCCTAAAAAATGCATGGTGCCAGTTGTGCTTATTATGAAAGATTCAACCTTGCTTGTTATGGGAACTTCTTTCTATTACATTCAAACCAAGTTTCTTAAGTTACAGTTTATAACCTCCATAAGGGAAACTGATTAACATATGACCAAAAAGGCTTTGCATGACTAGAAGCCAGTACTGAGAGTGTGCGTAAGGATGTTCATTTTTTTTTTTTTTTTTTTAAATCTTGTATAGTTGAAGTTTCCACGCTTGTTTTTGAAGTTCAAGCTGTTTTTTCCAAGTTAATTTATTTACTATTGAAGGTACATAGAAAAAGAATTAAGCACGCACACACACACACACACACAAACACACACACACACACACACACACACACACACACCTACTTAATTCCCTACAAAAAAATAAATCCTCTGTGTGTCACCACCATTATCAGCCCTATAGAACGCTCCGTGAAAGATAACAGTTTTTGATGGATGTCAGACTAAGATGCTGTTATACTGAAAGTTGTTTTTCTCAGGGTTTCAGTTAATGTGTGCATCCTATTTTTCATCCAAAACTAAGTTTTCTGCCAATTGTGATGAAACATATTTGACATGCAAAACAAGGGAAAAACATTTACCTGTATATGTAAGGTTTATATCTTTATTAAGACATTTAATAGAGAAGGCTAGAACTCTCCTGTCATTACTGCATTCTCAATTGACTGTTTCTTCAAAAGCAGGAAAAGTTTGAAGAGAACTTTATTTTACTTTCTTGGCTTATTCTGGAGGCATAGAAGTTACAAAAAGTTTGTTAAAATCAGTAATTTATACTGTGTGGCACTTATCACATACTCACAGGGCGGGTGCTTGCATACATTTATCTTCCTCACCTGAAATATCTTGTAGGTCGTTATTTTTAATACTAAAAACAATAATTACTGCACTAATTACAAACATGCACTAATTACATTTACTTTGATAATATTGACATTTATCCAAACTGGATAAATACCACTGCAGCTAATAGTACTTTTCTGCTCATGAGTGCTGCCAAATTAAGGTTTTTCCCGCTGTAACACAACACCTCCAGTGTCTAATACATTTTCATTTTCAGCATAGAAACAACATTCTTCATGCATCTTCAAGATTGTGGGTCCAACTACAGAACATTCAAACCAGAGAAAACATTTTCATTTCATTTGTTCACACTGCAAAAGCAGATTGGATTGATTAATAAATTACTTATTTATTAAGATGTTAATTTAACGGCTTGTGCAGTTGTAAAATATATAATTGGTATGATAAAGTCTTGAGGTTGTCGTTTAGAAAAGTTGTGGGCATTGTGCTGCTACAAAAAGCGTTCACAACTGGTCCAAGGATTAAATCTAGCAAAAAAAAAAACATTTCTATACATACAACCTCAGCATTATGTAGCACATTATTAAACTGCTCTTTGGTCTGTTTATACAAATCCATCATTTGTTCAAATTGTATCCTAAACTTCTAAAGAGTCAGGGGATGAGCACAAACAGTACTCTGTAATCTCCTTGTGTGTCAACAGAAAAAAAAAATGTTATCGTGCTACATCAAACTGATCCAGTTGTGGAATTATAACCTTATCTAACTGGTTTCAACTATCTCTTCAATTTTTCAGTCCTAGCCAAGAGCCTGTGATTGAAGGCGAATGGGAACGATGAGCATCCCATTTGTGCTGCGTTCCTGGGCAAGTAGAGGGAGGCCAGTCCTGAGTCAGTGAGGAACCACTCAGCAGGTGGCATTTCCTACTGCTGCATGCACAGATCTGCAGTGTGGGTAGGTCAGGGAAGCTTTGATCGAAACAGAAAAAAAAGAACAAAAAACTACCAAGTATCATCTCTGCAATGTGCTGGACAAGGGCTGAATGAGGGGTGGTCTTTGTCGTACCCTGGAAGAGGGGATTCCGAAAAAAAGACCAGATGGGAGGGAAAAGTCATAAAGGGCTCATGTGAAAAGAGCTATATTTTTCAGCACATATGATTGGAGAGTAACAGCCTTAGGCCTGCTCTCTTTTTATAATCAGTGTGACTGCCATTGTGAACACTAGGATATGATTCAGAGAAGCAGTCTTCTCTCACAAAAACAGCAGCTTGTGTTCCCCTGACCCCATATAGTTCCAAAACATAATTATCTAGCCTCTCGTTAAACACGGCGACTAATTGGGTGCCGGGGTCCAGATGGATCCGTAAACGGCAATAAAAAGCGAGAGACAGCAGCAGACATGTATCAATGGGAAGGACGAAGGTGACGCGCCGTAAGGTGACGTGCACATCCCCGGACTTTGCGGAGTGCCCAGCGGACAACAGGGGCATCCAGGTGCTACAGCAGATGTTCGGCACGTTAAGCTAGTATGAGCTGGCCGCCCTGGATCGCCTGCATACCAGAGCGCTTCATAGGACAATGTGTCTATTCATGCCCTGTGGCTGTGACAATGCTCTTGCCAACACTTTTAGATTTTTACATTTAAGATGCAAGTCTTACATACACAGCACATCAGGCCTCATTTTTATAGATCTGTTTTTAGCATTAGATGTTCCAAACCTGAAGCATAAATCATCACAAAGTCTGCATAATCAGTCACCCCTGAGGAAAAGATTACATGTTAAAATGTGGCATGGTGGTTAGCACTGTAGCCCTGCACCCCAGGCCTGGGGTTTGAGTCCCACCTCAGGTCTGTGTGCGTGGAGTTTGCATGTTCTCCTTGTGCTTGGTGGGTTTTCTCTGGGTTCTCCTGTTTCCTCTCACAGTCCAAAGATTAGCTGGGTAAGTTGATTGGCACCACCTAATTGCCCATAATGTTTGCTTGTGTGTGCCCCGTGGTGGGTTGGTGCCCTGCCCTGTGCCTCCTGGGATGGGCCCCAGGCTTCCCGTGACCCTGAATGTGACCAGCGGTGTAGAGAATGGATGGAAAATAAAACCCAAGAAGTATAAAAGCACAATTTCTGTAAACAGGACAACTTGTGACCATTCAAGCTAAGATGAATGTCTATATTATTTCTGAAGTAAAAACCTTAATTCTGACATAATTTCATTTGTAGAATAATTAAAATTAAACTGCCCTTTATAACGAAAACCCCAATGGCTCTTGTCCGTGATATCTGTTGTCTTTCCAAGCCACCGAGCAGTGATTTCTTAGGTGTCGAAGGTAGTGTTAAAGATCAAACGCATCTAATCTTGACTCATCCTGTCGTTATAGCTGCAGTATGATTCAATGTTCATTTGTGCTGGACACGGGATCCATTGGTCACAGCAATGCCTGAAAAAGAATTATCCAGAAGGAGTGGATGAAAGGGCCCCTTCAACATTTTTTAGTGCTGTGTTCTGTAACTCAATGGGGTATCTTTTGTGCACGCAGAATCAGTGTGCGCTTGGTACCTGTGTGACACTGCAACAAGACAAACGTACAGGGCTAGCATATTGTCAAATGCTTAGTCGTTAGATGTATGCAGTAATGAACGTCAAATGAAGAGGAACGACGTAGTATTTCCTGGTTGTTCCAGTAACCTTTAGAGATGGTATTTCAAACTCTGTTTCACTGCACTCCTGTGCTCTTTCAAGCCCTGGAGATATTTTCAATATAATGTTGCAAAATTGATTTATGAAATATAAAAATAGTTGTCGCATATTCAATATTTCATAGTTCCTGCTTTCTCTTGCCTTCCTACAAATTCACATGCATTTGAAGTGTTCAAAAGTACTTCAGTTTAAAGTAATTTAATGCATATTATCTTCAACAATGATTTGAATACCAGCAATTAAAACTGCTATTCTGATAAGTCAAAGGTCTGGAAATAAAATTATGATGAATGCTTGTTGATATGATGCATTGACTACTACCTATTCATCCAGCTAGGCCACTGAACTAATTAGATTATTTTCAGATTAAAACATCATTTGTTGGATCAACTGCCATTCAAATTAAACAGGCCGTGCTTGCACTAGTCACTTCTCTTTATTTATGTAATTGGTTCACAACGTTTGAGTTTTGAACATGTGTTAGGAATTGTAAATGAGGTATGTCCTCCAATGACCTCTTCTGAACCAGATTTAGCATGGACATCTTTGTACGGGTGCCACTGAAGACCATCAGATCGCTCCGGTTTCTTTCACCTTGTTTATAAGGCAGGAAATGGAGTGAATCCACAGATAAGCGTGTCTGCAAGTGGCACATTTTCCTGTGCACCTACCGCCCCCCCCACCCCACCGATTTGTCGTTTGGTCATAAGTAAACACCAGACATAGAGGATGCCTCACAAACACCATCCATCAGCTGAAGACAATGATGTGACAAAATGAAACATTTTAGCAAGCGATGATGGGGGTGATATGTCTTGGAGACAGAGATGGATGTTAGGCGGCCCCAGGGGGCTTGCTTGGGGGGATGTTTAGGACTCTGAGGGAGCCAGCTGTACTTCTGTAGATGAACAGTTATGTTACTCTGGTGAGAGGTATCCATCAAGTCTAATTTTTTCAACAAAATTATAATGACCTCTAAATTAACTATATACACATTACAGTTGTCTTGCTTACCACAGTTATAATGTAGATTGTGTTTATTTAGCCAGCCTAGGTTTGTATGACTTTATAGGCAAACAGCAAATAACTGGCATGGGGTGCGTGTGGTTAACTATGAACCTGCAAGTCTATAAATATCACACAAACTTGGAAAATAACTGGAAATTCAGTGAAGGAAAGGAACCTGCATCTAGATATTAATAACCCCCTGACAGACTTATCCTACACTCCCCGTTTCCTTGTTTTGCTAAGGGTTGGCCAATGACAGACAAAATCTTTTGGCCCCTATAGGAAACAGTCAGGCTCCTGAGACCTATTAGAATTCCCATGTTGCTACCAAGGCTAGGGTCGTCCTGATGAGATTGGCTGTCTGCTGCGCACACTGGGCAATGAGCGCTGATGAGGTGCCCAGGGGATAAGAAATGGGGGGAGGGGGGTAAAAAAAAAAAAAAAGAACAGGAGGCAGATGTGTGTGCAGATAAAGTGTCAAACCTCAGCACAAAAGCCATGCTAGCCCTTAGAGAGGCTTTAGCTGACAATGGAAAGGTCACCGAAGATAACGGCAGTGTTTTTGCTTCAAAAAAAATAA
>JABJVR010000039.1:5971848-5994894 GCA_025773905.1 Chitala chitala | reverse complement strand
TTGAAACTGTCGGTCATATACTTCATTCATTTTAATGGTTAATAAAAATATAGTTTAAGAGCGTCTGAATGTCCACAAAAATGATAATGAATGAATAAATATAGCAATACTTCTTCACCCTGCAAAAGGATAAGTGTCTGGATTGTGTGTGTGTGTGTGTGTGTGTGTGCATGTGCGTGAGAGAGAGAGAGAGAGAGATTCTCTCTTTATCTCTTTTAGATATGTTATTTCATTCTATACAGTATTCATTTTACTTTACAGTCATGTTTCAAAAATCATGGTTGTTTCAAAATGCTTAATTTTTGGAAGAATGCATTTAAACTGTACAACAAAACGTCTGTTATAACACAGCGCAACAGCCTCGTGGAGTCCGGTGGAGTGATCCGAACTTTCCTTGGGAATTACGATTAACGCACAGTTCGGGGTTGCTCTCCCTCTAGTGCTGAACATTGAAACTGCCTAAATCTACATAATTTGGTTAAAGGTTTTAAATACATGTCTTATTAAATAATAGAAATATCATTGCAATGACTGCATGTTATAACATAACTATAGTATGAAATACGCACAAATATTAAATTCGAATCAGGTTGTTTCACGATTACGCCGAAATCCAACCGAATATTTAGTGCAAAAGCAGCATCATAGTTTACAAATGCAAGATTTAACGTTTAACATTAAATATTTCTATTTAAAGTAAATATCAAATATTTTTTAAAAAGGTCATACGTATAAACACGTACGTCTATCTATTAAATACAGAGAAAATGAAAATACACGGATATACCAGAAATTATTTATTGATGTGGTATCAATACTATCAAGTTCTGTAGATTTAGTATAAACAGACAAACGCTTTCAATCAAAAATGAGTGCATTTTATACCCAAAATCGATTACATACAGTGTATGTAATGACAACTTACAAAGAAAAAAAAACTATAGTTTGATACATAAAACACAAAATGAAAAATAATGTACACAAAGATTATCCTTCACACACAATGCTATAGTGCTGACTAATAATTGTAAATGCACAGTACTTGTCATTGTTAAATACTGCATTAGACTTTCTGGAATTCATTGGTCATTTTGGGTTTTCCTGTATTCTGTTTACCTAACTATAAATATATCATCAATTAATTTAATGTGCAAATGGGAATAGCCATTTGGATTTACATTTACATTTTAAAACAACATCCCTTAAACCGAAAGCAAAGCGTTTCTTTTCTACTTTTGTTTCATCGAGACATCATTTTGCCATATGGATTTTTTTGTGTTTAGTTATACACTAGTTATACATACTTGTAGAGTATTTCACTATGCAACATTGCATGTAGTCCCAATTTAAAACAGAAGGAACAATGTTGATTATGGAACTTAAACCTGCCACTTCATAGAGGTTTAAAAAAAAAAGTGTATAACAAAATACGTAACTTGTATAACAAGGAAAAGCCTTGCATTGTCATAGAAGCTCACAATTATAATTTACAATCTTTGTGTTAACTGAAGGCAGCTGGAGCAAAATATCAGGAAAAATGCAAGGCAGTGCAATAACTGTACAAAAATACTGTCTGTAAGGCAGAAGTTCTCTTCTGATGCACAGGTTGCTTTTCAAAAGGCCTGAAAAGTGATTATCAAAAGTAGATAAATATCTGGTTTCCTTTACTGTATGTTTAACTTAGGTCATCTGGAAAAAAGAATGGAAAATGTAATGTGTTTGAAAGCTAAAACAAAGAAAACACAAGCGGGTGGTATATTTGTATGCTGGGTACTGGGTGACTACATTCTTGCAGTAAGGTAAACAGTGCAGAACAGTCTTGGAGCAAAATCAGATGCTTACTTGGCTATGTGCATTTCTAATCATGACATTTAATTACAACTTCCTTGTTCATAAAACATATATAACAAACTTCACATTTCCAATGTAATTCTAATAACTATATTTGAAAAATTCACTGGTACTTCAAAGAATATATATAAATTAAAAATTACGCAATGAGGGGTATTCAAAGAACTGGGAGATGAGAAAACAGCTGACAGTTCACTCTCAAACCAGGGTAATTAACTTTCCGATACAGTAATGAGCCTGTGAAAACCTGAGGATTGTCTTAAAATTGTGAAATCCTCAGCTGAACCAAAAATGTAGGCTCAGTGTTTTCTTCAGTTTAAAATATGGTTGTTATTAAAGCATTTCCAATTACTTAGTTGTACATTCAACTATTGTTTTCCTGAGACTCCACGAGAGTGCAGACGTGTGTATGTTACTCAACACATTACAAGGTAGGTCACCTAGTACCAAATATGAATATCATTGAAGTCCTTGGGTGTTTGACAGGCAACGGTTTGCTGTCTTTTCGGTATTTAACTATGATTGCTGACTACAAGTGATAACTGTAGATGATCTCAGATGCTGACAACACAAAGCAACCACTGAATTAGCATGTCTCATCAGAAGGATATGTTCCCTCTTAAGAATTCAATGCATTTTCCACATAATGTACAGCATACAGAGAAATTACATGAGTTGTTGTGATTGTGGATAGCACCAAGCTCCCTGCCAGTTTCCTCCTCAACACAGTAATAGACACTGTTCAATACACTATTATTATGTATTACTGCCTTGTGTTGTTACGGTGGCAAGTTTGCTCCATGGATTACATGTTCTTATGCATCAAAGGCCAGAAGTTTGTATTTCTGTGGGTGTCTTACCAGTCCAGCCCTCTGGTGCTGTTTTGTAAAGACAGGTACATCAAGGAACTTAGCAGGTCAAATAGTTATTTCTGTTTGACTTGTTTCTGGACCAGCATTCCATTTAGCGTGACCGTGCCTTCTCCATAATTTCTGCAGAGGTTGGGGAAATTCAGGAAGACACCACGACCCTGCTTGAAAAGGCAGTCCTTAAAATAAATTGACAGATATTTGTAAGCAGCCAGTTAAAGCGTCATGAACGACAGGAATATTAGCGTTGCGTGTTGAGGAGAGTTCCGAGCAGGCTGAGAATCTACAGCTTGTGGTGTGTGATGCTCCTAATACATGATGCTCGAGTCACACACTTGTCCAGCTCAGTCTGATGAGTCAGTCTGTGATCAGCTTGTGCTGAAAGTGCTTGTTTGCTCTAATGACATACACCTGCCAATCCTTTTCAAACACAAGCATTTTTTCCCCTTGAACCTCTTCCATCAGCAGAGCTCTACAGAATATGTGTTCGTTGTGGCAAACCCATCTTGTTCTTTTGTTTGGCTCTCCATTCCTTGCTGAGGAGCATTTCTTTAAATGCAGCTTGCAGAATATTTCACCTTGGCCAAGAACCGTCTTCAAGTCTCATTATGAAAGTGGAGTTGAATACAGAAGGTCAGACAATCAAACAGGTCACGCTGTTCCTGTCTTGTAATTATCATTAGAGGTTTTAGGGAACTGTTGGCTGTTGGGGGGGGGGTTGTTATGCATCGTATTGCCTTAATTTCTTAGGAAAGCCATACATTTAACTATTAGTGAGTGGGCTACCTATATTCATTTCAGTTTATAATAATTTGAGTATTTCACTAAAGCACAAGCCTTCTCACCAGCCCTGTATGTAGCGTTTTTTTGCACCTCAACATTTATTACACATGATCATCAATTTTTGTCTGATGCTACTCCCACCAAATTGTGCTTTGCACACAACAGAACTCATTTAAATATCAACTTTGCTGTCAAAATCCTAAAGACACAGGGCTGGTGTACTTTAGGTGTGGTCTCTGTAATTTCAGGGAAACAAGGAAAAATTCTGCCACACGCAGGAACTGTGTTGGTGTCTTGCCTTAACATGCATTCAGATGATATATCCTTGGTATATTGGAACCAAGCAGTGAAACAAGGCCAGTTGGGCGCATGCACTAACATTATCCAAACACATGTATGGCACGCCAGCTGCTGTCTGTTCATCCTGGGAAGCCCCTTTATGTTCATGCTGTGGCAAAAGCATGTTTAATCTTCATGTGCTCAATTTGCACATGTATATTATCCCAACACTGTTCTAAAAAAAGACACCTAAGGAATGATAGGTTTGAAGAAACGTGTCGTCTAAAAAGGGACACAAATCCTTCTGGACAAAAGCACACACAGGTAATACTTATCAGGTGATACTAATATATCCTACAATTTGGTTGGCCCGAAGCCAATTGATGCACACATTTGTGTATATGTAATACATAGCTGTAAATATGTGTCATTACATTGCATGGTATACTAGTATGAAACTGTAACAGCTAGCATTACTGTAAAGGCAATAATGGTAGTTAATTGAAACTTGGGAATAAATAATGATATGTTAGGTCTTACAGTACATAGGACAAAAATGAATGACCTTTACAGTACAAAAACACACACAATCCAAAATGACTGAGAAGGAAAAAAGAAAATTGGCATCTGAACAAAGGAAGCGCATTCTCCAGATACAACTCCTGATCCAAATTCACTTATTCATATATAAAATTATTTATTGGTGCCATTGAAGCGTGTGAATGTAATTTTGGGATGTTTTAAATGCTAGGCTTGGCTATGTTGTTCATATAATGGTTCTACAGTGACTGCTGCTGCCTTTGCAGTTCTTGTAGTAAATAAAGCACACTTCTACTTGCAGCACTGAGTCAGGAACATAACAGCAATCACAAACGTCAGCTTCCAGCATTGTCAGCCCAGTTATTCTGACAACAGACAATAACATTCTATTGGACCAGCACAAATGCATTATAAATATAACCAAAGGTATTTGTAATAAAGAAATATTTCAATACAGTTATAAATTATGGACTATTATGGGGAGAAAAAAAACATAAAACATTGATAAGTGATTAGAGAACAAACCAATTTACATGAGATGGTCAGGTATGTTAGCTGTTGTTTTGGCAATATGAACATGGATTTGTGTGTGTGTGTGTGTGTGTAAAACTGCAATAATGCACATATGCAGAAAGCAGTGGCACAAGTATGAATAAACAATTGTGACTGCAGCTATTGAAAATTCAGCAGGGTAGCTATGTGGTTCTATTGATATCAAGGGATATTTAGTGTGCAGTCACATGGGTAAGTCTGGTAGCGGTCGCTTCTACATGGTAAGGTAGGATTGTATGATTCAACTGAACATCAATAACAATAACATCAATACCACCAAAAAAAAAAAAACAAAAAAAAAACAATGACAAGACCAGACAACAAGAATTATAATATATGCTAGAAAATAAAATGAAACCAATATTTTAAAACTGAAAACAAAATCCAAACAAACATAGAAAGAGAGAGTGAAACACAGACACAGTATGAAGTATCCTTCCCCTGCTTTAAACTCTTTTTTTCATTTGTTCGTTCATAATGTCAGTTTCTTTTGCAGGTATTTTATGGCTGATGATGATGATGGTCAGGGGACTAGGGAAGGGCGTTATGTGGGACAGAGCAGGAACCCTGAGAAGGAAGAGTGGATGTATTCGGTAGAGTAGAGCCCATTCGCCTGGTCAGAGGGCATCTGGACCCAAACCTGGTCACCCTCCTTCAGCTCCAGAACAGCGCTGCCTGATGCCTGGTCCATGTAGCCCTTCTTGTACTCATCATAGGTATAAGTGGCAGGCACATTGTTTTTGTACAGTGCCACCCATAGACTGGTTCCCTTTACATGCACATGGTAGGCAAAGTAGTAGATGCCAGCAAGCGGACTTGTGAAAATGCCTGTTGCAGGATTGTATGCATTCTGCCCATTGTACAGGGTTCTGTCAAACTTGATTGGCATGCCAGAGGGTGGAAAGGGTGTGGTCAGGATGGCAGTGAATGCTGGGGCCACCATTGCAGAAAGCACCCCATGTCCAAACTGTGGCTTTCCATTCTTTCCACCAGGAACTGATTCTCCACCAAGGTTTTCATGCAGTCCAGCTACATGTGTCTCACCATTTATGATGGCTCCGGGGGGACCTGGGGGGCCAGGTGGACCTGGAGGCCCTTGCAAGCCATGTGCTCCAGCTAGTCCTGGTTTTCCTGGGGGACCCTGTGGCCCTGGTGCTCCATCGTTTCCATTTTTGCCCATACCAGGGAGGCCTGGTGGCCCAGGTTCACCTTTTAAACCTGGAATTCCCTGTGGCCCCATAGGTCCTGAGGGACCCTGGAGCCCTGGAATTCCTGATTGGCCCCGAGGCCCTGGAGCTCCTATGATACCTGGTTCCCCTTTTGGTCCTATCACACCAATAAGACCTGGGTTACCAGGCAATCCTATGTGACCAGGCTCTCCTTTAGGACCTGGCTTTCCTGTGGCACCGCTGGGACCTGGCAGGCCCCTCTCTCCTGGGTTTCCAGGCTTTCCAGCAAGTCCACTGGGACCTTGATCACCTCTTATGCCTGGCACACCAGCAGGCCCAATGGGTCCAACTTCTCCTTTTATGCCAGGCAACCCATGTTTACCTGGGAGACCCATAGGACCCTGGATTCCTTGGGGTCCTGGTTGTCCAGTCAGACCAATGTCTCCTGGTTCCCCATCAATTCCAGCCTCCCCCTTGTCCCCAGGGACTCCTGGTAAACCTGAGGGACCTCGATCACCTTTCTGCCCAACTATACCTGGTTTACCATAACCAGGAGCCCCAGGAAGTCCTGGTAGACCCCTTAACCCTGGCTCTCCTTTTGGCCCACTTGGACCTAGTAATCCAGGCAAGCCATCTGCACCAGGTTTCCCTAATCCATTTATTCCTGGCTGACCTGGTACTCCTGGAGGACCAGGTTCTCCTGGTTGCCCATCCAGTCCTGGAATCCCTTGTTCACCTTTTAGTCCACTGATTCCAGGTACTCCATTTAATCCTGGTTTTCCAATACCTTGGACACCAGGTAGTCCTGGAAGCCCTCTAGGGCCAGTAGGACCCCTTTGGCCAGGTATACCTGGATTTCCATTTCCATTTTCTCCCTTTAACCCACGCTCTCCAGGTACACCTGGCCCCCCCTTTGGCCCTGGCTCACCCTTAGGCCCTGGGCCACCCTTAGTACCTGGGAGGCCAGGTTTACCATTCATTGACATGCCTGCTGGTCCTGGAAGTCCTGGATGCCCAGGTAAACCCCTTGAGCCTGGTTCACCCTGTAGGCCACTCTCACCCTTATCACCAGCTATGCCCTTTGGACCTGCCTTTCCTGGAAGTCCTGGGGGACCTGGTTTGCCAATTACAGAAAATCCTGGTGGCCCCTGTGGGCCAGGCTGTCCGTTGAGTCCTGGTTTTCCTATTCCTGGCTTTCCTGGAGGACCTTGGGGACCTGGTAAGCCTCGTGGACCAGGTTTTCCTTGTGGGCCAGGCTCTCCTTTCACTTCAACCATGGGTGGGCCATCTGCGGGTAAAACAGAGTGAAATATATGAAATTGTCTAATCATGAGTGGTGAAGCTTTCATGTGGTTCATAATGAAATTTGTATGAATTTACTGGGATGCCATCACTATGCACATATTCACAAATTGTATTGAATCTGATTATTTTAATCTATGTGCTGGTATCATGTAGGATCTCATAAAACAGTTATTTATTGATAATGTATATGTGTTTGGAAGAATATTTAAATTTAAAACAGATGTCTCCATTCCACAACCCCTTTTAGTGTACTAGCTTGGAGCCTCTTGGATCAGGTTGACACACTTGCTCCTGAAGCAAACTTGCAAAAATGTCATTTTTAAAAGTAGGCTTGCTACGTAAATGTTGTTTTGCAACATTTACAGGATTCAGTTTGTCAAAAGATGCTTTTATCCAAAGCAAAGCATATAGCTAACACTATAATATGCTAATTTCTTCATAGAATCTGTCTGTCCTGAAGCAGTTGTGTGCCTAACTCATGAGTATGTAATCACAGTCGTAGATAATTTCTGGTCTTACTTGAATGATAATGTCAATTAAACATTGTTGACTTGTTTGTATTATTACTGTGTCAATCCAGACATTTCAATAAGTTTTATTCATTTTTAATAACAATTTTAAAAGCACGAGAAGGACTTACTGATCTTACTTATATTTAACAGTTGTGGTATATTTTAATCAACTTCTTGTTTATAATCACTTAAATCACTGCTCCTGATTAAGCATTCCTTGTCATTGGCAAGTATTTCTGCTGTTCATTAATTATGACAATTTGAATACAATCAGTGATTACAGGTTTGAATAAAACATTCTGAATTATCCAGACATTTTCTACCATGACTCTGGAGTTACAGTAATATTGTGTGACATATTTTTGTTTTTCTGATTATAAAGCATGAATCTCACTTTAAACTTTCTTCTCTGTAACAAATTTTCTTCAATAAATTAAGACAACTAAGCACAGACAGATGCAAACGATTAGGAAGAACAAAGAGAAGCAACAATGTAATTGATATTTAATTAAGACAGGGGTCAAATTAAATTGAATGAACTGGCCACTACAGCCCCCCAGGACAGTGTTTGCTCACCCCTGGTCTAACTCAAGGATATAATAAATGATTTTTTCCTGGGACTCAAACCAGGAAACAGTAGGTTATAAACCTAGGTTAAAATCTCCCATGAAGAGATGTGTTTGATGAAGTCAAAGCCCGAAGTCTCAAAGTTTTTATTTTCTTTGTGAAACGACTGGGATACCGAATCCCTTTTTCTCTCCTCTAACTGAAGCCATATTCAGTTGCCATAAAAAAAGAAAACAACCCTCAGAGGAGGTTTAAAAAAAAATCAGACAGAGGAGAACGCTGATTCCTCAAAAGTTTAATTTCCGGGAGGGTTTGCTCCAGCTTGAGAATGGCCTGTCCTGGCAGTGTTCAAGACAAAACGGGCTGCAGTTGACGCCAGACTCACACCATACATGTAGGAAGATCAAATCTCCTCAAGGTTATTGTCCGACGTCAGCTGCTTCAGAGTTTGCCAAACAAAGAAAATGTGCAGCACAACACTGGCAAGACCTTAACTAATATTTCCTCATTGGTGAACCCAACAGGGAGAACCTTAGTTCTCCAGAGAAGTCATGTCTGTGAAATGAGCTTCACCTATACTGCTGTGACTCAGCTTTGTGCCTGTTTACTTAATCTATGTGAAATGTATACCATAGTAGCTCATTTCTATACTACAGAGATATTTGAGAGGTCAAATAGATTCCAATAATACACTCCCTGTAAATGGAACACTTTCATTTCTTTACTTTTCTTTTCCAGTGGAACTAATATGAGTGACACAGCTGGGAATATCATATCTTCAGACTGATTCTGACACAGCTGGATGATCTTATTTGATATCTACTCTTGAAGGGCTGTCATGTGGCTAGAACTTATGAGAAGTAAATTTTTTAAAGCAAAGGTTATCAAAGCAGGCATAAAAAAACTGGCATAAAGTCAACAAAATACAGATTACAGCCATGGGGACTAAATAAACCAACTGGTGTCTAATTAGAGTTTTTGAATTGTTCATAGAAAGAAAGACTGTATTTATTTATTTATTTATTTGTACATTACTTTGTGGCAGAACACTGTCTACAAGTGCTCAAAATTTTTTTTTTTTTTTTACCAACTAATCATTACATGTTCTAACATGCATTTGGTCTGAAAGGTAATCCTTCGCTTTGCTATACAACTGAATTGATCATAGTACATTACATTTATAGCTCCACGGCAGTGTTTATGAGCACCTGATTATGTAGTGGGGTGTGGAGCAACACTTCTACATGTGGGGAAAATATGCAAGAAATACGTAGTGAGACCAGGATGATGAATGTGCGAATCAAGACCAATTAGTAACACAGACAGAGAGGAATGTGTGTGGCTGTCATCTGTCATATCATTTCAACATGTCCCCCTGCTAGATTTCGGCTATGGCTCCACTTCCAGCCCATCTCTTTAGCATGAAATTATGGTTTTAATCAAGTCATGGCACTTCTTTGCAGTCAGTTACAGCTTTATTGTTAGTGTTGGTGGTGGGGAAGGGACTTCTGAAAATCATTTGCATGGAAAACTCCAGTTCAAAGACATTTCTCCTTGGGTAACATATGGTGGTACAGACTGAATAAGGGATGTACAGTAAGTTAAGCCTTCCTATTCTAAAACATAGTTAATTCTGACCACAGATATACTGTACCCATATATTTATATGTAGCTATTGCCTTTGTCCCATAGTATGTCCCATTACCTCACACCCATTGTTATAATAACTCCCACATTTCAGTGTCCCAAGTGCCTGTTACAACATTGTAGAGTAATGACAGATCTGATTAACTATGAACCACATTTCCCTGACAGATTTAATTTTAAGGAAAAGAATTCCCTTGACAGTTTGAGAACATTTATGGACCAGTATATTCAAAGTAAAATGTGATTTTTCACAAGACAGAATTTTTATAACTATGGTGCACCCCACTAATAAATACATTAGCTACAAACACAATACATTAGTATGTTGCATGTCCAATCCCTTTTGAATGGCAATTAACTCTGTTTATAAGCAGCAGTAATAAGTGCAAGTTCCTGCTATACGCATGACAGGTTTTGGTCCCACTTGCACATTAACTGGCATATCCATTTCCTACTATAAGAACAGACTTTGCTAGCCAATAGTATGTCCACTTTACATGATGCATAGACCAATGATGGCCAATGACAATGCTTGTATTAGAAAAGTCTCTGACCTTCCTGCTTGTGGGGCTGTGTGCTAGAATATAAGCAACTGAAAATGGCAGGTGGGGGCATGGATGGTGAGAATGAATGTGGAGAATCATATAATAACACAAGTGATGGACATCAAATGGCAGGTATGCAGCTCTCTGTGACGTCGTCCGATTATACAGGTATACTTAAAAGCTGCTGGCTGTGATGCTTATGAACACTTGTACACACTATGTGATCACATTTATGATATTAATAAGCAGAGTGTTGTTCAAAAAACAATCATTATATCTTTGACCTGGAATTATTAGGGCCTGTAATGATGTTCAGTAAAGCAATACCACACGAGAGGGAGTTCTGTTGTACTTGAACAGCAGCACAGCTGTCATGTGGTCATAGGCATGAGGCCATAGGCTGAGTAGACTTCACAGCCATGCTGATATTTACTACAACTGCCCGACCTTCAGTGTGATATTGCTTTTATACAACAGCTCTACTACACCATTTATCCGTTGACAATAATAACTGTCAACAGATTATGATTTTTTTTAATTTAATCGGATATGTGGCTCTGCCAACATAAATAGTTCCACACCTGGATCAGGAGTCTACTGTTGCTAAGGAATACAAACAATGAGCATATTTGTGCACACTCTCTTACTTTACATATTACCATAGTCATGTTGAAAGCAGTTTAAATCCCATGCCGTTTGCTTTACTGTGTTAGATTCATCCTGGCTTTTCCCCTTCTCATCCTCTGATAACTATTCATAATTTAACTCGAATGTTATTTCCAGAAAAATGTCCATCTTTTTGGGGTAGTTCATTAAAATGCAGCATTGAGCAGACACTGAAGGAGATTATGATTTGTTTATTACAGTTAATATAACTAATGACTATTTAGAACACCTGTGAAGCAGAGTGATACTTAAACATACCAGTGCTGTTGTCATGTAATATTGGCATTCTTGGAATGCCTCTTGTCCAATCAAATCAAACAAAATTCCTTGGTCAAAACTAACTGTTATAAAATAAATATTTTATCATGGGTTCTGTGCACTAGAATATGTAATAATTATCATCTTGCCAAGCTAGTCTTATAAGCATGCCATGGTTACAAAGACAAAGACAGTTCATCCGGAGGGCTGCATATAAAAGGAGCATGCTGCACTCAATAACCTAAGAACAGACTTGGGCATCATAATGCCTGCAGGCCACATCCGGCCCTTTGTCTGTCCCTGACCGGCCCAGGTTAAGTCATTGGGAAATTAGGAATTGAACAAAAATAGTGCACTTTACGCAACCTTGCTGCTTTTATTTTGAAAGCAACAGCTTTTCTTTTTTTTTCCCAGTTTACACACGTTTGGTGTGCCTGCAAGCATAAGCAAGCTTCTGGTGAACAACCGTTTGTTTACAAGAGATGCTAGTTGGCTGTCAGCCCTCAAAAGTGTCAGCTCCTGTTAAAAAGGAAGGTTGATGCAGAATGTAGAGTTTTTAGCAAGACACGGACCATTACCACGGTAAGTTATTTACTTAGTGCAGTCAGAGGTAAAGCCGTGTGCTCAGTGTGTGGGGATCAGGTCGCTGTGTTTAAGGATTACAGTTTGAATCACCATTACAATGTGGTGATTAGACCATTAGCAGAATAGCAGCAGTAC
This sequence comes from Chitala chitala, assembly GCA_025773905.1. Lineage (NCBI taxonomy): Eukaryota > Metazoa > Chordata > Actinopteri > Osteoglossiformes > Notopteridae > Chitala > Chitala chitala. Next base: position 5,982,631 of record JABJVR010000039.1, on the reverse strand, counting down.
TTTGTATAAAGTTAATTTAATGCTGGTCTTGGAAATATTGCAAAATGCATAGTTTGTTCAAAATTGTTCTTATTGTTAATTAAATGATGATTTGATGTTGGCTTTTATACCATGCCTGTTTTATATTTTCATTGCCCAATGGTATTATCTACTCTTACCTGTAGAAGTTTATCCAAACTGTACAATTTAATGCTTTTTTATAGTGTGATACAATGAATATTAAGCAGAATTGAGTTCAGCCTATTGGCCAGAGCCCCCCACAGCAAGCCCAGTCTCTTATGTGGCTCCTTGGCAAAATGAATTGTCCTCCCCTGCTCTAGAACAATCAGTTCCATTTATTTTAATGAACAACCCTTCCCAAGTGAGCGACCCAAAAGTGTGTTTACAAAACCTGACATAGCACTCCTGCCACTTTTATGGCACACTTGCTCTGAGAGGTAAATGGCAGCACAATGATTACAGCAGCAAGACCATGTTTGGCGAGCCTCTCCAGTAAAGAGGTCGCTGTGAGGTACAGAAAATGAAGGGTCAAAAGTTCTGTCTTTGAGGCATAACAGCATTGTCTACCGATGTGCCACCCTTAGATCCTGCGTTTGATCTGCTGGAGAACAGTGACAGTCCCCAGTGGGAGGTCGCACCAGTCCATCTAATCTAGTGTCTCTATGGTCACGGGCTCCCGCTGACATCACAGTGCGTGGGGCTAGGCTGCCCCTATTCAGACATTTGCCAGCGTTACCAGAAAATTCTCTCCTGCTACAAGGAAATGCTCCAGGAACCACTATAAAACACCATATGCAAAGCACCAACGATGCCTGAAGTTTCCCCTTGCACTTGCCACTGGTAAAAAGGGCTGTGAGGGGTCACAGCCACCTGGGGATTGTGGGTAAGATTCGTGATAGGGCTGTGTGCAGTGCACCTCCCACTAGAGTTAAAACTATGAACTGCTGGTTAGCTGCCTGTGGGTTTAACAAAAAGCAAATTGCTTCCATGTGCCAAACCAGAATAACAGGCTTAGTTGTATTATAACAAATGTTCCCAAAACAAACGATTCTCCTACGCTCTGTTATTGAAATGTTTATGTCATAATAGCTAAGACATTTTTAAATTTAGGTTAAATGGTTTAGTCGACAGTACAAGTTACTTAATCAACAATTAGACCTTCAGTATTTTAGATGCAAGTCTAGCTATCTAACCATGATATCATTTATTCATCCATTGTCCAACTGCTTGTCCACAGGCATTATATCAATAGCTGAAATAAACTGGTGTGAAACTATTTCATTCTGTACATTTTTCAAAGTGTTTAACTTGACTTGCATAACAAATAAGGAGGTCCTGTACCAACATTGACAGATTGACATTTAAATTACAAGTAACAATTGTTATTACTAATTACATTCCAAATACTCAGCAAAACAAGTAACATTTTAGAATGGAAAATGTAATTACAAAACAGTGAGAATATTGCTAACACTAACAGAGTCTAACACTATTCAGGCACATTAAAAGAAATATTTAAGCGTCCAATTAGAACAATTTTGAGGCAAGATCTGTTGAAACTTCCAAGTGATCACCTCTAGTTTTTAAGTTTATATATAAACTGATCTATCAGTTTCTTAGGAACATTTCTCTATTAGCATGTTACGCCTCCTTTGGCCTTCAGCACAAATTCATCTGGGCATGCATTCTACAAGATGCAACATGTCTTGTGCAGGAACGCACAGATTATAGCATCATGCAATAGATGCAAATTTGACAGCTGCTCAGTCTTGCAGCTAACAAGCCTTTCCATCTAGTCCCGAAGACACTGTGTAAGGTTGAGCTCTGAGAACTGCCAGCAACTGAAGTGATAACAATTTGCTGTCAGGCTCCTGAAACCATTTGGGTATGACATGTGGTTTGTGAGCTGGTGTATCATTGTGGCAGAAGTGACCATCTCAGTGGAACAAGGGCAGCCATGAAGGGAGGAGCTTGGCCACCATTCAGACACAGACTGCCATTCAGACGTTCATCATTCAGTATCAGGGGCCCTAGTATGACTCACCAACTTGGAGTGTTAACACCCAACTTGAAAGCTGTTGATTGCACCAATTTCTAATCTTTCCATCAATTTAATTCCAAAGGAACCTGGATTCAACCAATGATATGATCCCAACTCTGGCACCCATCATACTCTTTGGTTGCTGTAGCACATTCAATACAGTCAGTATTATATTTAAAAAAAAAAAAGTTCATATGGGATTTTTCGTGGTTGTGGCCTGCATGTTTACTTGGTTTATTTCCTACATGCACATAAAAAGCTCTGCTAAACAAGCAAAGGGTCACTAATTAGATTATAATCATTGGGATTATAATCATTGGTAGTGTTTTGCTTTTAAAACTGCTCTGAAGAAACCCAAGATGAGAGCTGGTTGTCGAGATGCTAAAACCAGTGCACCCAGTGTATGCTAAAGTTAGTGTAGTCATTTTGCCTGTTCCAACAATTTACTGAAAACCTGTTGATTGTATAAATGCCCACCTGACCTGATTAATGTCACACACTGTGTATGACTCACTGGAATGTGCAATTTTTATGAAGGTTGGGGATGTACTTAATAAACTTGCAATTCACTGCTCAGTCTTAAATAATAATAATAATAATAATAATAATCAGCTTTTATTGTCACTGCATACATATACATGTTGCACATACATGTCACAATGAAATTTGTTCTCTGCATTTAACCCATCCCCTGGGGGGAGCAGTGAGCAGCCATACATGGCGCCCAGGGAGCTAGCGCTGAGTGTCTTGCTCAAGGACACACCTGGCTGGGCTGGGATTTGGGAACACTTATATCAGCATTAGTCCAAATATTAATACTTAAAATATTGACCACGTTCATTAAAACTGTATAAATATGCGGTGCATATTTAAATTAGACAACACAATGATATGCTACACTAAGAACACCTGTTCAAACTAATGCATTGCCAGGGGTTGTGGACTGACAGTGGTTTAGCACTGTGCAATTAAAATTTACTGTGAAACATGTGATGCACAATTCAGTCCAGTAGGTGGAGGTAGAGACAAATATATATAAGCCATATTATGAATGACGCACATTTAGCACTGAAATAGTTGTACTTTGAGCAAGGGGGTGGGGGGCAAAAACATGTTGGAATTATCCTGCAGTCCTTGACGGGGTATTCAATGCATAGGATTTCCCCTTCTTAAAGCCCAGCAATCACCCCCCACCCCCATCTGCTACGTCTAGGAATGTGGTGGCAAATTGGCTCAGGCCTTACATGAAAACTACGACTAAATACATTACCTAAATAATGACATTTTAAATGTCCTGGCAGCAGCAGACCTTGAAACTAGGCGCCATTGTGTTAGAAAAATCCAGAAGCTTCGTCTCACGGACTCTGCCAGGATGGAATCGGGATTGCCGCTTGTGGTGGATGGCGTCAAACGCCACCTCCCCCCAAAATTCACTACATTAGGGGCAGTGCTATATGGGGAGTGAGTATGGGGAACTGTTTGACCCAGGGACAAGTTTCAGATGGCTGTGCCTGTGTAGGAGTGTCCCTGGCCTGTCTTATCCTCAGTGCAGCCAGGACCTTAGCAAAAAGCCAGGGAAATGAGTGGAATACAACTTTCTCCGTAACAGACGAGCCTATCAATCACATATGGACCAAGAGCGTCCTGTCCTTCTCACATGGCACCAGCTAAACAACACCAGTGCTGCTGGATCAGCAAAGTCTCGCAAATTTCACAATACACGCTTAATTTCTGCAGGTTCATTTCAAAAACCAGTATGAACTTTGCTGACACTTAAAAACAATGAAGATGGGATATATTTCACCCAAAGCCAGTTTGAGATGTCAGCCTGGTGTGCCACCCAGGTCCTGCTTCCATTCACGATGTACTTCTGCCACTCTACAGCCTCCATCAGCTGTGTGTACATGCAGTTACCAGTAACCCAGCAGCGCGTAGCAGAATTCTTACAGGCTGGGAGCAGAGAAGCGATTCGCTGCCTGTGTCGATGGGCCCGATCGTTCATGTGCGTGATCTCTGTGCTTTGGGCAGACTGCAGAGGATGACGAATATCCGTTTTCCACAGACCCCCCCCCCAACTTTGCCACAACCCACTTAAGCAGGAACGTGTTGGTTGGGAGCAAAGAAACTTTCTCTTTCTACACTCACTTTGAGGCTTGAAATGACACATGCTATCAAAATGGTCTTTCTTTTTTCACTTTGTTGAGCATATAAATATGTTTGCGTGTATGTTTGCGTGTGTGTGTGTGTGTGTGTGTGTATGTGTGTGGTGTGCGTGGGGTAAAGAAGACTTTTACTATTTGGACAACAAAATTAAAACCTCAGCAAAGAAACCAGGACAATAAAGCAGGGTGTAAGGTTAGTGTTACTGATTTTTAATTGCATCGGTAGAAGAATTTACACCCACTTTCCCCCCACACACACCACACTTACACACACACACCCTTTCTTTCTTTCTTTCTTTCTCTCTCTCTCTCTCTCACTCACACACACACACACACACACACACACACACGCTCATGCGCTGACAAGCTTACGTGAAAAAGAGCACTAACAGCTACCAGATGCTCCTGCCGGTCTCCAAACAAAGGGCAATCAAAGCTTTACCAACAGACCGCAGGGCTCGCTGAGCCCGGGGACCGGTCAAAGCGGTGGCGGGCGGCGGCTTTCGGGGGAGCTGGGCATCTGGTGCGCCAGCCATCAGAAGCTGTTTTTATGGGCACACGCGCTGCCCTGCTCCTGCTTTCAGTCTGTTCCCGTTCCCAGAAGGAGAAAAAAAAAATTCTGAATCTCATCCAGTCCACAAGCCCAAGAATGTTTTTGTCTGCTTCCTGCAGCCCTGCCGTGGCAACGTCGATGGCGGCCGTGGTTTTATTATTATTATTATTTTTTTCCTTCCAGCATCCACTTCCCTCACAGCCTCACCACATCTACATTTTCACCACTTCAGTAGATGCCCTTATCTTAAGCAACATGCAAGGCCGTGGTAGAGGGAAAAAAAAGCATTACATGAGCATATATAGACATGGAAACCATCTTTCCTAATATCGATCAGCTGAGGAAACACGTGCTGCACAAGAGCAAATGTCCTAGTCCTTTTTTTTTGGATGTAATAAGCTGGAGGAATAACTAACATATGACACTGAATGTAGGTGACGGGTGCTGAATGGCTGTAGTGTTTTGCAGAATGCACTATGAAATTGAGGCTGATATCTGGTCTGCGTTAGCCAACTTAAAATTCTAATAATTTATGAAGCAAAAGAATTAACCTGAAGTGTGTTGCGCTTACGTCATAGCCATGTAGAAATCCAGTATTGCCACAACTCTGTGACTGTTTGCAATGCTTACACACTTACTATGCAGCATTACATCCTGTACCTCTAAAGCCCTAGCAAATTAAGCCTTTCATCTGCCCAGAACTTCCTCAAAGCACCTTCAGACAGCTCTCTTAGTATAGTTCTGATATGAAATAACACCATAGTAAATAATGAGTGCTGAGCAGCTAAGTAAACAGAAATACAAAAGCCAACTGGAGAGCCAATTAGTCTTAAAACAGGCAAACAAGGCACCTGAGGCTGGTGAATCGAATGTGTTAAATCAGCACAGGTGAAGGAAACCTGAGGCTTTTGTTTGCTTACTTCCTGTGACAGAAAGGTGGGCAGCTCCCAGTGGTACGTGGGAACACGCAGCCACTGAAGCAGCGTGCCCTCCCTGGCTTCCTCATTAGCGTACTCTCGGACCCTGCTTCCCTCGCTCACAAAATGCTTGCTTCTCCCCTGGTAGCAGAGTATCTGTACCTCTGAAATATCGCCTGACTGGGAGCTCTCCTCAACAGCCCACAGAACTTACAACCATTATCTGCTCTCTCTGATACATGCACTCCTCTCCTCATTAATCAGACCATGACAGACACACTGAAAGGAGGATGTTTTACAGCTTCTCATTGGTAATCTATTCCTCTCTCTTCCTGCTCCATTCTTCTTTGGAACTAACAATCCTGGGTTGCATCCCACATTGAATGTTATGTGAGTCCACCTGTTGTACCCTTGAGGACTGTCCCTGAATTTTAAGTTGTGCTGCAAATGATCCACAGCGCGTATGGCTGATATTCACGAACACGTAATAGGACATGATACCAGTTTAACGAGCTGTTTTTAAATGTAAGCGTTTTTGTGTTGTTGTGGTTGTTTTTCTACAAAATTTAGTGTTCGATGAAAGAATCCCTTCAAAGTCCGTTGAGATTTGTTTGAATTAATGAAAATGATGAAAACAAAGAATTTAATCTTACCTAAGTGCTGACCTTTGCCCTCCCTGAAGGGGGGTCCAACTGGCCCCTTCATCATTGGCTGCATGTATTTCATATGGGGCATGGGGGGGTAACCCCCTCCCATCACTCCCCCCAAAAGCAACAGCAGCTCAAACACCAACAGCATACTGAGAAGCTTTCCGGAGTCAGGAGTGTCCAACCTGTAGTCAGAGAGGAGAGGAAAGGGAGACAATTCATGAAAAAATGTAAAATTATGATATTCGTGAAGATAATATTGCTTTAAAGATAGACATGGGCTTAGATGTTTGGGGTGGGGAACACAACATGTTTGGACACCAGTAAATTGTCCCCCCCAATCACTTTGCATTCTGGTTTCCTAAACTATATAAAGGCCCCCAATCCCAAAGCTGAAATGAAACATATGAAACATACACAACTGCATATATAACTCTAATGGCCTATATGCCATATTAGTGTATTGACATAAATTGTATAATTTGTGCCTTAATCTGTCAATTTCTTTTTTGCCATGGTATGAACTTACATTCTGTATTGTTACTACTTTAGGCTTTTTACAATACCATAACCCAACGTTTTTGTAAAAATGCTATTATGAGGTGGAAAATACACGATCACCCTTGCAGAGTTGGAAATTCCACCCCCCCCCCACCAAGAAAAAAAGAGCCTGCCAAATGGTTTAGCAATAAGGTCGAGCTGCTAAACAAATTGATTTTGCAGACAAACCCAACATGTTAGAAAGCTTCATTTGCAGAGGCAGAATATTGAAATTTCACATAGCGCAGGCAGAAGCATGTTCTTCACACTGCTGCTCCACTACCATCTGGGAGCCAGCGGCATGGATCTGACTACTCAATATACCCGGATTTACATCAAGAGCAGGACGCAAGTGTCTGGACCACGGGTCAACTGTGTGCCACGTCCCCAGTGATCCAGGCACAAGACCCGAGCTATTATTTTCAAGAAAGATAATGGTACATCAAAAATACCGAGGCATTGCATTAATTAGTCCCTTACATGTGGAAACCCAGGTGCAGAAGTCAGACACAGGCGAAGAAGGTCTGGGAAAACTGGCATGTGGAGATTGGCAGCTGTATCCGGGGCATGTGCTTTCACTCTGGCATGGCCTGCGAGACCCACATGAAAGTGCAGGGGCTACGAGGGGGCTGCTTTTTCTTCAATTGGCGGACGGGCTGCTGCAGTCGTGCCCCGTCCTCTTCAGGATGGAGACTGCCAAGGCCGGTTTGAGGTGCACGCTGCCTGCCCGCCTGTTTGTTTAACCTGTCATTCCCACTGACAGCCAGGCCTGTTTGCTTTAATTTGCTCAGGGAAGGAATGATAATTTCATCCTCATGTTACCTCGGCACCTAGTATTTACACAGGCCTGCTCAGGTGAACAGCGGCGGCCTGTTCTTTCAGGGAGCCCAGTGAGTTATACTGACAGTGGAGAAGCGGTTTGGCACTACAGAGATGTGGATCTTAGAGGGAAATAAAAAGGCACAGACATGTGCTGACATCCTGACCGCAGATCTGGTCTGTTAAAATGAACCTGTGATTCACCTGGTCACAGCCCAAACCCACCATCTTCCCTGTGGTCAACGGTCTCGTAGCTCAACTTAACCCAACATGAACCCACACCACAATGCTCAGGGTAAAGGTTCTGGCTTTACATTACAGTTGTACAGATACGGAGCAGAGCGCTGAATAATGTTGTCTTTTTTCCTCACTGTATGGATAATTGGAAAACTTCCATCACATTTTCTTTCATTTAGGGGGTCAGGGGTCGGGATATAGTACAACAGTTCATGCTTATTATTTTAGAGGTCAGCTTTCAGCAAAAACCACGTCTCCATCTTGCAATTATAACTGAGAATTACTCTCTCGTGCCTCAAACAGGAATTTGAAATTACATTTTTTGCTACCTTCCTTTGCAGTATTTGTGCTTACGTTTTACAACCTGGAGTTAATTTATGTATTAAAATGCAAGGCTGATACTCGAATAAATAATAAACACAATTCTTCTCCATTACCCTCACAGCAGTTACAGCTCCGGTTTATGCAGTGATAAATAATATCTAGCTAACTGATATGGATCCCATAGTGTGAACACTTGAGAATGCCAAGGTGCTTTGTGGGCCAAAAACAAGAAGTGCTGTAAGCTGACCAATTATTTCTGTGATATTGAAGACAACTTTATTACTGGTTGAGCTCAGGGAGTCTGGCAGTTTCAAATCCGTGTCATGGGTCAAGACCAATCCCTGTGAAAGACTCCTGCAGCCACCAGAGGGACCGAGTGATGAACTTTACATGGAGAAAGGAAACGGAAGGTGAACTAGGCAGAAGCATTATTTTCACAGACAGGTTACAATCTTCCAGATGCACTGAGAGCTGAGGGATAGACCGAAGGTGGCAGTTGTTGGAGGAGCATTCTGTTTGACCTCTGTAGACCCTAGAAGGCTCCCAATAGATTTTTCACCTTCCCAAAAGCCTGAAGAAAAACAGCAAGAAAAACAAAAATGCCCTACAGCACTATCGAAAAACTTCAGAATGGTGTGGTGAGGGGCCTGTGTGGTTCACTGACTCCCCCTTTGCCTCTTGTTATTCTCATTTTTACCTCTATTATTACTGGAATCTGGGATCACTAAGGGGCCAGCACATTTCCTGTCAGCATATAGTTGTTGTACGAACAGTCTTGTTATAAGGACAGACACCAGATACTTTGCAAGTTTGAACAACAGTTTATTCTTCGTCAACAGATCTTCCTGACTAATCACTTCTGGGACAGTTGTATGGCTACCATCTTTTCTTCTTTGATGTATAAATTTAGTACCTGATTACTCCAAGACTTGACTGTGCAGTCTATAGCCAGTTTGCCTGGAGGTTGCATAATGGGAATCCAAAGAATAGTATGTTACAAAATGCACAGTGTGTGGTCATTTCAACACCTTCCAGCTGTTTTATACAATGTTTGTGAGGGCACTGGATTTTTTGGGAAGAGTGGTTTAGCTCTTTATTAGTGTAGCTGCTGTCCGAGAGGCATCCACACAGTCATACAAACCTACCTCGTGTTTCAATGAATCTGCTTATTCATTGCTTTCCCCCAGAAAACTGAAATCATTCACATAGCCTGTCTGGGAAACCATACATGTTTACAATGAGACACTTTCAGAGAGGCATCCTCACAAAAACGGTAGAACAAGTTTGTAGAAACACTGAGATAATGTTGCTACTCCTGAATAACAACAATACATCCATTAAAAATTCAAAGCTTAAAAAATGTGGAAAAAAGACATGGTAGCGACCACCAAAATTCAAAACATTACAGAAAATGGGTCTTAAAGATGAGAAGGAAATCAAAGGAAACCAAGTCATGCCCATGAGAAGCCGCAGCTTTACAGCTTCCCTAGCTGCGAGAGGGTCTTCCAGCTAGCAATCCGTGCTTTGGGAAAGACGAGCGGATAAAACGAAACAGATATTCATAATCTACTTCTGCTTGGATTCACAGAAAGTCATTAAAAGCAAGCTCTCCGCAGGGAGGTTTAGACGGGAGAACAGGTGAGATAAGGCAGCCAATTGAGTCGCCCTATCAGGCTGAGCCTAGTGATAAACTCAAAGCACCTCTGCTAATGACAGACAACACCGTAAAACCACATGCAAAAAAAAAATCCTAAGCGTCGCATACCATTGTTGACAAGAGAACTACTTAAGTTTCAAAGGTACGAGAAAAGGGACTTCAAAACTTTGTCTGTTGCCAGATCAACATCTGGTGGAATTCGAGTGATGGTTCAGCATAAAGACGTGCTGGTTAGTAGAGACAAAATGCACATGCTTTTGTTGTGCTACTCGGCGTGCCACGCTTCGAAGACAGGTTGGGAGAAACGACAGCAGATTGGAGTGGAAGGGAACCGAGAGTCCGGGAGCCAAGAGACACACGGCCCTGAGAGCAAATGGAGAGCCTGGTGCAGCACAGACTTCAGCAAGCATCAAGTAGAGAAGGCTCAAAGGCACCCAGGACTAGAACCAGAACCGCTAGCAGGATATGCCAAGGTGCATTAGGGCTCAAACCATTTCTCCAATATCTTGGATGGGATGTGTGCCTTATACAAAGTTACCCCGTCCACTTCACTCGGTGCATGTCTGCCCTTATAAACCATGTGGAAAACTTTGAGGTACCGAGTGCTGTTGAAACACTAAATGTTTCCACACTCACTGGAAAAAATGTATCTCCTACCCACTTTTGGTCCTATACACCATCCTTTAAGAAGGTAGGAGCAGGAATGGTTGTCCTTTTGGTATTAAATGGATTATTTTGAATTATTGGATTTATGTTGAAATTGCTGAGATCCTGTCCTATAAATTGTCATTATAGTTGGAAGTTATTCATTTGTTGAGTTAATTTATTCTGTGGCTCTTCACAGTAGCTGACTGTGTATTTGTATTTTTCTGTATGCTATATATAT
>JABJVR010000039.1:5945653-5971748 GCA_025773905.1 Chitala chitala | reverse complement strand
CCCCCCCCCCCCCCCCCCCCCCCCCCCCCCCCCCCCCCCCCCCCCCCCCCACCGGTGTTTCAGTCGAGAAAGTATCAGCTGCTTTTTATGTGTTTGAAAAACGCTGTCCCTTGTGTTTGAACGGTTGACAGTAGGAGCACCATTGTTCACATAAAACCACATGAAATAAGACCACATAAAGATGACTGGAGCTAAAACAAGAGTAATTTCCATTAATTTTGTATGGGCTGAATAGGAAGGGCATGCCTGATCATTCAAAAACCATTAAATGATTGTGCCAATGATCAGTGAGTGCAGGTATAGCCAACATACAGTATATGATGGATTGGACACCTTTAAGGAATACATGGGAAGCAGTAATTTTAGATTGTTTAAAAATCTCTTTATGAAAGCACACCAAGACGGTGTGAAGTGGACATCACTGCTACAAGAGGGCTAACTAAATATTAATAAAGCACAGTAGTTTTGTATGCCCTGTTTTATGTTAATATTCAGAATTTGACCGGCTTTATCCTTAGAGCAATTCTTTATGACTACCTGTGCTTTCCTTTTAATTAGTATGTATTGATAATGCTACAGAAGTTGTTTGGTGCAGAATGTCAAAACTCAGAAAATAACCTTTACTGCCATGTCTGTATTGCAACAGTTTTCAGTTCGGTCTAATTTTGACTGGCTGTAAGGATCACGGATATACCGGATTCATCCATTTTCACTAAGCCCTTCATGTAATTTGTTCATCTTAATATGTATCCCTTGGGGGCTGCATGCGTATGTATGTATCCACATTTTTGTCCCTACCCCATCTTGTGGGACTCATCGTCAATGAGTCGACACCCACTTTTCACATTCATACATCGAATCCACTGCAACATAGAAGCTTCTGTATCCCTCTAAACACACCATCCTCATGAAAACACAAAGGGAGATAAAATGAGACACAAAGGAAATAAACAAATGTCATCATAGTGACATTTAGTTCAGGATGAGCTATATGTGTGTGTGTGCACACGCGCTTTTTTCTAACTTGTGTGAAGGAATTTGTATATGTTAAATTCCCATAGCTGATGGTAAGGAAAGTAAAATGGCAAAAACACATTTCCATGGATTATCTGTCACAATGCATTAAACGTGCCTGAATTTCCTGAACAGTCGATAATATCTGTCACTGAGCTGTAGAAGGAGGAAGTGGTATGGTGGCAAAAGTGCAAAAAATTTATGCCATTTATACAAGGAGGTACTTTCAGCAATAAAGATAATGCTGGGATAACGCGACCCCAGTAAAGATGGTGTTATCTGTCTAGTGGAAGCTGGTTAAGAAATAGTTTAAGTTTAGAATTTTGACATTTCTTTTAGAGGATTAAGACAATTTGACCATGTGAAGAACCATGAAGGAATGTTTTTAAGGTAATTATTGTAGGCAGAGTGGACTTTTAGAATGAATTTGGGCTGGTTTCCTGTTAAGTGACTCACCTTGTCAAGTTCTAACCTTGTCGGGTTGTATAGGTGATAAGAAAAACCCTTGGCTATTTCCACAGCTTTTGCGTCATGAGCTGAATTAACGATATCTGTGTACTTCCCATTACAGTCGAGTTAAAAGTGCTATAAATGCCTCTGAGAGCACTCTTGGTCTGTCTCAAAGTCGAATGCTAGCTTTAATGTTAGTTTTCCTTTGATGCCATATCTATGAAACTGGAGATCCAGTTTTCATACAAAAGACCCATAACACTCCTTAATTTACCTTTTAAAGGAGACAATCCAGTCCAAACCATTGTCATGAGTTTGGCCTGCACAATGTTCTTAAACACAAAAATGTCATATATATCCTTTCAAGATAATGCACGCTGTATAAATGAGTGCACAGCAGTTGTAATTTTGTCCCAAATCATTCATTCATTGATAACACATTTATATAGCGCTTACAAAAACTACTCAAATACTTTACATTGTAAAACAGATCAAAACATAAGGGCAAAGACAGTGGTAAATGCAGCCTCAATGGGCTTAATGCTAAAATGCTAATAAAATTTTATGTTTCACTAATAAATGTATTAATTGAATGAAACTGTTCATGTTGGCTGGATTTTACAGACGCTGTTCTGACCAGATTGTCTGCCCTTCTGGGTTTTATAGATCCCCATGGAGAAAGTGATATAACACTGCAAATCCATTAGTGTGAATGAAAGAGACAGTTATGAAGCACAGGTTGATATATTCAGTCTGTAAGGACCTTTTTCAGCTATTTAACATTTACTAAAAGTTACCAGTGCAAAATAATTCAATCTTTTTCAGAAACTGTGTACAGCCTATTTTTTAAAGATTTATATTTCTTCCACATGTAGCATGTTCAGCTTCATACATAATATAGAATTTAAATCATACACAGCAAAATGACAATATATTTTGGCTGCAAAGTAACATGAAAACTGTCACATAAAAAACAGCTAATAGAAGGACACAAGGTCATTATACTTAATCAATATCCATTTCCGCAGCGCCTTTAACACGAACCTAATTGCAGACACTCCAGCCAGTAAAATCTATGCTCAAAGATTCCAGTTCCAAACTTTATACCACTAACTAGCTGCCAAACTCCAAACAACAAAGTTATACATCTAATGTCTTACATGGACTGTAATATGTCAACCAACAGGTGTTCACGAGCCCTAATGAGAATGCAAACTGGTCCCAAATAAAATGACAGTGAAGCGTAGACAGCCACTGGCACTGATTTTCCCCCACCTTAGAACAATTGCAATCTGCCACAATTTTGGCAAAGCGTGATCTGTGAAATGCTTAAAACTTTAGCCGGGTGCAAAAAGGAGACAAGGGGAAGACAGCCTTCCTCCCTGCTGAAGGGCAGTATGAGTACAAGGTTATGTCTTTCAGGCTCTTGAACACCCCCTCGATTTCCCAAAACGTCATGAGCATGGTATTCATAGACACGATTGACTGTTTGGTGATTAAGACATCAGATGTAAACGATCTACTCATCCATCCTCTCTCAGCCTTCTGAGTATGTTTGACAGACCCTGCAATGGCTTCGGGAACACTTCCTGTTTGTGAAAGGAGAAAAATGCAAACATCACAAGATCACCTTTTTTGGTTATGTGGTACACCAGGTTGGAGTAAAGCTAGATCCAGGCAAAGTGGCAGCCGTGACAGACTGGCCCATGCCTTAAAAATTAGCAAAACCAAGAAAACATTGCCTGTCTTTAACCGTTTATCACTGTTTTGTAAGAACCCCCACTGTGGGTGTTCAGAACATCAGAGCATATCTGACTCTTATTCTGCCCTCTGGTCTTGTACTCCTACACCCCTGAAACATTTTCCTAAACCTGACGGTCCTGTCCTTGTGTGCCTCCCCTGTTTGTGTTTCAGATGGATTTCTCTAGATTACTAACACGTGCCTGCCTTGCTGAACTGGTTTTTTGGATTGTGGATTACAGGATTTTTACAGAAAATAAAGACCAGCTCTGCAACTGAGCCTAGTCTCTCATATGGTTTGATGGGGCGTTACATGTCAGGTGCTCTATTAATCTGCTTACTGAAACCAGCAGCATTAGAAGGCTCAAACCTTATTAAACTCCCAACAGTTGTGTTCTAAATTAAATAAATTCTAACAATAAAATATTTAAAAGGTCATACTACTAGAAGGGGTGCAGAAATTGTGTTGTGTGGCATTTAAACAAGTGAACTGCTTTATTATTGGTAAGGAAACGATTTAATGTTACATGAAGTTATTACAATTCACCCTGCTGGAGAAAACAACCTTTTGTCTTTAGGGAACTTTACAAGTGAATTTTCACACATCTGTCAGGATTGTTCCTGGAAGTAATATATACTGGCATAACTAATCACTCTAGTTAAAGTAGAATTATATCAAATGAAGGAAACATACCATTCTTTAGTAAATGAGGACTGCTTCAGAAATGCAGTCAATCTTCAGAGCTATTGGAGTCTAAATGCTCAGGCATTGGAAACGGACAATAACAAGGAGATAAAAAGCAGTTAAATGTAACCAAATCACAAGTTAAAAAAATAGCAGTAATGACATGGAATGGTAACAGTTAATTAATTATTTATCATTTCAGTCAGACAGACATTTAAATATGCTTTAACCAATGGTACGCCGCGTGGCACAGTAATGATGAGTGGCTGCACATAAATAATTCATTAACGACCTCAGCTGTTGACCTCAGCACTGAGCCGGTCTTGAAAACGGAAGAACGGTTGTTGCCATGGCGGCCATACTCTGATTGAGCTACTTGATGCCTTTTGATTAATCGCCGCTGGATCCAAGCAAACCACCAAGGCTTACTGACAGCTTTTGCAAACGGGGGTCAATTAATCAATCTGAGCATGTTCTAACATCACCACCTAGCAGCTCCATGCCTCCCTGGTCCAGCATGCATCTTTGGTAATTGGCCAGTTCTTTTGCAAGACTACCTGGTCTCTCGGAACTGGAAAACGTTGTTGCACAAGTGAGAAATTTGATACCCGTTCCCATCAGCATGAAAGGGAAATTCAACCACCCCAGCTGAGATGTTAAATTAAATAACTGATTTAGGAGTAGAACAGCCACACACACAGCACTGGTGTCTGCAGCGCAGTTTCTTACCAACCCACACTCTGGCCGTTTAAGAAAGAAGTTATAGTGCACAGTGACATAATGGGACACTTAATTTTCATGTCTGTAAATGGCAAACAAAGCTACAGGTACACTTTAATCTTACTCTGTGCTATGTAGGTTCTCCATCTGAAACAACCAATACTGATGCTCAATTAATGTCATAACACAGACATGGAACTGGTGTCCTGCTTGAAACATTTCCTCTGGAATGCTTGAGTTAACGATGCTCTATTTCTGGAGTTTTATCACAAAACGACTAATGTCACTGTTCATGCTGACCACCATCGCTGCACAAAGTAACATACTGTGCAAACACACATAAAAAAGGATGGGAAAAAGGGTAAAACTTAGTGTCTTAAGCAATGTAGATATTCTGGCAACCAGATGAAAATGACATTGTTATAATTGAACCGTTATATTTTATAGAAGTATCTCTTTATTGATTTCAGTGAAAGGGTGCTTTTAAGTTATAAAATACCTCAGTGTATCTACAGTTTACAAAGCAGTATAAGTAACATTTTAACGATTTCAACACATAGCACAGTAACATAAAAGATTCTATGTCTGTGCTGGACAGTCTATGGTGTGCTTTGACATGTTTTAGTTTGTAATTACGCTAAGCCTGCACCGAGACAAAGCAGTAATGTCTAATTTCGTTACACAAAGAGAACGCCGAAAGGTGAAAGAAAACACACACTGTTGGACTTGACAGCTGTTGCAGGAAGGCGTCTGCAGACAAAAGAGCGGCAAAGAATTCAATTTGGTATTGTTCTTCAGCCCAGTGTTGGGACAAAGCAAAAGGCAACTGAGAAAGTTTGTTAAAAAATAAATAAATAAATAAAAAAAACTGGCAGTACTGTATTAATTAACCAGGCTAGTGGCAGGCAGGTAGGGAATGGTGATGTGTGCTCCTTCAGCCTGGTCACATGCTGTTTTCATCAGTGCAGTGGAAAATTCATTCCATGCTGTAAAAATCAGGCATTATGTTTCTGATGTGCTTTAAAAATGATTATATAATACATTATATTCCATTTCTACATCTCATGTAAGTGTGTCATGTAGGCAAGTGTATTAAATAATGTGTAGTTATTTTCATGCAAGTAAAAACACCATTAAGCATATTTGTTTGCTGAATTACTTCAAAATTGGAGCCATTTGCAATCATTTCCTCACAGCCTTAGTGTGTTTGGGAAACACCAGTGCCACACGATGTTCAATTCTCCACTTCCCTCTATGTGATAGAGAGGCTGTGTAGAATTTAAAGAAAATCACATACTCACCCAAGGCTTTCTATGTAGCTGTCATTTAACATACCTCAAAATTCATTTAAAACTACTGAGCTTTAATGTCCGGAAATCAAAGAGGTGGCTGTGTGTAAGGTCAGATGAAAATGACCTTACCATCGGAGCTTAAACGTAAACTACGCCTGACGACTGGTCTTCGCTGTGTATTCATCTTAGCCTTGGCAGCTGTCGATGCCTGTTACGAGGAACGGTAAACTGCTGGCAATCACTAACAAGGAGAGATTAGTCTCTGGTGACACTTTGTCCTTTGTGATTATCTGAGACTTATCTGGACATTTCGTTATTATTATTAGCAGTATTTTTGGTGATCTTACTTGTAAAATGCTCAGAGAAAAATATTTTTCCCATGTCCAGATGAAAGGGACGGTTGTAAAGAATTTTAACACCCTTGTAAAAAGAGACAGTTTTTATGCATTAAACTTAGCGCTGCATTACGCATCTAATTTCCAACTGCACACGCTCAGCCGTTTCAATCAGACTAATTAGGGTCGTTTTCTTTAAGTTAGCCTTTTTCACTTGATAAATTAGAGTGCCAAACATTTTATGCTGAAAACATCTCTCTGAAGAATCTCACGTTACCACCTGTTGAGTCTTGCCAAACTATTAAACTGTCCTTGAGGACAGCATCTGAAACAGGTATAAGAGCACGACCATTTCTCACATGTACAAAACGACAGGTTTAAGTACGTTCATCATAACTGCTACCCCTTAAAAGCTAATTGCTTGAAAAGAACTCTTATAATTAAACATGTATAAATGAAATTATAATCTCCCACCAAAGCACACAACCCCAACAATAAAAAAGTACAAAACCAATTTTTAAAACATTTTATTCCAAAAAACAAAACTTTAAAATAGGTTTCAAGTTCAAGAAAGTAGAATAAGCTTAAACACAATGCAAAGCATCATATACAGACGGATAAAATACATTTTATATATTGCAGACAAGCCGTGTTGGTATTACATATGTACACTAAGTATGTAAACTTGTATATACAATCTTTATTACATTTACAAAAAACATTATTTAATTACATATATATCACGCTGATATATATATAATTTCTTTTTAATTTCTTCACTAGCATTTTGTACTACAATAATGAAAAACAATGTACAGATCTGCAATCTTTTTTCCTCTTTTTTATAATACAAATTTATTTTCATAAAAATATATCTCTGTACAAAAAGTTGTTTGTTTGTTTGTTCTCCCATCAGGTGTGTCTATAAGTCTGCCCCCAGCCCCCCTCCAAATCTCCCTGCTTCTTCAGTTCATTTCTGTCACACCCCCGAAATGGGTAAAGACTACATCAGAACATTCATTTTTAACGACCCCATCTTGGCAAACAGCGCTATGCAGTGAAATGGAGAAAAATGATGGATATTAAACTTCTTTTTTTTCCTGGGTTACATACAGCAAAGACAGCAGAATAGTGATCATCCTCTTCCCTTCACTTTAACTTTGAAATAGCTGTGTTATGCCTTTTTTATATTATGCCTTTATTATGTAATTGGCCACAGTCCATCACTCATAATTCTTAGTTTTCCCGTGTCAAAATTAAAAGGGGGGGGGGGAAACCCCCATAAATGTATCACACACCAGCCATTCGTCTCAGGTATTTTTAACGTACATTTTAGATATATTTTAGGTATATGAAATATATTTTTAATATATTTATTTTGTATATATAATATATATCCAAAATATGTTATATACATTGAAAATATAGCAATACAATTACATGGTGCTTGAACATATACATGAGAGACAGACAGTGTTTTTTTTGGGGGGAGGGGGGCATACAGCATTTTTGCAAGCTTAATGGGAAAAATACTTTCATGAGCATCATGTCTTCTCACTGTCTCACCTTGTAACACCCTTGTAGCACCCAATGTTCTACCACCTCTGTGTCCTTACAGGCTGTTTTGGCCTCAGACATCAGCATAAGCTTCCAGTGACTAAAACGAATTCAAACCACAATGCTAAAATGGTACCGATATGTCCGATTAAACAGAGAAGGAAAATTAATCCTTTCACAGTTTAGAACGCTACATCACTCAGCCTGAATTTTACAATAACTCTCAGGCGCAACTGATCTCAGCGTGATCCACGATCGCTCTGGCAATAGGCGTACTTTTCAAATGCAAATGCTTTGTTTAAGACTTCAGAGGAGTAGGAGGATTTCAGTGACACTATAATGAAAAATCGCCTTTACCATGAACAGACAGAATGCCATTCTCCTCACAACTTTATAATTCAAGATGATTAAGCAGAAAATCAGCAAGACTTCTGCTATAATTGAATTTCACTTGCATTACTTTTTTATGTGCTACCGGTAATCAATCCAACACTTCATTCAGCTGCCAAGGTATAAGTGTTGGCCTATGTTTTCACATCAGACAAAAGTCCCCAGTCTTAGCTTTCTGTTTCGGTTCTTTCAAATCTGTCAATAACTAAACATATTGAACCCACAAACAGCCAAAAATTAAAACAAACATGTATGGAGAAGTAAACACATGGATAAACAAGGGGTGGTGAACCTCTACCACTGAGAAAGTTGACAAAAAAGGGGTAATGAATCTCCTCTACTGAGTATAGGATAGTGATTCATAGTGCATGTAAAAGAAGTGTAAAGCCACATTAATAACTGTAGTTATACTGGCACTGGTTTCCATTTGTAACCTGGTCCAACATCGTGTGCCCTTGTGTGACATAACTGTTCTAAAGTAGCAACTTTTAAAATAAGAGTATGTACAGTCAACTACATTAGTGAGTTATTTTTTATGTTATTTCTTTGGCAAAATGTTAACCTTAGCCAAATGCCAGAGTTTATAATCATCTACCTGAAGGTAAATCCCAATTTAAATGTCTTGGAGCCATTGCTCTGTATTCTCTGCTCAAAATTCCTGAGAAGTGGGTGAATACAAGCAAAGGTTTCATTCTAAATGTGGGATAAATATTACGGCATTATTCTTAAACTACATTTTGTGTATTATCCATATATTACTCTTAAACTCTCATGTAATTTTATTGTGCGCAGTTGAAGAAACTTCAGGTGTAATTTTTAAATATTTTGTAAGTTAACTACACATGTTAATTAGTACACATATAGCATATTATTTACTTAGAGTATCAAGACATTATAATTTTATTGTGGTTAATTTGTGTTTATCATTCCATTAAAAAACCTGTCTTAAAACAATAAAGCTTTATAATTCAAAATATTTTAGTATTTTAAAATCCATTAGCATTTATTTCAGGAAGTCTTTATATCAGTGAATATATGTATATAATATAAATTTGGCAAAAGAAATTAACTGAAGGAATGCTTTCATAACGGAAGCTGGATATAGTATAAATGCACTTATAGAATAGATGCAAGGTCAAGATTTTGTATGATTTTCTGTATGTGTGCACGTGTATATACCGAGACAAAAGAAAGATATTTTACCTTCCAAAAAGACATTTCTTCACAAATGTAATCTCTGCTTTTCCCATTGTATTATAATTTCTTTTAGCACTGGACAGCATTCAATTCACAGTTGAGATAAGCAGCAGATATAAATGTAATATGTAATACAACAGAAGTGCAATTACCAAAAGAATGTGAAACAACTGACTTGCTGTAGTAAATTGTTTTTAACGGTCCCTTCCATTCATAGTTTACTAACAAAATGTCCTGGGCAATATATAGTCTTATATGTTACACTAATGGACAGGTCAAATTATAGTTGATTATCCTTTGCTGAATTGAAGGACGAAAAAAAAAAAAAACTAGGAATATGTCTTTTCCTATACAATGCTACAAATATTAACTACATTAGAATGGAAATCCTGAATTGTGGATCCGTGAGTCTCTCTTTACTGCATGGCGCTAAAACCCAACAAACTGTTTTCAGTGTACACAGTGTGTCTAGAAAATTCTATCTCTTCAAGCCAACTTATGAATTGCTGTAACCATGGAGGCAGAACTGTTTGCCTCTTTTTTCTATCTTGGAATAATGAAAACTGTGGGGGAAAACAGTAGCTCTATACTTCTTATTAGACTCCTTATTGCATAAATGTCAGTTACCTGTAGCATTGTACCAAAATGCTGATTAATAGTGGTACATTTGCAGACTGTTAAACTCCTAACTGTATGGAAGTTTTCACAAAGGGCCAGTTATTACCTATGTTGAGAGTGAGGTCAGTAATTGTCTTAAACGTTCCCCAGAATAGGACTATTAAGCCATTACATGATCTAAAAACACACACAGATGAAAGCAGTTTAAAACAAGATGTCACGTGTGAATTAAATTGTATCATAGCCTTTTAGAAAATGTTGGACAACAGAACTATTCAACTGGATTTCAAAGCATTGTAAATTCCATAGTACATATGTTTGCAATGTATGGTACTGTATTAAATTTGGAAAATATTTAACTAACCATGTCAATAGATGATTTCTAAGTACGTCAAACGTATTAAAAGTAATTTGTTTTTTTCTTTGTATTATTCCTTGAAGTTCATTAAAGACGATGTATGTGATATTTCTGATACAAAAGTTGTAGTCTGTAGATAATTATTTTAAAGACATTTTTAAAATCATCACTCGATGCTTCATAGTCATTCTAATAGTGAGTGGTGAGCCAAGTCTTACTTGGGACATTTCCACAAAATATGTGTTATGGTATTCCATCAAGCACCTTAACTTACATTGAGGGAATGAAATGGTCTTTAGGTCTGGTTTCTAGGGATGAGTAAATGGACAGAGTAAAGATGGGTTGGATGAGAAGACAATAAAACGTTTCATGTCCATACTCTGAACATGTTCTCTAGATGTGCCACTTTCTGTCACCTACAGGGAGGGGACTTACAACTGTTTTTCTAGCACTACGAAAATGGCAGACACCTCATGGAAATATAAATGGAAGTCACTGAATGACATCTGGCATATGAAACAGTATTAGGCATGCCACAGCTCAGTTTAGCCATCCTGACAGCAGCCTCCTATAACCTCTGGCCATAGAGCAGACTAGAAACAGGTAAGAAGCTCATGAATCCTTATAATGCGTGTGAATCAGAAACTCCCTTTTCTCCACTTTGGCTAATAACAGACCTGAAAGCTAGCATGCTGTGCAGGCAGCGGTGAAGACTTCTGTTAGCTGAGTGGTCATTCCCTACTGCAAGCTTCACAGACGCTAGCCTCTCCTTGCCATGAAAAAGGGCACAGTGTCCATAAACTGTATCCAAACAAACATGAAAGTAAACCGCGTGTGAGATTGCAGCTTTATACCTTAGGTACACAAAAGAAAAAAAAGATATGCTTTTAAGCCTTGAGGAGTCCTCAAGTGTTTTTTTTTTTTACCTTCCCAGCCGAATTCCATATACCGACGCTGCCCGTAATCTTCACAAAGGTATATTAGCAGTTATGACAGGGACACACACGTCTCCTTCTGAGGTCACCTATCGATCCCTCTTATCTTTCATCTAGCGGCAAATATGTTAATGTCGTTTCTGTCATTTCAGTTCCACGCTTCCCTTGACATTCCCAAAATACTCGAGGAAAATACAAGCACGACGGGCATTTGGCTCCATAATTTGCCTGAAGCAGACAAATGTTTACACACATACTTGCACGCTCACATACACACAAGCATACCATGGCAATGTTCCAGTACATATTCCATTCCGAGTGATATAGAGGAGGCCATGCCATTTCTAGCCGTTGCCTTTGGCCTACATCAGATTACAAAAAAAACTGTGAAACTCTTGCCAAGCAATTCATCAGCTCTTCCTTTGGAATCAAAACATGTGGAACTAAAGATCCAAAGTAAGATTTACTCCAGACAGAACCGCAAAGAACAGTATCCCAGAGGAACTTGGGAGATCTTCAAGGGATTGTTATGAAAGGCCAGAAATCATGGCAATTCCAGTTTCGACACATACAAGAAGCCAACGTTCACTCCCTTGGAGAACAAAAAAACAAAGGACTCATGATCCAGAAGGCCAGAAGGTTTGTCCACCTGGCACACTGCACTGCCTTTCCCAGTGCAGAACGTGGTCCTCACTGTGATATGGGGTATCAAAGTACACAAGCAGGCCAGACCTGTTGTTCCACACAAAAGCAGCCATCGCTTTCACTGTCCGAAAGTAAACATCTTCACAACGTTTACCACTGTGCCACGAATTGCAGGAGCTTCTCTCGAAAAATGAAAACGACAAAAAAAACACGTATTCTGTTTTTTTTTGTTAGCTTGTTTTCATTCTGTGATGAGACTGACTGGATCTTTTTTCTTGTTTTTAAATTAATTTTGTCTCTTTATTGGTAGCTTGTTCTCTTTTTTTGTACAAGTCTCCATTTTTTTGCTTTCTGTCCAGCCTCGACGGTCATCCTCAGATATAGACGCAGGCTGAGAAGCAGTGCTTCAGCACATGACATCGGAAAACTCCAAGATTACTTTTTTTGTAGGAGGAGGCGTGATGTGACTGGACAGCTTTTGCGTCTGGATGGAGAGAGGCAAGAGAGAGAAACCTGGCAGGGAAAATGGAAAACAATCTGAGCAAGAACATTTTATGAAGAAGCAATAAAGCTTATTGTTAATGCTCTACCAACAACTGTATCCTCCATACTCATCCGTGTTTCTGCCTTTGTGCTTGCATATATGTAAATCTGTCTGGAAATCGAATGAATAAAATTGTTCAGTACGAGAAAGTACAAACCAGAACACACTTTCTAACCTTTCTAGTTTTTGCATTCTTACAAATCCTATTATGTAAAAGTCCGTTTTAGCAAACAAAATAAAGATGTTGTTAAAATGAAATTGAAATACTAAAAAGGGAGACCCCAGGTGCATGAAATAAAGCAAAAATCCAATTGCAAAGAACTTGCCGGAAAGTTCAGAATCCGGATTATACTTGGCGCCCTTTTGTAAATCCCTGCAAAACGCTACAAAATATCTAGGTAAAAAATTGGATAGAAGCAATCTCTTCTTCCCTGCACCAGTATTTTGTGCCCTGTCCCACAACAAACCCAAAATGTTCAAATAACGTTAGCTAAACGTTTAGGGAACGTTACGAACATTTAGCTAACGTTGTTTGAATGTTCTGTGTTTGCTGGGAAGACAGACGACGTCAACATCAGGATATCAATAATCAGTTTATTAACTGATGAAAAAAAAAAGAAATGTGCTTTAACCTGGGCAGCCACTTATTAAGAAAAGATAAGCCACTGAAATCTAATTAAAACATGCTGTACACAAGAATGTGTGTTTGTGCAAAATTTTTGCAATGTTCATTTTCCATTAAGTGCCAGAGATAAGTGTAATCCCTCATTTCATATCCTTCTCAAATGTCTTAAGTATGGAACAAAAGAAAACGACATAACGCTGAGACCGGTTCCACAACGAACAGGTGGCACTTCAAATACTGCAAAAGGCAGCGCTAAATCAGCTGGCCCAAAGTACAGTTGTCCAGTACAGCGGGGGCCATCACAAAGGTGCAGACACAGGTGTGGAGAAGAGGTGAGCATCTCCTTGTCTCTCACCTGGGGAAGGACACTGAGTGCTATACTGCCGTGCACACCGTGCTGACAGTGAACTCCGTCTCATTGGCCAAGATGTCTGCGGGCTGGATGTTGCGGTCGTACATGGGGTTTTCAAAGGTCGCTCTTCCATTGGTGTTCTCATGGCCTGCATAGCCATTGAAGGGAACTTTTGGTCTTCTCCTGGGCGTCGGTAAACAGAGCACAAGGCTTTTAATAGAACGTAGAAACAAACACCAATTACTGCATTTGAATTTTACTGACTAACACATGCGTTAGACTTTACACTCACAAGGATTTGGGAAACACGTACGACTTTCGACAGATTAATTAATTAATTAAGGAATCGTATTTTTGTGGGCAATAAGCCTGGTGGCTAATATGTGTTTGGGGCAGTGTAGCATTTCCCAGAATTCAACTCATTACTATGTGACATTAATTTCAAAGAAACATTCACCTTACAAACCAAGTTTAACAAGACTGATGTTACAAGGCAAGACCCAATTCCTAACTTTATAGACTAGGTACTGTAAATTCATGAGAACTCCCTTGAATCATACAGTAAGATGCGGGTTAACGATTACTTGATGAAGATAAATTCAAAGGCGCTTCTCTGACATGCAGTTCTGGACATGCAGACCAGATGAAACTGAATCTCTATGAGGCTCCTGGCATGCACACCTGTGTTTGTAGAGGTACAGCGCAAATCCTGCGATGATCATAGCTATAAAAGGCACTAATATGGCCGCCGCTACTGAACTGCTGTTGTAACCGGATTGCACTGGGTTTGGGTCCACAATCTGTGTATCTGCAGGCAGAAACACAATTAGACCATCAGCAACACCACAACTTACCTGACAGGAGAGGAGGTGAGGGAGAGAGTGTAATTTATTGCATTAAAAATATATTTATTTTGGCTGTTATGAACTTCTGCTGAAGTTCCAAATAATTACTCCACTGTAGAAATTAACATCTGCAGAACTGTAAAAAATAGATGACCATGAAACTTTGCTGTTCAGCAGAGGATGCCTTACTTATAAATACTTACATGACCTTTGACCTCATGAACTTCAAACCAGTAAAATGTGATTCTTTTCAGTCTTTCCCATGTAAGAAAAAATTATGATTCTGATTATGATTATGATTATTTTCACTGAGGGGTGTACTTTACAGATTAAATCTCTCTTGCTATGTTCTCCATACAGCTTACTTTAACGACCACCAGAAGAACAATGCAACATATGCAACAACGGTTTAATACAGTCAACCATGTTTTTGCGGCATGGCATTAACTAGCGAGGGGCGGGGTGACTTTTATCCAGCGATGTCCAACTCCATTATCCCAATGATCATTTTTAATTATTGACATTAAGCAAAAATGAAGTCTTTTTGCATTTAGTTCCCAATTTGGGGTATGAGCTTCCCGCCCGTAAGGCGAGGGAACGCTGCAGCTGTTAGGCGAACAATGCCAGCAATCTCGAGTAAAGTCAAAGCTACAAACTACAATAAATCCAATTATCCGGCTTCATTACAGCAGCGGATGGAGGCGCAGGTCATCCTACTGTTCCCGCCTTTATTAATAAATCTGCTGTTTGAACAATCTGTGTCGTATTTCTGAGAGAAAGGACCTGGCATCTGCTGATCAGTAAAACAGCATTCCTGTTTCGTAGGAATAGAGTGGTGTTGGCGGGGGGGTTACTAACGAAATTCTTTCTATCTTCCCGAAGGTTAAGGTAATTATCACCTGGTTGAAAAACTTAAAAAATATATTTTCTCCCACAATGTCCTTATTTGATTATATAAATTTATAACACCTTTACGCAATCAGCTTATCCATTTATACAGCTAAATATTATAATGGAGTTCAAGTAAGTCAGCTCGAGCATAGAACAGCACAGTTCATTATGGAGCTGAGAAACAGAAAAGAGCAGGATCCTGATATGCATTCATGTATAACTGGGCAATGTGATCTTGTTTATTCCATTCTTGCAATGCTAATTGACCCTTACAAAATAAATGTATCCATGCATATCAGGTAACTGTTTATCCAGTCTGGATTTTAGGTGATCTGGGGCCAATACCAGGGTATAAATTATATAACGTGGCCAAAACAAAAAATACAATCAAACTTTTGGTAGCATAATAAAATCAATAAAGTTAGTAAAGTTTTGAAGAGTCTGGCTTTCTTTCTCCCATCTCTGGTTGAGTCTTCAGTAGGAGAAGTGTATTCAATGGGCAGTCAATGCGTCAGCATCTCAAACCTTCCAAATACGCTAATCTGAACTGAACAGTTTTGGGTGAAGGCAGTAAATTTTAATGGGTGGAAAAATAAAACTTTCCTCCTTGAGACTCGTTGACAACGCACAGTAAATGGAGCAAAGATATGTTTTTAAAATAGCACCTGAAAGAAAATTCATTGAATATAACTAAAAAGCAGACTTAACAGAAAATATTTTCCCCTCTGCTATGGGGTAGTAGTCTTGTGAGAACCTTGAGAATGAGTAAAGCGAGGAATACACAAATCCAGAATGGTGGCTATCAGATGGTCTGGCATCATTTCAACACTCTTAGTTCTGGGACCTAACTTGCCCCTTTTGAGGTCTAAAGAGGGGTTCTCATGTCTGAACAACACAGGATCTCCAAATACTTATGTCCAGGCAACCATGGTCCGGTTACTGCTTCCCAACCTGTGTCAACCTGAAGGCTCTATCAGCAATGAACCTTCAGAAAACCCATGGCAACAAGGTCAATGTCAAGGGAGAAGAACAGTTTAAGCACTCAGCAGAAACACTCTATGTCATTCTCTACTTGCCTAGTCTCTGAAGACCAAATTGTCCAAATCCTTTTCCTCGAACGAACCCTTGATACACAAAGGAGTTTGTTGAGGTCATGTAGGAGACCTGCAAAGCAAAATCAAGAACATCGTACTGAACCTAACAATGCAAACCAGTTAAAATTTTTTGGATCCACATGTTTAAATTAACCCCTGGCCCCTTATTCACCTCCTCCTGTGTTTTAGACCTGCATGCGTGTGTGCACATGAACAAACACACACACACACACACACACACACACACACACACACACACACAGAGACTTACATGAATCTTAATTACAACCTTGTCCCTGCTTTTCCTTGATGTATTCAGGACGGAGGTTCTGAAGCTTATTACCAGACATTGATTCTTCTGACATTTTAATTAAAAGGACATTTCACTGGGCTTTCCAATCAGCTGGCAGTGTTTTGAGAGGCAGCACTGGCAGATTGCTGATGACTGTGTGCCACAGAACTAACACCCTCTTGGTGCGTCTTGTGTGGATGCCCACTGCGCTATGGGGCACGGCAGTGTAATGACTGAACACACATCTAAGCCTGGTATTCCCTCCAAAGTGGCGGAGAGGGAAACGCCATAATTCCCTCAACATCAGCGCTGCCATATTTGACCAAAATAAACTTTTGGGACATTAACATTTATTTACTTATTTATTTATTTTATTTCAGTTGTAAACGTAATGGGCCGTGTATAACATTTTCATAGCCTCTTGGCTCCAGAACTGGTGCTGAGATAATCTGCATAGTAAAAATATAAATTAAGAAAACGTTCGTTTGGATGCCACATACATGCCCGTCCAGAGCCCAGTTGTCGCTCTTAAACTTGTTCATGAAAATCTCGACGGGTCCCCGGATCTGATACACCTGAAGCAACAGGTGAGACTCCTCCTTCTTGTAGATACCTAAAAAAAATTTAAATAAAAGTCTGTATGGGAGTCACTGCAGGGACAAGGGGGTGTTCACACAATGCCTGCACAATCCAATTTTTGAAAAGGACTATATACAATATACAGTAGCGCAGGACAGGTGAACACACAGGAAGTGCCTGTGATGAATCTGAGCATTTTGCTGGACAGTCTCATCTTACCGGCCAGCTTTAGCTCCACCCCACTGTGGTCAATGAGAGTGCCGTTGACCCGGTTGCCGAAGGGGTCAAATGCTGTAATGCTCAACATGGCTGGCTGCTTCTTACCCAGGTACTCGTAGGAGCCCCTCCACAGAGAGTTCTTGGCAAAGACACCACCTGGGACTAAAGGGATGTCAGTATAATTAATATATTGGATATTGTTCCTGTTCTTTTTCTGAATGGCTAGAAGGTAATAATAAGGAACTAGACCCAGTCCTGAATTTTCAGCTTTTGCTAATGTGCCCTTAGTTCCTTTGAAAGACACATTTACCCATAGTGACTCACACAAGCTTACCCATTACAGAGATAAATATTTATTTAAACGTCTTTAGTACCAGCCTCGAGGGTGCCACCGCAATGTCCCCCTACATATTTCTAAATCAAATGTGCTTTACTGCTTTGTAGTTGACGCAGAGCTCATTAATATTCCATTTGCTTTCCCAGATGTAGAGACAAACTCAGTCAAAGTCTTCCGGGTGAGAACCCACACGGTATCAGTTATTCACACGGAGAGCTAATTCTCAAAAATGTATTTACACTTCCTTTTATCTCAGTTAATTTATTCAGTTTTGCAGGGTTGATTTTACTACCAAATAACATAAGAAGATATCATAAATTGTCACTTTTACTTCCAAAAATGACTAGTCGTCAAGTAGTCTTGTAGAGCAGACTGTTGATTTTATGAGGCGTTACTTAAGAATCAAAGGATCAAAAACTTTATTGGCATGTCTACATGTACAGACATACACCTGCACTGGAATTCTTGTGCAGATGTCCCAGTCCAGAAAACAATCACACAATTACACTAAAACACGATACAAATAGAAGCCATACAATATCAAAAGAAGCAATAAGATGACCATTAAAATTTGAAAAATTACTCCTGAACATTGTAAATTATGCAAAAATACCTGAGAGATCTGGGATTTACCTGGAAGTTTGGCATTTGGAGGTTCCTGAACGGTTCCAATGGTAGTTCCGCTTGGCCGGTTATCAGCTGGTAGAGCAACAGAAAAGTTATAACACCACTGTCTCCTGCTGAGGATATGGTCTGTGGTTCCCTTCTCCTGACCCACAGGCCGCGCAGTGACTTTTGGTGGCAGAATCAGTTGGGATAGGTGATGAATCAACTCTTATGAATTGAGCGAAGGCTGTGTCAGTTACGTCGGCCATCGAGGTGCACATACGTGCGTGTGCAAACATACCACGAGCATACGTACTCAAGTACACATACAACAGGACCAATAAAGACACGGACATGCTGCTTTGTGTAAATTCTATCTCCCTCAACAATACTTCAGAGCACTTGAGCAAACAAAGACACTAAACATTGACAGAAAAGACGGCGTTGTGTTGTGAGTGGCAA
The DNA here is from genome assembly GCA_025773905.1 of Chitala chitala. Classification (NCBI taxonomy): domain Eukaryota; kingdom Metazoa; phylum Chordata; class Actinopteri; order Osteoglossiformes; family Notopteridae; genus Chitala; species Chitala chitala. The sequence goes on along the minus strand of JABJVR010000039.1, from coordinate 5,952,966 downwards.
TATGGCTGCACTGATGAGCCGTGGGACCAACCAGATGGCACATCGACACACCTGCTGCCACACAGCCAGGTCAATTTCTGTTTCAAAGTTTCAGGTCATGTCCTCCACACCACAAATAAGGCCTCAATATGAGTGAGGAAAAACACTGTCTACCTATTACATTGAAAGTTCGATATGAAACACGCCTAACTTCATTGTAGCGTTGGCTAAATGCACAGTGAGCTAATGCAAAACCAGGGAGCCAGATTGATAGATTTCTGCCAGGTTTATGAAAAAGTATCTACAGTCATAATTTCCTGTTGTTATTAGGACCATAATGGTCATTATAGTGCAAATACCATTAACAAAATCATTATGTTTCCTGCTGGCCTCACAATTTAGTCCTGAAGGCGGTAATTTCAGCTTTTCTTCACATAATGCAACAAACTCTGCATGAGTACCATACAGCAACAAAATGTCACCTAATTTCACAACCAGATTATCAAGAAGTAATGCAAAAACCCACAGATGTCAACTAAAGTATTTCACGCATACCATATACAACCTTAATGGGCGTTCAGAGAATGCTTTTCTGCTAGCTTCGTCAATGTGTCCGGCTGTGCCCTGGTTTTAGGCCTGCTGCTTACCTGAGCACAGCGGCGGCTTGCCGGTCCAGCTCCCATCAGCTCTGCAGGTGCGGTGCTCCGAGCCGCCAGCCAAGTAGAACCCAGGCTGGCAGGAGTAGATCAGCGTGTAGCCAAGGGAGGGCAGCTCAATGGCACGAACATCAGCCTGGGCTGGAAGTTCAGGCTGACTGCAGTGGTGCGCTAGGGAAGAGGGACATTCAACGACATCCACACTCTTAACCGGTAAGCGATAACCCGAGCTTCGGCTCGCGAGGACATAAAATGGAACGTCTGCGGCACGTTATCTCGTTTATGTACCATGCTCATCCTCGTCAATTCGTGACTCCCAGAAGTCAGGCGAGTGAGAAGAACCCTGAACAGAATTCGAGGCCAGCAAAATGGCCACTTAATTCAGGAACAGCTGCGGCAATCGCTTGCAATAAAGCCGCAACAGTCATGTAAATAAACAGTAGGACGTTATGTGAAACCTAACAGCAAAAGCGGGAAACGGGCTCATCGCAGGGGCTCTGCGGCTCACAGGATGGCAATAAATGTGCTTTTAGCTCCCAGTCGGTACGCACATTTGCCTCTTAAAAGCCCAAAGCACCTTGTCAACTTTGACAAAACAATGTCACTGAGCGCTGTCCAGCAAAAAAAAAAATACTTTTTTTCATGATTTTATGCTCAGTTATTAGAGAATAAGTAATAACGGAAAGCTACTGTAGCAGGAATTTTAAGACTCCACTAGAAATCGTGGAAATAAAAGTGCTGGTGAAAGAGAGACATAAGGATGAAACAAACGAGGACATGCGATTACTTTGCCAGACTTTTAATTATCGCAGTATTTCAGAGTGGTCTTTATCAGGGATCGCCAGTGGAAAAAAACGACAGGAAAGGGAGAGCGGGATAATAAATGAACAGAGCTACCGATGCACTCAGGCTGCATGCCGCTCCAGGTGAGGTTGGGCAGGCAGGTGCGGCTGATGGAGCCCTGGAGCAGGTAGCCCTTTCTGCAGTTGAAGAAGACAGTGCTGCTGATCTGAGGAGGAAGAATCGACAGCAATCTTTGAGCAAAGCACAGGCGGCCTTATGCAAACTGGCAACCATGAAACCACCAGGTTTTCCAGGTAAGAACAGGCTCACACATATACCTAACCACAGGTATAGACTGTAACATTGCACATAAGTGGACACACATGCAAACATAGTTTTTTTGTACCTGGTAACCTTGGGTGTTGTTCTGGTAGCCAAACAGGGGTGTGCTGGGGTCCGCACAGCTGGTGTGACTGGGGTCTGAAACACACACTTTGGTTTCACTGGGGTTGTGACAAAATTAACTGTGCTCACCAATGAGTTTCTACTTGCGGTCCTTAGTCTGGTGCTTGTAAGACCATTTATAATAGCAACAAAAATCTCTGCTGTACATGTGCAGTGCATATCCTACATTACCAACCAGTCTGTGCCACAAGTCACATGATTTGGCTGAAGTCAAATAATCCAGAGAGAAACCAGAGAAATAATGTCAGAAGCCATATCCACCTGAGATCAATCTCGTTTTGTGCTGTTTAATTAGTGCTGTAGACTACACTGGTACAACTCAAAAATACACATGCATTTAACTAAATCAAACCATTAACTTATTATGCCTACCGCATACAGTAGTAAAACTAATATTTAAGTACAAACTAGCAGGTAATATTGCTGCTGGGTTTATAAACTTTCAGCTGCGGTGTTGTTGGTTCAAGTCCAAGAAGAATAAAACATATCTAACAGTCCACATGGTTAAAATGTGCAAGCCTATCTACAGCTTAGCAGAATAAAAACTAAAAATCAATGAGCCGTAGCTTGTGTAAGAGTTCAAGTACAAAATATTAGGCTTGCATACAAAGCCAGTGGGGTGTTTCAGCTCAGAGAACTTCAAAGGCTAGAAGATGGAGGCGGGCTCCTCACCGATGCAGGATGGACGACTGCCACTCCAGGTGCCATCGGCCTGGCAGTATCGGCGGGCAGAGCCCACCAGCACCAGTGGCGGGAGGCAGGAGAACACCACCGAGGAGAGGTAGGTAAAACCGCGGTCCTCTCTCCTGCCATGGGCCGGCACACCTGGGTCGCCACAGAACACAGCTGTGTGGAGAGTGGGAGAGAGGGACAAAAGAGAGGTGGAGTCAGCGAAAGATAAAAGAAAAGACGAACAAAGGGATGAAGGGGGAGGGGGGTGATGCCAGCGTGGGAGATAGCAGAAAGAAGGGATGAACTGTAGGGCTTCATGGGTACAGTGGGATCTGTCAAACTGACTTCATTATCAAAAAAAAATGTTAACAATAAGCCTATATATCAACAGAAACAGCAGAGACTGACGCACGAGGAGATCCTGAGGATCTCGCTGGAGAACTGTGCACTATCAAAGGCGAGGGTGAAAGTCAGAGACGCTGCAGGCAGGCCAGGTGGTGACGGTGTGATGGTGGGAGCGGTAAATCCACGTGGGGTGCGTCAGCAGCTGACGCAGTATCAAACCAAGGCGTTCCCGACAACGCTTGAGGGAAACGCATAGCAGTCTAAGTGCACAAACATGTCCGGCGCTTCTTACAGCAAAAATTCCCTATAAACTAAAAGCACAATCTATACAATGTATTAATATCCACTTTCAGAATCTGAAGATGGCAGCAGTCATCTGGATACTGTTCTCAGAAACAGTGGGGGGGCAGAATGGAAGAGAGGCCAACTTACGGAAGCACTGGGGCCTCTCGCCGCTCCAGTTCCCGTGCCCCTGGCAGGTGAGCGTTGCGGGCAGGGATAGCTGGTAGCCTTCGATGCAGGCGTAGCTCACGCTGGAGCCCCACTGGAAGTCCGTCCCAACCACCTGCCCATTGGGAATGGGAGGTGGCGGTGTGCACACGATGGCTGCAGTACAGAGTGGCGTTAGTCAGCCACGTAGCATGTAACATGAGCTGCCAAATCCAGAGGATTAAATAGCAGCTATCACCGCTGCCAAATATTTCCATGCTGAGAATCACTGTATATTGACAATCCGGGTGTACGGTCGTGCATGAGAAGCGCACACAGCTGGTAGCACAGCGGTTAAATTATTGGGTAACTCTAGACACTGCTAAATTCACTCAGAAATGGGACTTCTGTAGCCCAGTTATAGTACTGAGAAGGAGCAGTAATAAAGTCTGACATATTTTTCACTTTAATTTATTGATTTTCTTCAGACACTTGTCACAAGGGGACGAGAGCCCAAACCATGCAACACAAGGAGCAAAGCTTTATCATCAGTGCTATTACAAAAAAAGAATAGGAATTCTACTTGTTCTTGTTGTCCTGTTGCTGAGATGAGGCAGCAGTACCTCTACAGATGGGCTTCGTTCCATTCCAGGTGCGGTCCTTGGTGCAGATGAGAGTGGACGCTCGGTCTGCGTCCATGGTGAAGCCTGGCAAACACTGGAAGGACACGCTGTGGTTGTAGGTGAAGTCGCTGCCCAGGCGAATGCCATTGGCTGGCACCCCCGGGTCACCGCAGTTGATCACTGCAAGGGGGAAGCAGAAGGGTGGAGGTTAGGCAAAAGCTTCGGATGTCTGCCCTGGCTACTCGGGGCTCAGGTGTTAGGGGAAAATGGTATTACTGAGCTATGCCGTGCCCTTAGGCCCCCGGCTCCCACTAAAACACGCTTTAACATTTACGAATTACTCCAATCGCACTCTTTACCACTGTGCAATATTAAGAGGAAAGTTAAAAAACAATAAAAGTAAGCAGGCTGGAACGACGGAGTGGTGAGGCTAGTGTTTATCGAACGACACTGGTCCGACTCCTTAATGAGCCGGAGCAGCACGTAGCTAAAAGGAAGGTTCGCACAACGCGGGCCCATTCGGCTGCACTCAGTGTTCGGCACAAAGGCGCCCTTCAAGGGGTAGATTAATCAAAACCTTACGACAGGCGAGTGATCGCTCCACAAAGGGGGCTTACGCGAATCAGCCAGAGTAATCTGGTTTGAGTTGGATGGCTGCAGGACACCAGGCTAATGCAGTTTCATAAGCACCGTCTTACGGCCGATACAATCTTGCTCGATGAGGATGCCTTATTGGTGTATTTGCTCAGAATCCTTACCAGTGACTAACAGATTTCCCATTTCAGCATTTACAGCGTACTCAATCTCAGTGATCAGAAATGGGGGTACTGGTATACTGGTGCATATAAAAAAACAAGTAAAAAAAAATCACACAAGTGACCAAAACAGACTTGTACAACCTATTTTGAAATATAACTATAATATAAATAAACTGTTCTTTAGTGGTTACATGTGAGTGCTCTGAGGTTTCTGATGAAGAAATTAAATACTAGAAGTTTTTGGGCTGCTTTTTATCCCTGCAGGGAAACATTCCAGATGAGGCCGACAGACTTCAGCTGTACAAAAATATAAAGCATGACGTATCATTTTGTGAAGGACTCACAGACGTTGTGACCAATTTCACAGTTAACGTGGTCACTCCCCAGTTAGGTACCACACGCAGTGTTGACAGAATTCATGCTGCAAGCCGAATGGTCAGCTGTCTGGGCAAAACAGGGGATTACAAATCAGCTGAGCTGTGTCACTGATCTCCGCATAAGAGAAAGCAGACCTCTCGCCGCACTCCAAAAGACTTTGTACGCAGAAAGGCAGGATTACCTAAACTAATCTGCGGTGGGATCTGCTTTGGCAGTCTGGGATGTGTTGCCGTGGCAACAGAGCTGCCTCATTACGGTCCTCACTTGGACAGAAAAGGCCTGAACTTATAGCTAAAGTGCAGACCTTAATTGCCTTTGAAACAGCACCCGGTGGTGAATGGTGATGTATGGAGGCGGCCGCCAAAAGTCTCGACTGTGGGAGAGGTTTTCATTGCCGTGTATCCACGCGGGGACAATACGGAGGACATGGTGGATGAAAAACACCCAATGATTCATTGTAAAATTAAAGCATTAAGCTATCGACATCAGTTTCCCAGATGACCTTGCTTGAATACCATAAGCGATGGAATCATTGTTCAATAAAAACTGTTTTTTTTCTCATCCGCTTCCATGTTTGCTATCCATTTCTGAGGTAATTTGCTCCTACAAAGGTATACTGGGGACGCTGGTCTCGTGGGAAATTTACCCGTGCATTCTGGCATGGTTCCGGTCCACGTGCCGTTGACCGTGCAATGTCGGGTCAGGAGCCCGGTGGAGTAGTAGCCTTCCCGACAGGAGTACGTGATAGAGCGGGAGAAGACCATGCCGTCGTGGAACATTACCTGGGCGTTTCGGGGCGTGCCGGGGTTGCCACACGACACCACTGAGAGAAACCCAGAGAGACAGAAAACAATCAAAGACCTGCCCTGGAAGAATATCTGCTTTTTTTATTTCACCCAAGGATACTGATATAGCTACTTTGTTGCTGTCAAACAAGCACTGCGTAGGTGGATGTGCAATGAAACTAAAATGTCCATCCTTCCACAGCACTAGTGCAACCCGAAAAAAGAAAATACAATTTAACTGGTAAAAGAAATTATCCATAAGGCTCTATTAAGGCTATGCAATCTCTATACAAGTGTCACTCTTACATCTTAGATGTATAATGTATAAGGAAGGTGAGAAACATTGACATTTCAGGCATCATGGAGACAATACACACAATGTAAGATACTCCGCCCCTTCACTCATTTACATGGAGCTCCTCCTACTCAGTAGCACCTGTTCAATTAGCTGTGATGAATGGCAGCAGCTGTCATACCTCACAAAGTACTTCTAATGACCAGGTCAACATTAAGGAAGCTTCATCCTCACTGGGGTTAACAGGCACATTGTTCCATTACTTCACCCTGCTTCTGCAGCACAAGGTAGGGTCACTAAGACAACTCTTACCCATTCCAGAGCGGCTTTCTATGGTGCACGTCTAAGCATGTAAATTTATTGCAGCAGATTGAGGGAGTATCGATTTGTTCTCTCAAAGTGCCTCCGTGTTCAAAACTGCCCGAGCCACTAGTGCGGCGCCGTAGAGGTGCGGGCCTTAGAACGAGGCGTAATGGAGCTCTGCTCCAATCGATAGACGTCATTGCACGCATTGATGCGACGCATGCAACGTAAAGGTTCTGCAGACCTTATGCATAATGCATTCAAACATTGAAAAGCTGTTTAAATGTTTTTTTTTCTTCCTGGTCCTCATGATGGCTTTTTTACTATATGTAATGAGTGCTTACTCAACAGGAAAACACTGTGAAACAGCAGCGCGCTTCCTAAATAGCTACACGCCCCTGGCCCAGTCTGTGACCACACAGCACCTGAGAGTTTGAGGAAGGGTTGTTCTTTTTGAGTAGCTTTGCCTGCCTTGTACACACACGAGTCAGTGTCCTTCCCTCTGAGGTGATGCTGCCTTCCTCCTTACAAGGCCAAGACAATACTGGCACAGATGGAAAGAAAGAAACACCCCCCCCCCCCCTCACCACAACTAGCACCCTCCCCCAAAACACAAAAAAAATATAAAACATATAAGCCCGAGGATAGAGCGGAATGACAGAAGCGGATACTTTTTCAACCCAGCCCTTGTGCGTGAAAGGGAACCTCAGCCTGGGGAGGGGGGGGGGGGGATCGATGAAAGAAGGTGACAAAATGAGGAACGGGGGGAAGTACTAGCCAAGGGGAAAGGGGAAATGAAGGAGAAAATCTGACAAACTATGTCTGATAACAGCAGCAGCAGC
>JABJVR010000039.1:5914283-5936406 GCA_025773905.1 Chitala chitala | reverse complement strand
ACAAACTTAAAACACTATAGGCACAATCTTAAATCCACCTCGTCACCCGATCTCGTAGTTTATATATATCTATATATATATATATATATATATGTATATATATATAAATACATCTGTTATTTGCTGCTTTTAGTGGTGGTATGTTTTAGCATATGTAAATTATTATAATAAGGGACACCACTAGAGATATTGGGCTCCATGAAAGACATGCTGTTAGATGTTAAGATGTTATACTATGTTTTAAGCTTTGAGGGCCTCTGTCAGTCATAGGCCCTTGGAATCATCCTCGATTTCCACCTCGCTCTGGTGCCCCCTGATTATAATTATCAATATGCACTGCAGGAGGGAATTCGAATCGCTACTCATGTGTAAGAAACTCTCATCGACCACAAAGAGCTGGAGGCGTCGACCGTTCACCTTCGCAACGGGGCACTGCGTTGTCCCACACCACGTTCCCGTCCCTCAGGATGCAGGAGATGGTCTCGGAGCCGTGGGTCTTGACGAAGCCCTCCTCGCAGGCAAACGACATGGAGCTTCCCAGCTGCAGGCTGTCTCCAAAACGCTTCCCATTCACGGGCACGCCAGGGTCCGGGCACTCGTTGTGGCGGAACGCTGCACCCGAGTTTGCGGGCAGGAGGTACAGGGGCAGCGGGGAGCAAAACGATCACAGAGAAAGCCGGTGGGTTAGTGGAGCTCTCATCATACACAGTTCAACTCGGGTTCCTACTCTGCGCCTCCGCGAGTTTCGGCGCAGCTGCTGGAAGCTGCCTACATTCTTTCACCCACAGAGAACCAAAACTAACAAGAACAGAAACAGCTGAACTTTTTTTTTTTTTGTTGTTTGCTGCTGTTGCTTATTATATTGGGCTGCAGAAGCAATCTAATTTGTTTCACTTAGTGCATCAGATTGATTTATATGGCTATAAAACTTTTGCACTTGATTAGAAGGTTCGAGGGAGACTCATGCGGCTGTCTGTGACCGGCTAGGAGTCGATGCGTTTGGCTAGAAGCGCCGTTTGCACGTAAACATTGGGATCACACGGGTTCTAGACGTCAAAACCTAAAAACTGTGACATGCTCACCAGTGATTAATTCCCCCTCGAGCTTTCCAAACTAGCTAACCCTACCCTCATCCATCACCATCGCTCTACTTATTAAACTGCCCGCCATCGCCTCAATGGAGTTTGTCGTACTCCTAATTAACATGGATGACAAGACCGGCCCGCCCACAAAAGGCTGTCAGCGAATCACAAGGTGCGACAGTCTCCTCTGCGACGTCAGCTTTAATTAATCACAGTCCATTGCACTTATTTAGTTTTTTGTGAATTAATTTGAAGCATCTTAGGACCTTATAATGGTTAATACTTTCTCAACAGCAAATGATCAAAGCTTTCTGATGGATCATGGGTTTAGACTCATGCAAAATGAATAACAAATGCTGCATCACCGTATTCTGTTTATCAAATATCTCCAGATTTAATAATAGCACGTTCTGAAATCCATATCCATGTGTCCATTGCCACTCTATTTCAAAGGCCAGTATGTCCTATATTTCACTATTACAACACAAGCCATCATATATACATTACATTTACCCTTTCTTACTCATCATCATCATCATCATCAACATCATCATCATCACCACATGTACATTTTCGTGTTTTATTTTGGGCAACTAGATTATTATGGATGAATTATAATTATCAAATTAAAGCTGTACTAGAAAGTAATTTTATATTGTAAAAAGCCTGGGAAACAATATGCCGTTGGCATAATTATACTTTATATCTACAGGCATTTTCATGCTTGACAGTGAAACATTTAGGTGCCAAGCAGTGCCAAAGTACCCACTGAGTTAGTACCTCAGCCTGCCAACAGCAGGCAATGTTACAACAAAACAAACAGCGAAGTTTAAAACCCGATTTACATGCTCGTACCGGAGCTGCGCGTCACCTACTTGTGAATGTTATGTTGAATCCGCGATCCGTGTTAGTGTGGTCAGTCAGGAACTCCAGCCGGGCAACGTGGGCGCTGGTAGTGATGGGTGGCGGCAGCGCGTCCCCGGAGAAGGTGCCCAGGATGGGCGACTCGGCCTTGCCCCCGTCCTTGATAGACAGGAAGTCAAACTGCTTCTCCAGGCTGAGGTCGTTGAAGGCCAGGTTGATGCGGCTTTCAGGCTTGGCGATGATGAGCCACACACAGTGCATGCTGTTGCTATACTCCTGGGGGTAGTTTGGTGACAGCAGCACGCCCGACGGGGTGGTGAAGTTGAAAAAACAGGAGACTGTGAACAGGGCACACGGAGAGGCGCCGGCTCAATGCCAATCAAGCCCGGTGCTTTAAGGACAAGCTAATGCCCATGAAGATTAGTGAAGTTTAAGTAATCGCAGGAAATGGAGGGTAATTTCATTCCTGTTAAAATATTGTTTATGTTGGGTAGAAGGAAGGACCATTCCTTTGAAGAAAAGTGCTTGATAAAGACAAAACATTTATGGCATGATGATGCTGAAGACACAATATCATTTTTTAACGTTCATTAGTGATATAAAAATATTTTTGTACATCTTAACGGATTAATCTTTTTGCATTCTGCAGAGCTGTCTGAATGACAACCAGAAGCTCCTCAGCCGTGCCTTGATGAGTCTGGTTTGCCCAAACCTGATGGATAACCATTGGCTGCTCCCTCTTATTAATGTGACAGTAATTGGAAAGAACAAAAAAAAAAAACCAAATAAAAGCATGGCATGTTTGGCATGTTTAAGAATGGCATGTTTACAGCAGGCTTTGTCTTCATCTAGACATGGTTACCCAAGCTGGAGAGAGAAATTTAGCTCCTCGTCAAAACACAAGCTCATATTTCACTGTTTATGTTTCTTTGCTTTGTTTTCCTCATTTTTTTCTTAGGTTTTTTTTCCTGTCATCTCAACTTTCCATCTCACACCTGAGGCTAACCATAAATCATTAGCTTCACCCCCCCCCCCCACTTATTTTCTGCAGACTGCTCTGACTCTGAACGCCCCTTCGCACATTCATCACCGGTCTAATAGGAGCGAGGAACTCTGGGACGTTGCAGGGCCACGAGATCACGCCGCTGCGTACCCCCGTTCCCCCTGACCCTCCCCACAAGCCCCGATGTAATGCGGAGACGCTTCCGCCTTGACGACGCACGGCGATGAAGCCGTGGCAACCGAGAAGCACGGCGAGGAGGATGGAGAAATGGGGGGTGAGGCTATCGACAGCTGGCGAGGTAGTGGGGGGTGCTCAAGCTTGGTAAAACTGCGTATTTACAAGCATGCATGTTGAGGGTTGCCTGAAGCCAGACCACAACCCCACATTCAAAGCACTGCAGTTTACATCTTTATTAGTCAGTGTGTGCGCACACATGTATGTGTGTGTGTGTGTGTGTGAGAAAAAAAGCGGTAGAGACAGAGTGTTAGAGCTTATATACAGAAAAAAGTAGTGCTTTTGTGTGTCTGAATCGAGATCTCTTATGACTTTCAGTTACTGCTTAAAATCCTGGCACTGCAATTATTTGAAAATTGTCATTTCAAAATGCTTCAGTCAGGTACAAAATGTCACACGGTATATAAGTGTCTGTCAGAACTTCTGCTGTAAATCTGTGGCCCTCACTGATTCGCTGTAGGAACTTACATTACGAAAATTAGCTGCAGACACCTCAGACACGGATAGTTACCCTTAAACGTAAATGATTAAACTTGCGATTTGCATTTTACTGTGTTTGCAGCACAATCTTCTGGTCCAAACACTCGTGAAACCTTACTTGTGTCGTATCTCATTTGAACCTTACCGCCACAGGAGAACCATGAGTCCGCGCTCAATAGTCCTCTGCTATTGACTTCTGTTTTAATTGCCTTTTTTAATTAAGCAGTCTTTAGTTAAGAACACCCTCAATCTGTCTCCTGGTTAATAAAATTGACAATATGAACTCAGTTATAGACCAGAGGTCATTAAACCCTTAGGACAGCAGGGATGTCAGAATTTCAGGATCTAAAACCATCACAGGAAAAGGGGCAAACATTAAAATTAAAGGCTGGCAGGAAGATGTGTAATTGAAAATTTTAACATGGATGAGTGTGATGATGATCAAAAGGATGTTAAAATCAAAAACAGCAGGTCCACAAAAGGCGCATAACTTCAGCACTCCGTCACCACACTCTTATGAAAAAAAAACAAACCAACATGAATGGACAATTACACCATATGACGCCAACCGCAAGGTAAAATGGGACAGATGAGCTGACGGGGGTATGTACACTGGCGAAGGTGTGTATGTCTGCGAAAGACATCTCGCCCAAACGACGGCCAATCGTTTGCGGTGCTCATAACAAGGCCGGAGCTATTCTAGGCAATGTGACGGAACACTTTTTTCAACAATCAATAAAAGTGTTTAAGAATTGTGTTTGCCAGCAGGCCTCAACACCCAAGGGAAATCAATATGCCTTCATCTAATTTTAGATGAACGCGACGCATTAAATAACCCAGTCTTCACTGGCTTTCTAATAGGGCCACACCAAACCTTTCCTCTCTCGCTCACACTGTATTTACCCATGTACCAAAGCTGAATGTCCTTGCTTTATTATCAAGATGCAAATGCGTGTTTCGTGGTCAGAACTGTAAATAGTGCATAACGGAAAAATCCATATTCAATTCGGCATTGAAATGACAACACTTTGCACAAACAGGTTGGTAATTTTACGTCCTGCTACGGAGGCGGTAGGAATATCTCGGCAAACTAAAGAACACTGAAGTGACGTTTCATTGGAGAGTGTTGGGCGCAGTCACAGAACAGCCCAATGGGGGGGGGGGCTGATAGGCAAAGCTGTGAATAACATGAAACAAGACCAAATGGATGAAGACAGCACCCCCCCTCCCCCACAGAACAGAGCAGGTGACGAAGAGGAAGTCAGCAGTAACAGAAAAAGGATAAAGAAGCAGTCATACAGGCAGAGACGTAAAGGCTCAAAAATAAGCCTCCATCATTATTTATCCTAACAAGTCGCTGAAATATTCTGCATGCACAAATGTAGGCAAACACTGACTGCAGTGTAAGCTGTCGCAAACACACAAAGCATGATATGACACATCCGTGCACGCGTTTTATCCCGGCTGGCTGTGGTGACTAAGTACTCGCGGCAGATAATGGCACAGATGTGCAGGTATGTTAAATAAGGTGAGCGCTACTCACACACGCAGCTCGGCTTCTTGGACGACCACTGGTTGTTCTTCTGGCAGGTGATGTTCTTCTTTCCCACCAGCTCGAAGGCCGGGAGGCACTCGAAGTGCAGGCTGTCCCCGTGCCGAAAACCCGACCCCTCCCGTTTGCCGTAGGCCGGGACGCCCGGGTCTCCGCAGCTCCCCTGATCGATTTCTAGGGCAGGGAAAGGGAGATGAAAACAGTGGAATATGAGAGGGATTACCGGAAGGAACAGGAATGGATGGAGACTCATGAGTATGCATGGAGACACACAGGGATGCACGAGGATTTAAGGACAAGGGAAGATGCCAAAAAACAAGGATATAAAAGGGATGGAGAGGGATAGCAGGGGATAGACAGAATTAAGACGCAAACTGTGAGAAAGGCCAAGGATGGATAGAAGAACATATGGAGACAGGCATGGCTGATGGCTTTCCTAGAAAGCACAAGTGCATTTTAGAGGGTCAGTGCAAATGTAGTTAATTGCCTCTTTGTCTCCTTCGCTGGTCATACGGACCACTTGAAATGCACAGCAGAAAAATAACTACCTTTATAGACCTGATGAAATAAAGTAAATATACTAAACAAGGATAATGACAAGAAAAAAGAGGGGAAAAAAGAGAAAATAAAAATGCATGTAAAACCAAAAAGGAGGGAAACTCTGTTGCCATGTGTGATGGACAGCTTGCGGAGTACTCCTTCTTGTCTGGTTCTCTGCAGGACCAGGCGTGAGAAGGAGCGCTGGTCACATGGGCACTACCTGCTGCGAGTTAGATACCCGTGGAATAAGCGGTAAGAAATCCGTGGGCGTTCACAGACATCAGTAACTGCCCCTACTCGAGCGGAGGAACTCGGTTTGGTTTGTCAGTTCAGGAATTCTGTGCCCTTGTGCAAATCAGAGCATAATTTAGGAATGCAGATTAAGTAAAAACTCATATGTGTTAACTATATGCAAATGAGGACACTGGTTAGCTTCTGTATGTATTTTTAAATGTATCCTGGAATAACAGCACCAAGCACAGTGGTGGAAAAACCGCCACTGTCACATCAAAGCAGCAGCACATGTGAAAGTTAGTAACGTCGAAATGGGTGGTATAATTACATCTGCTAAACTGAACCATTAAGGTGAGGCGGATAATTACATACTTTAGGTTTGCCACCGTGTGATGCTGAGAAATCGATTAACAGAACTCCTGAGTCTAGGTGTAGCATAAAACTCCCACCAGCATAACTTTTTATGAGTGTACATTTTAATATAATAGTAAAAAAAGAATTCTACAAGGCGTCATAGTAAAGTTTAATTTTCTAAACTAAAAGGTTTGTTAATAAAAAATAACTAACATTTAAATGACATTTGTTTAGGGTAACCGAGACAGCACAAGATAAAACGAATTCTAATTTAACTTGACAAATTAAAAACGACATTTGTAACAAAGGAAAAATGTTAAATACTTCAAAAAGCTTTTTTTTTCCTAACCAAAAAAAAAAATAAAAAAAACGTAAAATTTTGCAGTTTGACATTTACTAACATCACAGCCAAAAATCAAACTGCCAGTCTGAGAAACAGTGCAGCAAAGATAATCCAGTCCTCATCTTCATCATTGTCTTAAGCACAGTGGTTATAAAAGTGTGCACAGGGAACATATTTCAACAAAATGGAATACAGGAATACAAGTACGGGCAAAACAGCGGTTAGACATTTTGAGCACAAGAGTTCAGCACGTTCGCCACGTGAGAAACTTGGGTTTTAGCTCATAAGATAAATGGTCATGTCTGGTAATGGGGTTTGGACTATAGCTGTGAGCGCTGAGGAGCCTTCCTGTTCAGGGAGAATAGGTTTTCTTACTGAGCAGCAGAGACAGTGGAACATTGCAGGGCAGCATGTGGGCGACAGTGGAAAAGGAAGCTGAGGACGTGTGAGGGTGGCCGAAGACACTCCTTTACTGTTACACCGGCAGGTAATCACTGCTCAGGCTGTTTCCTGGTTTAGTCTGCCATTAGGGATTAAATGTTTATATTATAGTCCTTTCATTCAGTCTAGTTTTAGTCTAGCTAATCAAATGGAGCTTCCTTCACAACACTTTTGGGAGAAGTAAAATAATTCAAATTTTAAAGTTGGGTTTTGTCCCTCTTAACTCTAGCGTTATATGCATTTGTTAAACAATGATTTATGCCTTTCAGCAATTCTCAAGCATTGTGACAGTTAAACAGTTCACATTATATGTATGACCAATAGCACAAACACATACATAACTAGGAGTACTTTGTTTAAAGAATGATATTTCAGAAATGAACAAAGGTAATTTTTCACAAACAACTCAGATTTTTGTTGTGGATTTTTGTCATCGCTTGTAAAAGTGACTTGCTAATTTTCTGCTTTCATTTCATGAACTTTATTGACAAATTGCTACAGAAGTGCGTTATTAAAGATAATTACTGTTATACCGTCCAAGTTCATCAGGTGTATGGAAATGCTTCTTTAAAATTTACACAAATTTGTGATAAATTGCCTCGTTAAGGTCTATAAACTGATAGACTATTGCGTATACTGTGTGTGCGCCTATTAAAAAAATTAACATATGAAGACTAAAAACAATTGCTTTGGACTTTTACCATAATAATAATCACCACCATCTTAATCACTTCAATTTCTCAGCATCTACAGGCTTCATCAAACTTGCAGTGATTACCAGAACTTCCCAAATCAGCCTGTTTTCACTGACAAACGTATCACTCTGTTCCTGTGTCATTCCTAAACTCTCATCACAGCAAGCTCCATTTGTGCATCAGCATTACGAGATCAATGCAGGCAGTTAGCTGGAAAGGAATGTGTAATATGCAAACCTCTAAAAATCACGTTAATGTCACAGTCTTATCAATGGTTGTTTGTGATAAACCAGTTTCTTAGGGCACACATTTGGATAATGCAGTGGCATCATACATGGGTGGAAACTTACGAAACCTATGGGACGCGACTGACAAGAGAACATAGCATAACGTTAATATCTAGCATAATATCTTTCATAGGGCCCAAAATCTCCTGCAGGGTGCTGAACAATTCAGCATTGAACAACTGTATACTCTGAAAAAAATTATTTGTTGGTTCAACTTAAAAAATTTTAGATTATTGAGTAAATGATATGAGTGTTTTAAAGGTAGACTAATTTAAATAGCTAATTATAACCAACACCTAACAGCATGTTCAGGAGCTTCAAATGAACACAAGTCAATATTTGCAGATTGTCAAGTTTGACAACACAAATTTGAAAATATTATTCAATCTCTCTGCATGTTAAAGAATGTAAAAAAACTGCACTCACTCCCATAAGTAAATAGTGTTGGCTATATATCTTCCCAGTTAATCTCTCTCTTAAACCCACTGCTATGCATTGCCACCCCCCCTTCCTTTTTTTATCTCTTAGTACTGTTGTGGACCTTAAGGCTCGAAGTACAAATTTGGTTTTATATGTTTATTCAAATGGAGTTCAATCTTATAAGACATTGGTTCAAAGACAAGTGACACTAAAATCAATGTAGGTTTTTCACAAGTTCAACAGTTAGTCTTGTGCAGGTATTACCAATAACAGGCACTCACAGTGCTTGAAATGGGAAAGCACAGGTGCCAGTATTCCCCTTATGGTCCCTATATGACAGAATATATTCCCCTTATGAGAGGTGCCAGTGTGCAAGGACATGGCGTTATTAAATTTGAAGATATTTGAAATGCAAAATGTGCTATCAACTCATGGGCGTGGCATGAAGACCAATGAACAAAAACCAAGTAATTAACTGAGAACATTCTCAGAGGAAACGGGAAAATTTTTATCTATCAAGTTACACTTCACGTATTCCTTGGTTAGGACACCTGGGTGGGCAGAACACTGTGGGCCAGTAAGTAACAGAGAAATCTTCAGCAATGAACAAAAAAAAGAAAAAAAAAAACAACTTTAACCTTTTCGCCAACAGTGTATTGTTGCATTCTCAAACTTTGACACACGAGTCATTGCATAATGATCAGTCACCATGTACCGATGTCCTCGTATACATCTGTCTATAAAAACACTTTGAAGTGTGTTTGGTTTGCAGAGGAGTCACCACCAAGTTACCAGCAGGTGCATAACAGGCTTCAGAGAGCAGTCAGAAAAAAAATGACTTACAAGTTGTTAAGTTACAAAGAGGGCCCATTCACAGGGCAGTGAGACCAGGGCGGGCTCCTGGACATGTGCATTTGGATAAGTAATTTTCCTAAAATTCTGCTCACCGCCGAAGCATGATCAGCAAATCAAAAACTAGCAGGTGGTCCATATTTGGGAAGAGTCCAGAAGGAAATACACACACACACACACACACACACACACACACACACACACACACACACACACACATTTCACTGCTCACTTTGCCAGAAGCTGGGAAATTCCCACTGATTTTTATTTTATGCTATGTTATTAGCAATTCCTAACTTTAAACCAAAAATATTAAGTATTAATATCATTCACTTCCCGGATTGCATTTTATCCTAGAATTCATATTGTACACTGAAACATACATTTTAATTAATAATTCTAGGTAAAAGAGCACTAGTTATGATGCTTACCTTATTTAAAAAAAAAAATTAGTACTGTAATATTTCACTTGCTAAACCTGAATTATCCAGATGGAAATAACATTATGTTAATACAACATTCCATTATATTACTGTTGCTAATGTACCCATCAACAGTTCCTATCCATCATTTGTCAAGTATTATTTGAACAATTTTTAAATCAAATCATTATTATTACTATAACATGAATATACAGGATCATAAAACTGCATATCAGATCAAAGTCAATCCAGTATTTAATTAATGTGAGATGCTTTTAATTTCCTTACTTTGTATTACAGAGGAAAATTACGCAAGGAGAAAAAGACGAGGAAGAACAGAAACTAGAAGGTTTTGTGTGTTTCTTTGTTGGCTTGTGTCTACCCTCCACTTTACACTGAGTAATTTTAAAGAAAGAAAATGCTGCTTTTCTGAAAATTAAACCGGCACCAATACAGAGAAGATGGTCAAATTTGAAATCTGCTATTTTGTTTGCATCAGTTTAAGATATAATTATACACCAACAAAAAAAGGACAAGGACATCAGCACATTACAATCAGGACAAATTACGTCCTGTCCAGTGTAGCGTTAGCCAAAAGTACGGCCTCACGCCAGCTAAGGGCTCAGGGCTACCTGGTTCAGCAACACGTCAATTTCTGCTAATAGTTTCATTAATTACATGATGGAGTTGAACCAGAACATGCCTTCCGGAATGTAAGGGAAATATGCTTCAACTGCCCAGTCATTAATGAAGAAGAAGAAGAAAAAAGATATATCCAAATTCAGCCATTTCTGGAACCAGGCTTAATCCATTACTGTGTAAAATGGCCGCCTCTGAACACAAGGCCATCAAGGCATGGATTTGCCAGAGTTTGCAACCCAAGCATTGTAGTGTTCTCAACGCTCAATCCAACGGTCACTGAGTACCCATGGCACTGTTCCATCAGCTGTGTTAAGGCAGTGCTGACCATTACGGTCCTACAGCCGTGCCCATCATTTAACCAAACCAGCGACATGGAAGCACGGACAGCGAAAATGCCACCATGCTAGTTCTTCTGAAGGATAGTCCGAAAAGAATGTGTAAGTTCACATCTTCATGAAATGCACCTCTTTTCGGCATCCTTGTTTTTCACTACACGTACACAAGGAGGGGGAGGGAGGGGGGGAACGTCAGAAACGCAAGTTTTTAATGAGCTAGTTACAGCAGTGAGGAGTCGGCCAATAACCTTCTCCTTTCCATTCCACTTCTGCGAGAGGAAAAATGATGAAAGAGTCAATAGAAAAGAAAAGAAATCTTCTCTGGCTGTATTGCACTGACAGGCAAGCGTCACGCCTGACCCCGGCAGCCAGCCCTTTAACACAGCCTGAATACATCACATGGAAACACCACAATCAGAACCTTATTTTCAGGACAGACTGAAGCGATTACACACACAAATATCCATGCCTAAGAGAATGGGTAATTACTCCAAACGAGCTCTTTATGGAGTAAGAAACTTTAATGACTGCATTATTAGTCATCAATGGTACTTTATCTCACAAAGTACACAAATACTATCATAAGATAATGTCATAAAATGTTTATGTGGCTTGTTATTAGTAAAATATTTTACCCAAGCTAAATAAACGAGATCACAAAGGGGATCTGTCTCGATATTTTACAAAGTGAAAAATTACACTACCACTTCTCTAGTGCTCTTCCTCTGTGTTTCCCTGCAAATACATTTTCTGAAGAGAGCACACAGATAGTGTTTGTTTAATCTGAATGACATTTAACACCAGTTTCTTACCTTCATAGGACACCTTGAAACCGAGTGACCCGCTTGTGTCATCTGTTCTGAAGTTGAGCCACATTTGGTGACTGGTACTGACTATTAGGTCTGGTGTGGTGGTTCCAGAAAGCCTGGAAGCAGAACAAAAGGGCAGCCTGATTCTCTGCTTCATTATAAATCCATGACTGACCAGGGTTAGAAGTCAATCCCTACCAAACTTCAAGTCTTTCCTGCTTTGGAGTTTATTGAAATTCCTGATCGTGTAAAGCTTGGAATTCATACATGCACTGCCAACTGAAGCCTTTTAAGTACTGCAGGAAAAATTAAGGAACTCTATGCTTTTTGACAGCATTAGCAAAACGTTCTGAAATTGTGGATCACAATCAGGCATCCGAGGAAGTGACACGCATAAAAATCAATCTATTAAAGTTTATGAACACTGTAAATTTTGCACAATTATTAACTACAGTCTGCAAACATTACTGGGCATCTGGTAACATGGGCATCACTGCATCGATATTCAACACATCACAGACTCATGATCTTGTTTTAACATTGAAAGCCAAAGCAATTGACAGCAGAGTGCTGGGTATTTTTCTCATGCATCAATGCGCGAAGAGGTCAGGGGAAAAAAAATGTGCAGAGCTGACAGAGAGAAACACAGGGAAAGATAGACAAGAGAGAGATAAACAGACGGAGAAACAGACTTACACATGAAAGACCGTCTTTTGGTCTCCAATGGATGCACCGTCTCCTACTGTCAAGGTATCATAGCCCCGCTCCAAATCAAACTCTTCAAACGTGAGTTTAATCACCTGGAAATTAAGCGAGAGACTGTTAAACAGACCCTGTGACATTGCTAATTGGCTCATATCTCTTAACCAGGACTTTAGCTGTGACGTTCAACCGCAAAGCACAAACATCCAGCTATTTGCTGTGTTCACATTTGGAGATGGATTACAGGAGAATTCAGACCTGAATCAACTGGGCGAAGTGTCAGGCAAGACCCACTGTGTCTGACACTCTGTGTCACATAAAAAAATCCTTTCCTGTACAGACCACAGAGAATCAGTTATTATGAGTTTTGCATTTACGCTAAACTGTTTTTATTTCTGTTTTAAGTTTTTCATAAGGGGTACATATTAATTTTATTCTGGGCTGGATAAATAAATAAATACAATCAACGTTTTGTTCAATGAGACAGCACACAGCTAAACTGATAAAGCCAGAGGAAGCAGAACAGAAGTTCTGTCTACTCTCCCATTTCAAATTGCCTGCCACATTTCCGCTTGCTTCTTCATGTTTTCACACTGCTTTGAGACTTGGTCCTAATGAAAAAGCTTATATAAATGCAAATTGCATTTTGTCCTATGGTAAACAAACTCTGTAATGAAAATTGCCAGGGATGGGGAAACAGCATTCCAGGTCAGATCGTGAGTTAAATGCTGTGTACCTCACATGGGGAGAGAGCAGTGATCTTACTGGCCTTAGCAACTTTGGCTTGTAGGGACTGTCATAGTCATCATCACTTAACAAAAGTCTAGGTCAGGTGGGAGACAGGATGACTTAGCACAGCAAAATGTGTGTGTGTGTGTGTGTGTGTGTGGGGGGGCATTTTGTAGAAAGTGTGGGTAATGATAGTGAACGGCAACAGATGTGAAGTGATCTGCAAACAACTTTTTCCCTAACACTTGACAGTGGAACGTCCTCATAAAATCCCAATAATATTTCAGCAGCGATGACCTTTCTGTCCACTTTTTTGTTGCCATACTGGTTAAGCACCATGACATGAAAAACATCAGATGCTGAACCTGAAAAAAAAAACACGTCTGTATCAACATACAGCATTTGTGAACAAATGTGAGCAAATTCTTAAGAGTATGAAGACACAAATAAATAGCTCATCTTTAAGTGACTTCAAGTGCTTCAATATCTAGTAGGTCCCATTACATCAGTATATGTAATACCCAGACCAAATTAGTGTTTATATCATTTTTCTTCGTTTATTTACGTATTTATTTTACGCCACCAAGTGTAGCATCTATAATACCATACCTCTTCATATTAGCATGTCACAGAGCATCATAGTTTACTCACACAACATTTCACAAGAAAATCTATTACAGTACAGACTGTTCATGGCAGCCTCATAGCACAAACATGTTCATCACAGCAGAATGACAGGCAAGGGGGTGATACAGCATACAGCTATAATCTTATTAGCATTGGCTTCCTCCCTCATGTACACTTCATCCAGAAACAAGAAAACATTTTTCTACATTCTTCATAAGGGATAACCCATAACATGAAAATAATCAATGATAACAGTGTAATGTGGTCTGATGATAAGCCGGAGGACCTTTAACCAAGTTGGAGTTTATTTTTTTATTGAACTGAAATCCTTGGACTGGTTTATCCCATTTATACTGTGGCTAATGAGCATAATAATAATTATAATAATAATAATAATAATAATAATCATCATCATCATCATCACCATTATATTAATGACTATTCACAGTAATTTTTTCTGAAGAAAAAAATCTTAATTAGTCTTTAATGTGTCAATATGCTGTGAAAAATATAGTCCCTACAAGGACTGAAGGTCTGGTGAGGCTGCTCACTGGAAGCAGCAAGTCCCTTTGATAAGAACCGGTATATTTAACTAAATACGGGCTCATTAATACAGACTTTTTTTCAGACTGCAGAACTACCTGTGTGGTTCCACAAAACGAATGTACACCCACATGGCATCTCTGAACCAATAACAATCAAGGACTTTCCAATGCCATGGTATAATAATGTATAAAACATTTTAAAAGACAAAAAAAGATTAAACTCTAATACTACAGTGTTGCAAAAAGATGTTGCACAAGGGCTGGCACACCCTCCGCCGGATCTCCTTGAGGTTCCTGAATGTCAGACAACACTGGACTTGTTGTACCTAATGAGACAGAGAGTGCCGAGGGGCTGTGATGGCAGCGTTCTGGGCCAGGGTCGAGGGACTCTGGTTAAACTTCGCCTGTCAGTTGGACTTTATTCTGTGACTCTTACTTGAGGTCGTCACACAGACTTTGATCTGCGTCTGTTTCAGTAACGGCTGGCCCGGCAGCGACACCCATTCGGCTACATCTGGCCGTACCGTTGCCCTCCTTTGCCAGAGTCACGCATTCTCATGTGGCCATGCAGGAAGGGGATTAGCCGATTCAAGCGCTGTTCGTGAATGAACTGCACAAGAAGCCTGCCTGATTTTTGGCTGGGAGTAAGAAGTATCTCTAGAGTACATAACTCCCTCCTACACTGGGGACCACCACTCCTGTCAAACCCATCTCCCTGCATGACAATGAATTCATTTTCCACTTATCGATCATTATCACATTTCAGTCATTCTCTGCTTCTTGGAGAGTTATTCATGAAAGAGAGAAAAAGAAAACACATTCTACCTGCCAAACACTGCATTTGTAATGGGTAGCAACTGCAAAACATACTGTATTGCGGGGAAAAAATGGAAAAAAAAGATAAATGCAAATGAACAGCACTTGAGATCACAGTGTATGTAAAATAAAAAAAGACAAAAACAAAGACAAAGAGGAAAAGCAAGACTCTAGAGGGAGTTTGAATTTCATATTGACTAGAGACTGGTTGCAGCAAACACTGAATGGAGTTAGAATGACAAACAGCATGTCAGGATTCAAGCCTCTCCTTTCAAACAGAGAGAAGAGCACTTGGGATTTTCAAGGTATGTCCGATGTCAGGCTCTATCTCAGACGTGGACTCACTTTTCAGAAGAGGGTCATTAAAAAAGCAATTTGCTGTGTTTTATCTTAGTGAGACAATACCTCTGTTTTACAGAGCCTAACAGAGGCTGACAAAGACCTGGTCACGTCTGGCATCTGGGCAGGACTTGTTAGTCTGGTCAGAGTTATGTATTCAAGCAAACCAAAATGAATCAATTGGCAGCAGCAGAGTGCCTTTATTGGGAACATGAAGAGAAATGTTCTTCTCACCGTTACTGAATTGTGTGTATCTCTGGGAGGAACTCTGGCATCTCAGTCAGTATGTAAGATTGCCGTCACCTACCTTGACATTACATAACGATCAACGCTGTAGCTGAAAATGAAATGGTATGCTATCACTCTGGAAAGACACCAGGGGCACGACCTGACTTCTACTGGGACAGGTTCAACCAAAGAAAACTTTACAAAACGAGCGTTGCCTCACGGAGGCCAACTGCCCTTTCAAGAGACGTTCCCATTGTGGACAATACCCCCCCACCCACAAACCTCTACCTGACACTGGGCTTCTGTGATAAGAGTACAGATTTGTAAGACCATTTGTTGAAGCTTGTAGATTAAAATTTGGCAAGTAAACCCTGTTGTGGCCTTGAACTGGCCTACAAAGTCATTACTTTGTATCAGGGCAGCCTTGTCACTTCCATGATATCCTTTCAGCTCCCAATCATTCTGATGCCCTCAATCTTTCTCTCCCTCTCTTACAAACAGGCACAAACACACACAAAGACACACAGAAACACACACACACGCACAGATAAAAGTGCAGTACAGCTGATGGGTGAGTTCTAACAGAAAAGAACATCTCAACATCCGTGGATTCAACTGCATCTCATAACACCACATCAATAGTAATCTTTTTGCTTTCATTTTTGCACAGTTGAGACACACTGCTTATAGTTTCACTCACTGCTTCCAGTTTACAGTTCAGCTGTATCCATTTACCCAACCTTAACACCTGAAAAGCCTAGCTTGGGAGCGCATTAACACGGACAGGAAATTCATTCGGGCATTTACCTTGGAAGGGTCAGCAGCTGTGATCACCCACGTGCAATTGGCGTTGTTGTCATATTGGACAGGAAAATTGGGTGAAGTGATGACGCCACTGGGTCCTCGAAGCTGCCCGCCACACATGGGGGCTGAAAATAAAAGACATGACAGACTTGTACACAAGATACATGAACAGCTAACAAGCGACGTGGGGGAATATGGGAAAAATGGGACAGTAGCAACATAACTTGCTAGCAGATTAAGGGGAACTAATTTTACACAAGCAGCTTCAAGACTGTCAACTGGCAGTTGAATTAGTATTGACTCAAAAAGATCAAAAACATTCATAAGTGGAATTGTATTCAAAGGACCAACACAAAGGAGGACTGTCTTTGAAGATACTCATCTAAGTCAACCGATGTTTGCTACCTGTTCATAAGAAGGAGGAGTCTGATCAAAGTCAAGAATTGCTCTGCTCTTAAGTTAAACCAAGACGTGTGTGTGTTTTTTTAACCACCCTCAACCTCCACTTACTGACTTTCAAGGAACAGCTAATTCAGGCATTTTTCAAGGACAACTTTGGATTCCTTTCACTTTCTGTGGTGGCCTCGAGAATCACATTAAATGCCTGCCGAAATTAAAGCGGTTACTCACTAATGAGGTATTTTAGGAACAGCATTGATGTGTGCAGTAAATGGAAGAATCTGAAGGCCGTAACCCCAAGTCCAGCATTTAATGAGTTACATATAATGCGTACCTTGGGGCAACAAAGAACTCACTCCCCTCTGTGCTATGCAAAGGCAAAGTAGTGTTCAAACAGGCAAAAAATAAGGGAGAAAAAAAAGGTAATTAAATTGAATCTTTTAGAACTGCAAAATTAACCTGACTTAGAAAAAAAAACATATTACTGGAATATATACATTTAATATTAATGCCTCAAATTTTTGACTCATGGGGCAATTATAAAGTATAGAATGAATCACCACCACATTTAGCAATCTTTATGCGCAATCACCCTCTTCAAACTTGTTATGGTACAAACAGCCGAGGTATGGGAAAGCCCTCGTTCTGAGTCACCAGCTCAAACCAAGCTAACACACAACCTCAAATTGGGCCATTTACTGACAGTTTAGTCAGTATCAATACAAGACAAGTCAGCAAATGTCAAGCCTTAGTCCAAAGAGCATTGTGAGATGGTATCAAAATAAGACACAGGAAGCATAAGAGTATGACTGAACGAGAGTGGCGGAAACTGCTATCCTCTAGAGCTGAGGTCCAGTGAAATCACATTAGCTATCTCCACCCTTGAGAGGCGATGCTGAGCCCAGGGTTAACCTTGTTCAGGCACAATTGGATGAGCCCGAAGCCTAATGCCTGGGTGCCCCTCTGAAAACTGGATTTTTTTAAAGCATATTATAGCAGACAGAGGCAGTATGGGAGGGACGTATATAACTATATACTATAGCTACAGACAATCATACCATACAAAAAAACATGTGTAATGACAGTTTAATTTAGCATTGATCAAACTGGTATGACTCTCATATTACAGCTGAGTCAATAGTTTAGATTGTGCGATAACTGGTGTCTTATTTAGAGCAGGTCATTGAACATACATTATGTAAGGTTTGCAACAGAGAGAAAATAGTATAGGCCCAGTTTAGTTAGCAGGGAGTAAAATATGTACATTTTATTTACGAAGTGAGAAAGCAGGAGTGTATAATTTGAAGAGCACTTGGCTTTAAACGTCAAAAAGAAGAACACAGACTAACTGGTTACTGTGTCAATCGATGACCAAAGCAATTTTCTTTGATTATTACTACTCATTCATTTGTATATTTATAGTACCATAAACGTATGGATTTTATGTCATGTGACTGCTGTTTCTGTATTTCAGAGTGCAACGCCGATACAGCCTGTGAACACACACCGTATATGACAGTTCAGAGTGTAAATTTCCCATCACATACACTGAGTTGTAATGTATGATTTCAGTGGAAACTACAGCCCTAATAACACTAATTCATGAAGCAATTATAAACAATGGAGTGTTTTCTAATCAGCGCAGAAACTCCAGCGCTCGTAAACCAAAGCTGCGACTGCTCCGGTTTAGTTCCAGGCTTGCACTGATTGGTAACCCTTAATGGATAGTTCCAGTGTCAAACTGATTGTTAGCTATTAATGGACATTTCTGACAAGTGGGGGTTGGGACGGAGTGCTTTGCTGGTTCTGCTGAATTTCTGATTTGCACATTCCACTACACACCTTGCTGCCTCCAAGCTTTTTGCTTTTGTTGAATCAATAAGCGCAAGACAAATAATCCCACCTCACTGGCTGGTTCACAGTGATAGAGGGGGATTTAAAAAGGGGACTATGTGTCAAGTGTGAGCACTCTGAAAATAAATTAGTATTGTTTTACACAGGCCTGGAGTGCGTCAGGACACAATATACAAGCATATGCTCACAAATTTAAATCCATTCAGTGGTCATTACTGAACCCGTCAGGTGCTCCTCACACAACGGCACGTTTCACGGATTTGGTAAGACATCGTGCCACTTGAATTCTAACTTGATGGATTCCTGTCTCTTTGAGAGTACCTAGAGTGCCAAAGTGCTGATGTATCCGTATGCAAAATCTTAAACTGAAGGAGCCTGACCACGCAACCAATTACAGCTGAGTACACAGAGCAAAGGAGGAGGGTAACAGCAAAATGGGCATGGTCTAAAAGCAGTTAAGTTAAAATAGAGTAATCTAAGCAGTCTTCTGGGGAGTGGTAGTCAATGTTGTCTGTGGAATTGAGACTGGTAATCAGGCTTTTGCTCTCATCCTCCTATCAGGCTAGCTCTCTCATCCTCCTATCAGGCTAGCGCTCTCATCCTCCTATCAGGCTAGCTCTCTCATCCTCCTATCAGGCTAGCACTCTCATCCTCCTATCAGGCTAGCTCTCTCATCCTCCTATCAGGCTAGTTCTGTCATCCTCCTATCAGGCTAGCTCTGTCATCCTCCTATCAGGCTAACTCTGTCATCCTCCTATCAGGCTAGCTCTCTCATCCTCCAATCAGGCTAGCAGTCTCTTCTGCCTATCAGGCTAGCTCTGTCATCCTCCTATCAGGCTAGCTCTCTCATCGTCCAATCAGGCTAGCAGTCTCTTCTTCCTATCAGGATAGCTCTCTCATCTTCCAATCAGGCTAGCTCTCTCATTCTCCAATCGGGCTAGCTCTCTCATCCTCCTATCAGGATAGCTCTCTCATCTTCCTATCAGGCTAGCTCTCTCATCCTCCTATCATGAACTCTGCCTCCAAATTTCATGGGCTTTAGCTCACAGCTGCCCAATGCTGGCTCACAAATTGCTCCATTTGCATAATCATCACAACCAGCCTGTTGAAAAATAATGAGCTAAACAAACATATGACAAAAAACATTATGGAAATCTCTGGAGTATAGGGATTTTACGCAGGTACTAAGTCTAGCTATGATCTGAGTTGTTAAAAAAAAAAAAAGAGTAAAACAAGCTTTGTCTCAAAAGGACATGAAACGGACTCTACTGAGCAGGGCGACGGGCAGAATTTCTGGGCACAAGAAAGAAACTATGAAAGACACATTCGGGAAATGTGTTAATAAAATCAGAGGCAGGATGTTGGCAACTACATTGCCCAGTTGCTCAAGAGCACCCCTGGCACTGATGTACAAAGGCCTTAGAGATCTGATTTGGTCATGTGGTCCCTCTCCCTGTTCCTGTCAACAACGTGTGTCCCTCTGTTGAGCTTCTCCAGAACGTCCTCACCTTATTTATAATGACAGGTAATCAAGACAATTAAATAGACCCATCTTTGTACACAGAAATGTTTACTAGCAAATTAACAAATTAACAAATAGAAGCCACTCCATGGGAGTACTTTGTGGACATGTGTACCATCAGATGTTAAAAGCCAATAATAACAAAAGCGTTAATTTCAAATATTCTTCAAAGCTGTCCTATTTCAAATGCTGTTATCATTTAAAAACTTTTCAAATATGTAAAAAAAAGTCTTTGCACATAATATACTGCATTTGTTATAGCAAATAACCCTATTTTAAATTACTGTAATATACTTTAATTCACATATTATATCCAAGCAGATTGCCTGTGTAACCAGCAGCTTTTTTTGGGAATTTTAACTGGCATAATATGAGAACGGTAACCTTCCACTTCAGTATGATATGATTTTCCAAACAAATTGCACACAATTACCTTGGGATTATGTATAGATATGAGAGGCCCAGAAGTAAAATGGGAATAGTTTCTGTTTTTCTAGGCAGCTGGTGACTCAATGGGTAGAACTTCAGGTTGGGATGTGGAAGTTTGAATCCCACCCCTGTCACCAGGTGTGTCCCTGAGCACAGTGCTCAATGCTGGCTCCCTGGGAGCCGAATACTGGCTGCCCACTGCTCCTCCAGGGGGTGGGTTAAATGCAGAGATCCAGTAGTAACATGTACAGTATATGTACTGAATGAAACCTTTTATTTAGGGAGTTATTCCCTTTACATTAGAAAATAGGCAAATTTATCTGTATTCATCTGAAACATGGGTCTGTAAAATCAGGCATAGTTCAATTAATTTGGGGTTTTAAATAAGTACATACTCAGAATGATGGCCAAAGCCAACATAATTTTGAAGAAAGGGTAGTCCTGGTTATGTTTGTTGGTTAGAGTGTGAAGTAAAGAGAATAGTTTAATATACATACAATTTTAAAATATTGTTTTATCTTAATTTTTTTTAATCAATGCATCTAAATTTCAACCATAGACGTCACAAACAGTTTGACAGCATTCATGCTAAAGCATATTCCAATTAATTATATAGAAAAAAATGTTATGAATCCTGAAATATTATGAATTAGTTTCTTAGTTTCCTAAATTCATGACTATTTCCACATTTTTCATGTGGACTCCTCCTATGTATATACATAAAGGTGGTATGATTTGCAAACACCACATACTCCATATACACCACATACACAAGTGAAGGGTGCATCTTGGCTCTATATATGGTCCAGTGCTAAAAGTGAGGAGTACGAGAGACAGGAGAGCTCATCCTACCTCTGCAGATGGGCCGGTCATCGCTCCAGCCCACGTAGCTGTCTGTCACACGCAGACAAGTGATACTCTTTGAGCCCTGCAGTTCATAACCTTCATCACAGGAAAAATGCACTGTTGAACCTCTCCTGCAGAAGAAAGTAAAACAAGGGGTATATAGTATCTGTTGGCAATTACTATAGCTATGTTAAACAATCCTGCAATACAACAATAATCGTAGCTTTGAACTATGCACTAAAACCACAGCTCAATCAAATGGACAACAGACTGCTCTGAGGACAATGAGACTGCATGAAAGAATAAAGCACTGACAGATATAATTCTGTGTAGGCACTGCAATTTATCTTTGACCCACTCTTCTGTGATGCAAGGTCAGACCTGTGAAGGACTTGCAGGACATCAAAGCACAAATGATTTTTGTCCCAGAAACCTGTTCCTGGACTTCTGCCCTCTCTGCCTCCCCTTTGGTTACAATTATTTGTAGAAAACCAATGTTGGCTCCTTAAAAAATTTTCAAAAACCACAAATCTGATGTGCCATGATGTTCTGCTTTCTATTACCATGTCATGAGGCAAAATTAATATGCTAAATAAAGAAGACCCGGCGGGGGGGCCCGCCGGCGCGCCGGGCCCGGCCCGGACGCAGGGGCGGCCGCACCCGCACGCACAGGCACACAGACGCGCGCAGGGGG
>JABJVR010000039.1:5901203-5913606 GCA_025773905.1 Chitala chitala | reverse complement strand
CACACACACACACACACACACACACACACACACACACACACACACACACACACACACACACACACATACACACACAAGGTTGTTTAGACAGTGCACCCTGTAAAGTACTGCACAAACGATGGGGGCTTCACAACTCCAATTACATGCACCCACAGTGTAAACACATGCTAGCTTACTCTGGCCTAGCCCTCCTGAGCTGACCTTTAACAACACATAGGCCATATTTACCACTCATCCCCATATCCCCAAGGAAGCTGGGAAATTAAAAAAATGTCATTGGGCGATAAAAGAGAAGCCGCCCAATACAGCCACTTCATCCAAAGACCTAACTGCTCAAAACAAACTGGGTAAATCCCTAACCCATTCCTCCCCAGTAACAAAGTGGGATCTTAAGCCCTTCACCTGAAATCTGAGCCTTTCCTCTTCCCTCGTTCCGGCACTCCTGGGTCTGGGCACATGTTGTGTCCCTGAGCGACCCCCATCTGGGACACTTAAAGGAGAGACACAGGGGACCAGATGAAGTGAGGGAGATAAACACACATATGGAGGTTATCACACATTTCCATTTGGTTTAAAAACAATACTTTTTCCACAGTACAGTTCCATCCATCCATCCATCCATCCATCTATCCATCCAACCACTTCTCTTCACTTTGCAGGCTTGTAGGTGGCCTGGAGTCTCTTGAAAATAAATTCTGTGCTTTAAAATCTTTTTGAAAATGAGAAAAAATGGGGGAAAACATTTTTTCACTGCAACAACAAGTGGGGGCCAGTTACAATACAAACATCCTGAAGTAAGGAAAGGAGAAAACGGCACGGCATTCAGAACAAACTAATTCGAAAAACGTCTGTGCCACAAAGATGCCCAGCAACCAGCATGAAGTGGAAATCATGGTAACGCCTCCCTAGGGCAGCCTGGTCCCCTGTCAGCTATCATGGAGTACCATGGGTGAAGGGGTGGGTCAATAAGCACAGTGACCAGGGAGACATGGTGGCAGCACATGTGGCTTTGCTGTTACCCAGTCTGACACGTGTTGATTCACCGGAGCTGCTGTCATATAGATTTTCATGCATATTAATGAAGGCAGAAAGGGCAGCCCTGTCAGCAGACATCAGTAGTGTGCTGGTGAGGGGTTTTGGTGGGGTGGGAACAGAGGCTTATGCTGCTTAATATCTAACAGCCTCCCTGGGTAGATGCTGTGAGATGGTGACATTTTCTTACAATGATGTGAAGGTAATAGAAATGTAAATAACACAGGTCCTTTAGATGAATAATGGAACTTAGAGGCAGGATTTGATTCCATCTTCCACACAGAAAGGGCTAGGAATGCAATTAAGGTTGCTCTCCGATAGACTCCCTATCCATTTACCAAAGGGGGGGGGGAAGAAACATCTCTGCAACTCCACAGCGAGTCAGAGCATGTTTGGATGACGAGCGCCTCGTTGTAGAGGAGTCCCGACATTCCGTACATACGGAATGCATAGTGATTAACATTCTGTTTACAGCACTGTCTAAAGGTGGCAAATGTTTAACACTCTGATTCATGCTCCGAGGACGTGTTTTAAGTAAGTCTGCACAAAGGAAACGAGATCAATAAGGAGTAAATCTCAGTACAGTTGAACAGAATGCTAACGCAGAGCCCCCCTGTGCCCTGAATCCGTCTCGTCCGGGCGCGCGTGGCTGACTTACAGACAGATATCTTGTGGTGGTTGTCTTTGCTTGGCAGCATCTTCACGCCTCGAGACTTCAGCTCTGTCATCTTCTTCACTAGAAAAGCGGAAAAAAAAGTAACTTGATAGGTTTTTTTTTTTTTTCGCTTTTTCCTTTAAACTGTGGACACCTTTCTTTCAAAGCACATTGCGGTGTTCCTTATTAGAGTGTTTAGTGCAGAGTGTTTAATTGGCCACTGTAGTGCTACGGTTATTTCCGTGCTGTAAACGTGCAACCTCTGTTGAAATCCGAGTAAACAGGCTATCAGTCACACACTGAGATCTTCCACTGCTGTTCTCCATTACATCACCTAAAAACTCTGACATTCTGCAGATTCATTTGCATTTGCCAGTAAATGTGTTATAAGAAATAACAAGGTGGCCATACTTTCATTATGCATAAAGTTCTAACAGTACATTAGATATATCAGTGTCACAGAATCCATGATAACCATGATACTATCTAACAGGAAACAGGAAGAACCTAACAGGAAACAAAGAACAGGAAGTACCTAACAGGAAACAAAGAACAGGAAATACCTAATAGGAAACAAAAAACAGGTGCAAAAACTAGATAAAGAAGTGACCATGGAAATAGGGGGGTGTGGCAAAACAACAAGGACACCATGGGAAACTGACAGCATCAGCTTGCCTGGGTGGAATCTTAATACCTCAAATGTGGCATTAAGGTCCTACATGTACAGTAATATATGCAAATCAAAAAATATTTTTCCTGTGCTTTTATGAATAAGTGAATGACC
Source organism: Chitala chitala (assembly GCA_025773905.1). Classification (NCBI taxonomy): domain Eukaryota; kingdom Metazoa; phylum Chordata; class Actinopteri; order Osteoglossiformes; family Notopteridae; genus Chitala; species Chitala chitala. The sequence goes on along the minus strand of JABJVR010000039.1, from coordinate 5,911,135 downwards.
TTCATTTATTTTCACAGTACAAAAGTCCAAGATTTTCTTCGGCTGCCGGGGCAAACATTGCTTAATAAACCATTTGCAGCTGATCCAAACAGCCAGTCTTCAGTTACACGTCATGACGGCGCCATTACAACATCACATTACACTCCATTGCCTTATTTAAGCCGACATTCATATACACAGTGACACACATGAACAGCATGTCAAGATGAAATAAGCAAGTGCAAGATAAGCTGTCATATGGTATTATTCATATAAACTGTAATACGTTGAGCTAATACTGTCTAAAGTCTTATTCGCTGCTCCAAAGTGCCAGTATGGTAAGACCAAACAAAGTTACGATTATTTGTTCTGAAATAATGAGTTTATCCAGAGTGAACATGTCTTCAGCAACGTAATAAGTGTCTAAATCCATCTTTATTTGTGAGTCTATGCGGAGCACTATACTTAAGTGCTCTAGCGTGTGTAAATTTCTTCAGCTGAGTAAATGTGTTTGTAAGCGCACTTCTATATTGATCTGAGTGGGTGTCTAAATTAAAACAAAATAATCATCTAAAGCGAATTCTGTGGAGAGGGGGTTTCTTTCACTGAAAACCACGGTTCCTGCGTCATGTTTATTTTTGGTTTGGTAATCAAAGCTCCTGTATGATGTTATTTTTTGGTTTGGTGAACAGGTACAATACCACATTCACCATGAGGTGTAATTCTGAAGAAAGAGATAAAAGGCAAAGCCCTGACATATGGAGGGCCCTCACTGTAATGGCGTTATCTAAGGTTAGCAGTGAAGGTAGACATTGGTGAGACGCATATTTGAAGTGAGTAGCGTACATGCTATAAGGTTCAGAAAAAAAAGCTCAGAAATATATATATATTTTTAAAATAGATTTTAAACCAAGCAGGTCACTTCTGTTGTATCTGATTGTCATTGACTACAATTGACAGAACAGTAAAGTACAGAAATAAGTAGAAAGTTGAGTGTTACGGTCACACGAGCCATAGAACCGTTGCTTTGCTGTCCACCATTATAAACATTAATCTGCACCAGACTACTGGATGGTAAAGCGTGTTGAGCTGAATTCATTTCATGTCATTACTAACAACCGTTACTCATGAAATTATGACATATTCCAGCCACATGGTCTGCGTACACAAATTCCTCATGTTTCTGTGCTAACATGCAGCACCTTTGCGTATTACACTGAACATACAAAGCTGTACATGTGTGCCACGTTTCATAGTTCCGCATATCACAGTGGTCTGAATTCTGCTATACAGTCAGAAAGCCACGTTCTCTAACTCATGCGAAAGCTCTCGGCTAATCTGATTACCATAAAACTCTTATAGCGTGCTGTGTTTTACATTCTGGAAGTGATTCGCACATCTAGTGAGAAGAGTGAAAAACGCTATTCATGCTTTGTTTACATACAATAAAATCTATCTAGGCTAAGAACACATACAGTATATTAACAGTAACCTATTCTGAGTAGTAGTAGAAATATCAGCACTGCTATTACTAGGCAGCTGTTATTGTCATCATGAACATAAACATTTAACAACGAAATTTGTTCTCTGTATTTAACCCGTCCCCCTGGGGGAGCAGTGGGCAGCCACATACGGCACCCAGGGAGCTTGTGCTGAGTGTCTTGCTAAAGGACACATCTGGTGGTTGGGCTGGGATTCAAACCAGGAGACTTCCGCATCCCAGCCTGATGTTCTACCCATTGAACCACAAGCCCACAAGTTATTGAGGCACCAGGCTGCTGTTAGTACTAATAGTAGTAGTAATAGTAGTATTAGTAGAAGTGAAAGTATTGGCAGTCATAATAGCAATAGCAATATCAGCAGTAGCGGACATATGGACATACTATTAATTAGTGAGGTTTTCTCCTATACACATCTTGAGATTTAGTGAGGCAAGTTAAAGCTCAGTATACTTCTCAGGAGTCCAGCACAAGAGAATATCTGGACCTTGACGTTTTTGGCTGCAGGTCCCTGTCATGAATGTTTGTCCCGTCTGCCACAGTCTTATGACTGCTAACGCTGCTCTCAGCCAGTCACTACAAAATCAAACTCAGAGCAAGGCTCAGAAAAAAAGGTAAGACTTGAATGGTGATATTTTGGTCTGGTGCTGCTCTGCTGAAGATCTGACGGAAAACAAGACCCTCCGCAACACAGGAAAGGCCATCTGAAAATCTCATTAAGAGCTTATTCATTCCCTCCCTCTTCCTGATTTGGTAAATTAATTATTTATTTATCTAACACAAGCACCTGTAATCCAATCTTCTTTTAATCTTGGTTTTCCACCCGAGATCCCCTTGCAGAAGTAGACAGATTCCGGTGGACAGGGCTTTGTTTTCACACTAGCTCTGTACTCCGTGACCTCCGAACCCAGAATGCGAGCAAAACACAACCGCTTCACCGGTTACAACAGGACTCGCTTCTGAAGTGCCAAGTGCTCATTTAAAATACATGTATACAAACTGGTTACAATGATACTTCTGCAGGCAAAAAAAAAAAAACGCACACTTTCAGCAGAGAAACCCGAATGCCAACAGAAATAACGACAGCAAGAGAGAAGCATACATATTTGATTATAATTATATAATGTACTGATAGCTGCATCAGTTTTATGAGCAATTTTCAGCTTGGCATGCATGTATTACAATAATTACAGGTAAAAATATCCTCAAATTCCAACGTTCATATTCAGCAAAGATTTCACCACTAATTGTTTTCCGTGTGAAGAAAAGAACGGCTTTTGTATTGCACTGACCCTATCTCTTCAAAGTTCATCCATCACACACAACTGGGATTTCCATACACATGTGTCTGCCGCCAGGAGAGGGGGCATTACCTGGCACACCTCACGCCACAAAAGGAGGGCAGTGTGTCAATTAATCAAGCAGCATGGCGTTGATCCACTGAGGTGCAATTAAGGTTTGTGGTGTTGATGGCAGCTGCTGCCATAGATTAATGGCAGGCACTGACCAACCAGGAATCTGCTATACGATGGCATGTCCAAATTTAAAGCGGAGGAGATTTTAGAGCTAGATATGCTGGCACCAGATGGGGCATGGTGCCTCACACTTTGCTGGGGGACAGGCGCAGAGACGAACTCACCTTGGTACTGTGCACTGAAGCCACGGAGCTTGTGGTTTCCGTCAGATGTGAAGTGGAGTCGGAGCCAGTTCTTACTGCTAATGATGGGAGACGGGAGGTTGGGACCCGAGAACCTGGAGGATAGAGTGGGGGGGACACAAGGGAGGTGTGAGGACTACACTCTGGAGGAGAGGGCCCATCTCTGGACAACATACAAAATCCACTTAACAACAAGAGTCCACCACAGCTCAGAAACACTGAGGGTTTTAGAGAGATTGTATTGGCCAAATTTGTACAACACATCCTGGTCAATGCAATAAGTCTCAAAGTGTAAAAGTCACATGACCACTGGAACTGGAGCGGTAAAGACATTTATGATCTATCATGCAAAACTAGCTGTGCTTGTTTTTCAACACATACACACACAAAGAAACCCCTGCAGCTAATAATATTATTACTTTTATTATTATTATTATTATATCTGAGAAACTCAGTAAAATAAACGAACTGTTAACCTTACTGTTACAAGAGCACACCAATAAAAATTATCAAAAGCATCCACAACTCGTTGATAATTGAAATAAAAAGTAAAAATGCATGCTTTAGCTGTATCCTGTTTTGATAGCTAAAATAAATGCTCAACTAACCCATCTAAAAATCATAAAGGATACATCACTCTAATTTTTAAAGAGCTTTTACATTCCTTAGTTATTTTATCAAACATGTTAAACCTCAAAACCTCGCTAAATCAAGAGCTGTCTAATAACTGATCTACAGCAGTTACTTCACAGTACAAAGAGAGCCTCGCATCTAAATACAGAAAATATACCTTTTAAATTACTGTACGGCCCACCACACTGACTGTACGGTGCATAACACTGGCTGTACGGTGCGTCACACTGGCTGTACGGTGCGTCACACTGGCCGTATGATGCGCCACACTATTGGGTCACACATCCAGTTATTTTTCTATGTGCACTTGCTGTGTGATGTCCATACAGCCAACACAGGAACTGGAAAAGCTAACCCCAAAAATCTCATACCTCACTAGTAGATTCTGACTGTGACTAATTTTTTGAAAATTATAATTATTTTTGAACATCCTTCCTAAATGTACATATGCATTTCTTTGACATTTTTGTCCATGTTAATACCTTGAGCTCATTCCACTTGTCTATATTTGCTCTCACTCACTGACCTTGTAATCACTTCTCTAATTGGTCTTTGTGTAGGGGATTGTGATTGGATAGGTTGTTGAAAATGTTTACTTAATGTAATATGCTGTGATTTCATTGGTTCTAACAGCAGAGGAAATGGCTTATCTTTGACTATTTACATGGTTTTCTCGCATGACTAATGTTGCTTCTCCATGACTTTGACCACTATTAAATTTTCAGGAACAAAAAACATGGGACAAAATATGAGTAAACAAGGGCACTAAAAAAGTGCTTAAAAACAGGTCTGTCCCAGGAAAAACTGGACATCTGGTTATCCTAGTTTGAGCCCAACGTAGGCCACCTAGTAACACGGCAGCATGCATGGGGCAGTGATGTGCGGTGAGGTTTATGGCTGGTGAGGCACTGACTTTTTCAAAGTCATATTTACAAGTATACAGATTCAAAAGAGTATCTTAAATCCACCCTTCAACTGGCTGAGTGCACACTGATTACTGGTTATGTTTCATATCTGCATTCTTTACACACACATATAGGTAAGACACATATTTGATTAAGGAAGAACGTTTAATTTATAGTGGGCTCACGCATGCCCCCTACAGTGCGACGGAGGTATTGGCTGCCTCACCTCATGCTTTTTCAGCGCAGTTTCATGTCAGATCAGCAAGACTAAATATGTTATCCAGATACGTGAAATACATTAGCTACACTATAGAAAGTAGGACCATATAATAGAAGTGTCTATAAACATTATACTGATGACACATACACATACTCGCGCCAATTACAGGTGCTCAATCCACTTTGTGATGGATTGTGCAATCTGAGGTGAGACTAAACTCATCTCTGCCTCACACTGTCTCTCTCCTAACCGTACGTGAAATACGCAAATTCAGAGATTTTGACTATAACAATGATTAAGATGGTCAGAGTCATGCAGAACTCACATTTATAGCACAGACCAGTGGATAAATATTAATATTAATTTATTTACAGACCAGACCACTAGCATTATTTATTTTTTATTTTGCATGATGACAGGTGAGGCAGAGCCTCACCTGCCTCCCCTGACCGCACGTCCTTGGTGTGGGACGTTTCAAAGTTTCCACTTCAGGACGTACTCATTTATCCAGTTCTTTCACTAACATTCTACATGGACCAGTTCTGGTTAAACACAATTTTCACAGGATGCTCACAAAAACTTCTTGGCTTGAACTTCTTATCCTTACATTCTGCCTTCTGTTTTAGAAGGACAAGTGAGCCGAACTTCTGCAGCTACGCAATCATTATAGCTCTACACAAGCAGACAGCGGTACACGCTCAGTGGCCCTTCTGCAGTACACGCTCACAATTTAATCATGGCCTGCTGCAAGCATGTTCTGCACCTCGGCTCCCAGGCTGAAGAATGTGGCACGGGGTCATTATAGATGCATTAAAGGGAAATGTGCCGTGAAAAGACACCAGCAGACAGGTAAAGTAAAGAGCGCTTCGAGGAACCACAGAAGATGAACTGCAGGCTAGACTGGTGGTTGCAGAAGCGGGCCACAAGGTACGGCGCCACACCAGCAGTTCCGCCCACATTCATCATGCACCACGCGCTTTCCCAAGATCTTCATTCTGGTTTCCTCCGGTGCTTAGACGGCATCTCACAGGATGCTGAGAAAAAAACAGGGGGAAAGTGAGGGAGGCTTAATCTGCTCCTTCCGTTCAGAACCTCCCCCACCTCCACAACCTGGCTGCTTCAAGACTCCTCAACCCAATTCAAGACAAAAAAAAAAAAAAACACTCCAACAATGATGGTCGAGGCTGGGAATAAACCGGATTAGCTTCCTACAGAATGCGCCCTGCTTGTCAAAAGCCCGATCCACTTTCAAACATGCTGAAATAATAGAATTAAAAGCGCATTGGCACGCTGCAAAATTAATTTCTGTTGTCATTACTGCACTGGAGGCTTAAAGAGTGCTGTTTCACTGCAGGTTTAATGCTCAAAACATTGACAGGCTTTATAATTATGCACAGAGCTTTGTATTACACTGTACAACATTGTAGATTCAGCACGTCATATGCAAAGCTGTGCAAAATTTACAACACTTACTAATCACGTGCCTCAGCTGAAGGACTTTCACGACAAATTTATTTACAACTATTTGAAAACTGTTCTTGAATCCTTCAAGCAATACAACAAGAAATATGGATTTAGAAAATTATTTTTCAAAGATAAACATGAGGTGAGAGGGAAGTAGATGACAGTAGAGATTCAAGCCTCTGACCATAAAATGTCCTGTAAAGAACTCTGGGAAAACACTATTGTGAAAGGCACTATATAAAAATTAACTGAACTGAATATAGTTTAATTTAGCTCAGTTCAATTCAGATCAATGCATGCACTCCATACACTGGCATTGCTAAGCACAACCATCCTGCTAAAGACAACAAATCCTGATTTTGGTCTGTTACAAGGACACCATAAGAACCAATGGAGAGACAGTAGGGACAGTAGGGACAGTGGGGACATTGAAGACAGTGGTGCAGAGAGCTGGCCTTGATATCCCTTCATTCTCTTTCATCATCCTGTCATCAACATCACAGACAACAGCTATGGTCACACTGGGCCTGTGACCAATAGGTGTCAGCTTGTGTGTACGCGTGTGTGCGTGCGTGTGTGCGTGTGTGTTGCAAGGCCGGTGTTTATCAGGCAGTGACGATTCCCCCACGGCCTCGCTCCTTGCTGGCTCAAACCCAGCCAGTCAGCTCCCAATCTTCGCGCACGTCTTTCAGCGTCCAGAGCAGCTCAAGGCAGCCTAGCTCAGTTTTCTCACTTTTTTTTCCCAAGCAAGATCAAGCCAACAGACAAGTTACACAGGGGGGAGGGGGGGCCTGAGCCTCGCAAACTCATCTGGGGGACTGTATGCATCCCGTCTGCTCACTCTGTCAAAATGGACACCCATCATGGAAGGGCTGAGAGTTTTCTGGCTCAAGTCCAGAAAGAGCACTTCTGCTGTACCCTTGCGGAGAGTATTAAACCGGAAGCATCTCAGTGAAATATCCAGCTGCACAAAAGTATATTAGCATCTCCCAGGGACACCCTTAATACCTGAAGAGCTCCCGAGTGCACGCAGTGAGATACACACATCCTCCAAGTGGCATCCTCTATCTCACCGTGTGATAAAAATAGCCACTGGTCGAAGGAGAGTCATGCTGGAGCAGCACGCTGTGTGTGTGCATGTGTGTGCGCGTGTGTGTCTCCCACGCCTCCTGTCAGCTGTAGGCTGACACACTTCGTTAGAGAAAACTAAATTGGTACAGAAGAGGAGGAAGAAAACGGCAAAAACTGAATAAATTCTTAAGTGCCTTAAATTTAATCTGAATGCCAGAGTAAATAATTACCGTCTTTTTGAAACTCCCTAGGCATGTCAAGAAGTGTTGATAAAAGCATATCCCTACTGTATAAATGGGCTGGAGAAGGTGAAAGGTCATGGGTCAGATTCAGAAGAGGATTCTGGGAAAATTGTGAGATGACAAGCTTCTTTCTCCACTCACAGGCAAAAAAACCTATATCCTTCATCCAATTATTCAGCCAGTGCTCAGGGGTTAACATTTTCCATAAATAGAAAAACAGAAGTATAGAAATACAGGTGGACACAGAGGTTGAAAGAGCAACATTTTCTCAATGATCAATCATCCCCTAGCCTGCATTTTTTTAAGTTAATTTTGTTTTTAACATCTGCTATGTCATTTTTTTTTCTGCTTCCACTCTAGGCTCCCTCCAGACTATTTTTGTCCTGCAGAGTCATTATTATTGTTTGTTACTGTTTATCTGCTGAGCAAACACTTTCATTGAATAAAACCATCCCAATATATGCATTCAGCCAATTACTTAGTTGGATGCTTAGGCAGAGGAGGGAAGAAAAAAAAAAACATTTGCAAGCAGGTTTGTCAATGGAAAAAACAATGTAGACAGTTAGAGGCTGTGAAGATGTTCCTTACATGTGACATATCTCTGTCACTGCGTAGGAGTGCCGGTGCTCCTGAGTGGATCTGCCATTCTGAAACACTGTCCTTATTAGGCATATAACACTTAATTTCAAAAGTCAGAAGTTATGTGATGTGATTTAACTTTGCCAAGTTCCTCCTTATATTTCCTGAATCAAGAGCAGAAACTGATGAAGCCTTTCTATTTTACCTGTGTCATCTTGGGGGATACGTTTGATGCCAACTTCTACTTTCTTGCGCCAGCCTTACCATGCGAGTTTCTTGACTCACATAAGGCACTACTGCTTAAACAGATTGTCCTTGTTCTTTAGGGGTGCAACAGATCAGTAAACCCATGGTTCTGAGCGTATGATAGTTTTTGAATCACTTTTCGGAAAAAAATAATATGAGGAACACAAATATAACTTTGTTTTCCATTTATTACTTAAAGAAAATAAATTTCACACTTGCAAAGCAACTGAATTAAGGAACAAAGGTTTGTATTCCACTGAGAATATAAATCCCTACTTTAAAACATAAGGTAAGCAATGTACGGTCAATGCAGTGAAAACACCACCTATCTACTTAAAATGTTATGTTAGGTGACAAAGGCAGTAAAACACCTAAAAACAGCAAACACATAATACCTTGCAAACGAAACGTATAGCAGCATTTGATGCTCAATTTAAAACTAACAAAAATACTTGCTTTTCAGTGCCCACTTTAAAACAAATACAGAGATTGGATGAATTGTTCAGATTCTAAATTTACCGTTATCAAAGCACCCTCTTGATTTTTATCATGACTATTAAAGATGAAAAAAAACACCCTTTAAGACACAGCACACCCTAGGTTGATCCAGGAACACTTGTCACTGAGCAAAATCAAGACGTGCATCTTTTCACAGGCTCATAAGGCATTACTGCATAAACAGATTGACCCTGTTCTCCCTCCTCTTGATCAACTCACATTAGGCACTACTGCTTAAACAGACCGGCCACACTCTCCCTCCCGATGGCCGACTTTGAACCCAGCTCACCTGTCATTCCCACCAGAGCTTCCATGGCCTCTGCAGACCTTTACGGGGTGAACGTGAATGGCAGGGAGTCCCTGAAGCACGCTGTACGTCTCATGCTGAGTTAACACTGACGAGAGGTGGCAGAAACCAGACGGTAAGTGCCAAAACCAGTCGAAATGTTTAATGACATCTGCAGGAAACGGTGTGAGAAATTGCCATGAAACATGAGGCAGTCTCTAAATTGGACTCAATCGGATGTCTTTCCAGCTGGTCAGTAGAGATTTATTTATGCGTGACATCAACTGCTATTTGGTAAGTCAATTCATACATAGCAACTTAGGCAGCTGACATTTTTACAGATAAAAAAACTAAATTGTGTGTTTATAGAAAGTCCATGTTGTCCTGAGACAGCATCAGTTGGGAGTATTGTGGGGTGATCAGGCCTGTGACAGTGTGACTGAGGAGTATTGTAGGGTGATCAGGCCTGTGACAGTGTGACTGAGGAGTATTGTGGGGTGATCAGGCCTGTGACAGTGTGACTGAGGAGTATTGCGGGGTGATCAGGCCTGTGACAGTGTGACTGAGGAGTATTGCGGGGTGATCAGGCCTGTGACAGTGTGACTGAGGAGTATTGTGGGGTGATCAGGCCTGTGACAGTGTGACTGAGGAGT
>JABJVR010000039.1:5890119-5901103 GCA_025773905.1 Chitala chitala | reverse complement strand
GTGTGTGTGTGTGTGTGTGTGTGTGTGTGTGTGTGTGTGTGTGTGTGTGTGTGTGTGTGTGTGTGTGTGTGGATGCACAGATCAGATGAATGTATGTATAAAAAAGGAAGAGATAAACATAAAAACATTTGAGGTACAGGGAGCCACAAATGGATTAACAACACAATTTTATCACAGGGGATCGGAGATAAGAGAACAATGAAATTCCTAAGCAAACAGTTTGCATGTTCTCAAGTTGGTGAGGGGGGCTTGATGAGTGTGAGGAGATAGCACCTCTTGAAAGACAGGCAGTGGGCTACAACATTATTAATCTCTTTGATGTAATAACGGCTTTCAGAAAAAAGGAATAAATATGCACATTGTTTCATCTTTCTCAATGGATGGTGTCTATTCTAAAAGAATGCAGCAAATATCTGTGCAATTTAATTCGTGGCTGTAACAAGTGCTAAAAAAAACAATATCGCTCGTGTTCAGCTCCAATGGTGTCAACAGAGATGGACAGATCAGCTGTTCCATCCAAAAAGTTACACCCATTTCAAGGAGCGAGGCATGGAAAGCAAGCTGGACAACAGAGCAGTTATTCAGCGTTCATCATTACATTTCACCACAGGGGTAAACATCAGGTATCCATTAAACATCAGTCTGAACTGCCATCCTGACACATCATTTTGCAGCACGGGTAACTGCACTAATTACACCCACTGAAATTCCTGAGCTTTTCTGAAAGGAACGAGACACGTAGTGAAACAGGAGAACAAACAAAGCCCCCCCCGACAATTTGCCTCTTTGTCATCGGTGTGCAACACACCCCTGGGGAGTTAGCACCGTTAGCCCAGCCTCTGTGCCCCTGCCTCATCTTGGGATGAATTGCAGAGGGAAGTGTAGCCTCCGGAAGGCTGGAAGAGAGAGCCGGGGGGATCTGTGTAGCGTAAGGAGACCCTTTCACAAACAGCAGGGGAGAGACTCTGTAGGTTTTGGCCGACGCGGCTCAAGTTGCCACTCGCACCTCCAACGCTGATGTCTCCTCGCCCTGTCCGCCACCGCGGTGGGGGTAAAGCCGGAGATGATAACCAAATTGTCAACACTTTGAAACGTCTGAGATGCAATCCTACGCCAGGTTCCTCGCCCCTCTGACAGCTTGCTCGGTTAATGTGACAGCGGAAATAAAATAAGCCGTCCGCCCGACAAGAGTGGGCCCCGGCCTGCGTCACCGCCACAGTGGTTTTACCACCGCGGCCTTTTACACATCCGGTTGCCTGTGGAATAATATCAGCAATTTCAGCAAATGTATTATTTATTTTTGTTTTCTTCCCTTTGGCAATGGCCTGTATTGGGCCTTGCAGAGCTATGAAGGAAGACTGTATGGCCTAGACAGAAGCCCCTCCCTCTGGTAGACCCTCCTGCTTATCATTCCTTAACCTAGTGCAGTGAAGAACAAACAGGCCACTGTTACTGCTCCTCTGGCTCTGGCCTTGGAGGGGGGGTGAGGAAGGGGGTGATTCTTGGGAACACAGAGGTGGGGAACTCCACCCATGTATGGTTGAGTAGCTGTGGGACTTGTGCTGAAAGTTGCTGAGCCTGGAGCAAGGCTAAGGGAGCTGGTCTTGTAGCTATCAGAGGGAGGTCTGCCCCAGAAATGTTAATGGGGGGGAGGGGTGGCGGGTAAGCCCGTGGCAGAGGCTTGCTTTAAAACAGAGGCTTTTAATGCCTAGTGCTGTATATCTGGAAGCAGCAAAAGATAGAAGGGGTAGAAGGACTTTTCATAATAATAATTATAATTTTATTATTAAATTTTATTTTTTACCAAAGAAAAAAAACATCATGAAAATGAATAACTGCACAATGTGTGAAATTGCAAGGTATGCTTGTGTTTCGATAAGCTACCAGATAGTGAGAAAAACAACATATGTTTTGTGGGCAAGCGGTTGATGTTCTGAGGTGTGCATTTCCAGTCTGCCTATTGCTCTAGGAACTGTCCCCTAGAGTACCACGGCACTTCTCCGACAAGCGCTGCGTGTGCGCGTCTGGAAGGGAGAGCTGTCCGCGGTGCTGAACGGCACGATTCCGCCAGCTTCGTGTTCGAAATGACGCTGCAGCCACCTGTGGCCAGTGAACCACAAGGCTGACACGTGGTAGTAAGACATCTGTCTAGTGTAATCTCCAGGTAAGCTTTACCTCATAATCTCATGTCTGTGGATGCTATACATAAGTGGCCTGTGGCTCAATGGACAGCGCATCTGGCTGTGATGCACAAGTGTCCTGGTTAAAATCCCTCCCTGCCACCCACAAGGTGCACTCCTAAGGAAGACAGTCAGTGCTAGCTCTCTGGGTGCTGAGTGATACCTGCCCTATGGTACCCTAAGGGGTGGCTTAAATGCAGAGGACCAATTTTGTTGACTCAGTGACAATGAAAACACAGTATGTTCTGTTCTAAATCCACTTTTTACAGGACCATGACTTGTTCCGAGCTAGGCCCTGGCTGAGGTTCTGAAAGAATACCAGAGCAGCGCTCGTGCAAAGTTCCTGTGCTGTACATCCAACGTGACTGCTGCCTTGCACTTACAGCAGGGCAGCGCTACTTTACATCTCCTTATGTCATTTTGTGTGTGTTCAATAAAATTGTCTCTATACATGGACCTATTCATATAATGCCAAATGCTGTAGGACTTAGAACGGATTAATCCTGAAAATTAATATCACTCACCCATTCATTGCGTCATTACTCTGGGTTTGAATCTTGTTTAATGCCAAGCCAAAAACTGTTTATTTGTAGGCATATTCAATTAAAAAGCAATAAAATTTTCTAGAGACAAACTATTTAACGTAAGATATACATTATTATTGCATGGCATTTAATGAAAGAGCTTCACTTACATTAAGCCTGTGTTATGTCATTAGTTTCACTCTTATCTGCTTTTACATGGAAAATACCCAAAGTTTGGGTGAACTGCAACCTTGAGCAAATTGCAGTTTAATATTCCATTATGTGCAGAATAGAACAACATAATCTTAGTTACTGGCAAGAAAAAAAAATCCCTCTCATAATACATTAATAACTTAAAATACGTAAATAGTCAACTGGATTAAATGCCACACTACGAGCCTTCTCACGTGTCCTAAACTGGCTCCTTAGGGATTTTCTATAGCTAATACCCCACGACAATAAATTAATCCTTCCAACCTGTGATTTAACAAGTTTAATCTCTTTTTGCGTTTAAAAGAAATGTAAATATAGAAAACGAAGAGGAAACCGTCTAACAAAGACTCCCTCGGGATTTCTCAGTTTGTCAACTTTGAAACAAAAAGTGCACGCGAGCTGCTTGGCTTCTGCCAAAACACTTTCTCTGCTTTGGTTTCAAACATCGTGAGGTACAAAACGCTAATGGAATGAGTATGCAGTCACACGATTTTTTATATGGTTTTATTATTATTATTATTATTATTATTATTATTATTATTATTATTTATAATAATTATTTTATTTTTTTATTTTTATTATTTTCTCATGGCTAAGAGAAAAATATAGGTCTTAGAACAGTGAAAGATTAAAGAGGTTTGCACTTTGCAACTGGAAACGTAATGCTGTACTGTGGAACTATTCAACACTCTAGTTATTACCGACTGCAACTGTGTACCAGCCCTGTATCAGCACGTTACACAGCGTTAATACAGAAGGAAAGAAGCAGAGTTGGTACTACTAAACGACTCCTAATCTAAACGAAACACTGCCGTTAAAAGGGTGGCGGTCGCAAGCACACAAAAATACCGCATTAATAGCTTCATATTGTTAAATAGGCTGTTGCAAGCAAAAATCTTAACATCTTCAGAAGCACGGTCTAAACCGACAGTCCCTACTGACATACACCCCCCACCCCGTCCCAATTGTAACAGACACTAATCTGAATACGTCAAAAGACGCTTTCTTGTCCGGAAAAATTCACGTCTACGTTTCAATCAGGTCGAATGCTCCTAAAGATGTTGCAGCAAGTTGCATCATAAATATACTCTGACGATGCATCTGTAGTTTTCTGACATAAAGCAGATATGCATCCTCAGATGTGCGCCGAAGGGCTGGCGTCACAGATGAGGAGATAAATGGCACGGGCTGCTCAAACTGGAGACTCCCTTCAGGAAAAGAAAAAAAAAACTAATAATAATAATAATAATAATCAGCAGCTGAATAGCTACATTAGGTGTATAATAACGTAGAATAACACCTGAGGACAATGTCCAAAGTCTTAACATACACAGAGTACGCGCTTAAATCGATTATTACAGATCTTCTCTCACACGGTAGAAGATAATTCTGGCTATATTCTTCATGACTACGTACGTGAACCTGCTGAAGGGATACCTACTTATAACTACAGAGGGAACGTGAAAGTCAGCTGGTAGTAAACAGTAAATATCTGCTCAATAGGGTCTATGCATTCTAGAAATTAATCTGCTACCACGAAACAGAGGGTCTTACAACATATAAACTAAATCTATGTCTACAGACGATTTTTAATATTTAAGAACACGTCTTTTTGCGTTATTATAAGTGCAGCAATGTATTTTCCTTATGTGACACTGCATTATTCCAGCTGTACGATTTTGGCATATTTGAGGAGGAAAATCCTTGGTTTGCCGGCCGTTCGTAATGGAGACAGTGAAATAAACGCGACAGCAGAATGGCCCCAAGTTGTTGCTCGCACGTGTGGTTTTTATTACGTGCCATCGGGATTTACGCAAAACCCTGAGTTTGTCTCGTGCACAAACACACCGGGGACTGGCTCTGCGCTCCCACCAGCGCTGAGCACTTTAGTTAAGACCCACGCACAAATCTCGGGTCTCCTGACAAGAGCTACGGTGAAGCTTTGGTGCCGCTCAATGGGAGGACACAGCAACTGCTTTGGAAAGGCTGAAGAAAGGCAAGACACACATGGGTACTCCATGGATGGAGTACCCAGCACTATCGTTGCAACGTGCGTCTGTGAGAAACGTCAGAAACATCTCTGCAGTGCGTGGCATGAACACGACACCATCTCCGTCCAACTACGTGATGTTAGACTAAAACCTTAAGCCACCTCCATCCTCTGGCTCAAATGCAATCAGACCACTGGCGTTGAAAACTCCAACAGTACACTGCCATCCATCCCCACGTCTCGAAAATGTGGAGGTGAAAAAGCTCTTATCCCATTATTTTAATTTGTAATTCATTTCAGTTTTTTTTTAGGCTATTTAATGACACCTATGATTTGGGAATCCTAATGTGCGGGGTTTTTGGACACAACAGTTCTCATCGACTTGTCTGCACTCCTTTGAGCCATATGCTGGAACTAAACTCCATGTTCGGGAAAGAACTGATAGTAGAGACACAGTTAAAGTCATACAGTCGGACCTCGTTTGTTTTTCCAAACATACAGAAGCCTACATTAATTAGGCTTAATGGTCAAATTTCACACCTGTGAACCAATGAAAGTTAGGTAGGCATGGAAACTAAGATAATGAGTATTACATTTCAAAAAATATAAAGTTTAACGTAATGGTGCATTATTATTATTATTATTATTATTATTATTATTATTATTATTATTATTATTGCATTTACAAACCAATGTTACCGTAGTCGGTGAAGTGAATCACAGAAACTGTTGCCTGTCGTCACGTCACAGTTTACAATGACACGAATTACCGGGGAATCGGAACAAATCCTTCGCCGAACAAATTCAGACACGAAATCTGTTCTGACATTGGAAACTGGTGACTTTTCGTGTCATGTTCAGGAGGAATGGCAGCAGAATATCCGCTTCGGGTTCTGCATTGTTAGCGCTGAAATTACGCGAGTGTGTGTCTAATTCAGACGTCTTCAGCCCTCTCTTATCCTTTCAGCCAGTCCGTAAATAACGCTGAGAAATAAACGGTGAAAGTGAAAGACGGCGTGTAAGTAAAATCAAGATGAGGGATTTCGGGGGGGGGGGTGGAGGAATCAGGGACAGCGCTGGCACCGCACCGACGCATTATAAGAAGGAGCTAGAGAAATACGGTGCTGAAAGCAGCTCAGACGCAATGTTTTAAATAAGACGGGTGGAGGGGGGTACGAATGGCCATTACGAGCAGGAAAAAAACACAATTAAGGCAAACACCACGTCCAACTTTCATAGCTGATCCATCATCACTGTCAGCGTCTACCGCACTGTAACAAGCAGCAGTAAAGCCCTAACCCAGGTTCCCACAAAACCCTGATACCAATGGAGTTTTCTCCTCGGTGGATGAAAGCACCCATTTAGGCACGAAAACACTGTCATCCCTCAAACGCAGGTGGGAAGGGGGTTACCGCAAGAATCATGACAACTGATACGCAAACAATGCATCTCAAAGAAACTTTAGATTGACCAAAGGACGGGATTTCATCAAGATGGGAAAAAAAACACCGCGTTCTCTCTCAATGAAAAGGCAGCGCACGGGCGGTAATAATATTAAAAGGGAAACTTACCCTTAACAGATGCGGTCAGTAACCCCATGTATAAGATGAGAACCCGGCTCCAATGGTACGCTTGTATTCCCACCTTCATTAGCGCAAAAATCCTTAGTCCGTCCGCTTTCCTTGTGCTGTTATATGCGCATCTGCATGCTGTCCTTTCTACTCCTGCTCCGTGAGATCTGAAAGCGGCGCTCATGGCAGGCTTTTTGGCAGGCACGTTATCAGATGGTTTTAAAAGGAAGATTCACTTTGTGTCGGAGCTGAGAAAAATCCCAATGCATTGAGACTCCGCTTCTGCAGCCGGACTGAACCATCTCATGTAGACCGCGGGGTTTGCTAAATTTCGGGGAAAGGAAAAAAGAAAGAAAAGAGGGAAAAGGATAGCGATTACTTATCTACGGATATCTAAGGATATGAATCCTTTTCCAAACATCTGATAGAAACAAATAAAAAAAAACCTCTGCCCTCGTTCCACGATTATGCAGTTTTTATTTTTAATTATGTTTTGCTTAATGGCCTTATCTCAGTGATAAATCCATATTTAATTTTTCCCAGGAATAAAATAAAATAAAAAATGAAAGCTATATGGAAAAAGAATGCAACAGCTCAGTCTGGAAACGCACGTCGATAGTCCCTATATAAAGTTTATTATCTTCTCGACAGTTAAGCTTATTTTGTGACTATGAATATATCATTTATTACCCAAAACTCCAGGTATTTCTTGTCTTTACGACGGGAGTCGTTGGACTGCAGAACACCCTCAGCCTCTCTCTCTCTCTCTCTCTCTCTCTCTCTCTCTCTCTCTCTCGCTCGCTCGCTTTCTCTCTTCCTCTATTTCTCTCTCTCTCTCTCTCTCGTTATGGCACCTTCATTAAGTAATTTAAATACATTTGTATAGATAGTCAAACTGTCCAACAAATGAAAGGCACGCGCGTATGTTCACACACACACACACAACACGAGTTCCGTTTTACAAATTATATCAGGCGAAAAATAACCCTTGAAAGTATATACAGTATATGGTGAATGTAAACATTTTAAGCACATAAATTATAAATTTAAAGAAATTAAATCAAGATAAATTGTCAGATTTTTTTCCACCTTAATTATAACCTATACAAAGAAGGTGAAAGCAAATTAGAAAGCGTATAGGGACAAAGTAAAAACATACAGAAACTTGGTTTTGTGGAGCTTTGTTTTGTATTAATCAATCACAGTAAATCTCATATACAATAGTGCTACATAAACTTTATTTGAAGAATAACTATAGTGATGATATATAGTACAAAATTATATGTAATGTAATTGTATGTACGTTATTTAATTGTATTCATATAATATATTTATTTATATTAAGAAAACAACTGCTGGACAGCGCCACTAAATACTGCAAAGCTGTGATTTTATCCATGGGAAATCCCGACCCAGCAATACCACCCACCCGTTTTGTCGATTTGCAAAACATTATACATCTATGTCAGTGAGCATTGCTTTATGGCTCGGTTTACATACATTAATAAATAAATTAATTAACAAATTAATTAATGTAAAATATAATAATAACAATAATTTTAAATAATTTTAAAAACTTTGATTTAAGCAATGAAATACACACAGTAGTAATTAGATTATTTGCAAAGCAATGACATCGTTGGAGTTTCCATGGTCTTGTTGCCATGGTAGTTTTTGTTGCCATTCAAAATTTAAAACGCAAAATCAAACAAAATTCAATACATCGCACTGTTTGCAGTTAGTTCAGGGGGCACCGAAAGGCGATGCATTTCCCAAAAATCAATCGTTCAAAACAGAAGTTTACTTCTTGTGCCTTGGGACCATATCCCCGCTCCGTTTGGATCCATCCCGATGCACCAGAAGACGAGCTGGATAGAGTGTGTTTTAAAATATGGCAGAGAGACCAGACAACAAAAAAACCTACTATGTGTCCGAATTCTTCTGAATGTGAGAGCACCTTAGCAGATGTTCCAGATGCAAAGCAAGCATGCACACGGACTCTGGACTGCGAACGGCAGGTCACGCCGATCACAAGTCACAGTATGGACAGCGCTGTTAGGTAAAGCAACATGTGCTCACATGTAAAGTAGCTGAAATACACAAACTGGCATTACTATACCTGCTGAGCTTAATAATGTATAATATATCGTATAGCAATTAAACAGTTTTAAAATAATGCATTTTATGCACGTAAAATGAATCCACTATTTTGGCACTAGAAGCGCTAAAATACTACTGTTGCTGCTACTACTTATAATAATGACAAGGAAACCCATTGATACTTGAAACATTGCAGACTAACTTGTAGTTTGCAACTTTTTTACATTTGAAGGTTATTCGCACAATTTTAATACACTTATTCTGCAATTTCTTTATTTTTAGTTTAAATGTAGCATGCCATTTTCACAAGCAGCTTTGTGAATCATAACTATGATTTAAAATTATTTTATCAATAATATTGGCATGACAAAACGACGTGTTTTGTTTCATGTTCACGTTTTATCATTGGCCAAATATCTTTGAGTCCCTTTGCACCATTGGCCAAATATCTTTGAGTCCCTTTGCACCATTGGCCAAATATCTTTGAGTCCCTTTGCACCATTTGCCAAATATATTTAAGTCTCTTTGCATCATTGGCCAAATATATTTAAGTCTCTTTGCATCATTGGCCAAATATCTTTGAGTCTTTTTTCATCATTGGCCAGACATATTGGGGAGTTTATGGTAAGAGGTAGTTTTCAGCAATTGTGTGTATGCTCTTTGTGTGTTACCAGTGTTTACAGGAAAAAAAAAAATAGTTTGAGTTTCCCGTAGGGTACATTCTCCAGTCTCTTTCTCGAGGAGCCCTGTGTAGCTAGGGCCTGAGAGTCCCCCATGTAGCCTACACAAATGGACAGCCATCTGTCCGCCTCCATCTGAGGAAGTGCCGCCTAGTTCAGGTGCATGTACCGTCTGTTTCCCGTCCGAGCTTCTCCGCGGAGCTGGTGCCTAACAAGTGCCTCGTTAAATATTCATACCAGGGGACAGCATCTGCCCCGCGTGAGGGAAACAAAACTGGGAAAACAGACCTGATTTAGCAAACACTCGTGTTTGATTATTTCAGTGGGTTTATTTGTCAGCTGTTAACTGTAGTGTTTGTGCTGATTTTGATAATGGTGATAGTTAAAAAAATCAGTATTAATACGATCAATAAAGGACAACGATAATGTACTTTTAAGATATTGTGGTCAAGGAAGGGAAATGTGAGGAGTGGTTTTGGGTATATTGTGAAAAAGAAATGTATGCATTGACACTGTCTGACACGCTTTTCTTTTGTGCTCTTCTTCATGCAGTGCTGATGAGCAGAGTAAGAGCGATGAGATCGCTCTCATGGTCCAGCGAGAATTCCTGGAGTTACTTCAGGAGGATGGCACCTCGGCCAATGTCAGTTCAGAAAATTCGTGTAAGTCATCTGGCAAGTTCGAAGACCAGGAGTGCATCAATTTGGAGGAGAAGCAGAGGAGGGACATTAAACCATTCCTCCTAATAAAAGGGTACGATAATGACAGACTTTTTGACTCAGACCCACAGAATTCCTTTCGCTCTCAAATGCTGGTTTGCTTTGGTTATAAGACGCTATGGCCTGAAAAACAGCCTCTGTGGCGCCTAACCCCTGTGTCACACAAAAGCAACAGTGCCCCCTGCTGGCCACTTGTGAATCTGTGCTGACCTTTGAAATACTGGGGCAACAGGACATGTTGGTATTACATTTTTGAGTGTACCAATCAAATAAGGAGGTATTGAACTTGGATGTTAGTGAGAAACTTCCTGCGTTTGTCAGGCTGCGTACCATTGCACCTGCTAGAAGAGAACATAATCTTTTTTAACACAGGTACCACCCCACACCGCTGCACACTGATATCCGGGGGTGGGGGTTTGATGCCATAACCCTCCCTTTTTCCACAGAAACCCTTGGCAGGAAGTTTGGAGTTGTTGACGAGACCCGTCACTCTGACATACATAAATCATTGGGCAAATTTACTTATTCGCAAATCATTCTTCAGACAGGAAGCTTTTGCAATACATTAAACTGACACAGAGAGGACATAGACGTGACTTTCCACTCGTTACGTCACCTGGTTGTTAAACTTGCATGAGTCTTACTCCTTTGCCTTTTATGTGTCACCACTAGGAGGCGTGGTTAACTGGCAGGACTTTGTTTTAGTGCCTAACCGACATTTAGAATCACACAGCCAGTTATTTTTGTTCTGTATGTTAGCATGCTCATGGAAGGGGAGGGGGGTTGGCCTACAGTCAACAGTGGACTCTCAGTTTGTGGTTCCTGTCCTCTACTGCTGTCTGGCTTTAGCTTTATCTGCCTTTATGTTTATTTTTTATTTTTTTTTTGTTTTTGAGTTTCAATTGTGTTGAGTGCCTTGATGCAGCACTGATATTTAATGCAGTATATACATTATACATTAATAGAACTGAATAATACTGAGTCAAAGTAATACAGTCAGAAAATTG
>JABJVR010000039.1:5837595-5890019 GCA_025773905.1 Chitala chitala | reverse complement strand
TCCCCTGCCCTGCACCCTATGTGCTCTGGGATGGGCTCCAGGTTTCCCCGTGACCCTCACCAGGAATAAGCGGTTAAAATAATGGATGGATGGATGTTGTGGTACCTCACAAAAGAAAATATTATCAGAAGAAATTAGGCCCACACAAACCTGAGTACCTCTTGTGCTAATTTCCTAAAATGGAAAGAATTTTAAAATGCTAAATAGAAAAATGCAAATGAATAAAATCCCAGATTACATGGCAGTACGTGTTCCAGCCACATTCAATTTTCTTGACAGTTCTTCAAGAGTTAGGAACAAATCCTCCTTTAAACTGAGAAATGATTCTTTTTGCTACAACATGTATAGGTGCATTGCACATATTTTAAAAGTAAGTTGTAGATCACTCTACAACTTACTACGAAAATCCATTAAGGCTCCTAGCTTTAGAATCCAAGTCAAAAATCACTGCTGAAATCTAAGCATTTGACCTGATGCCTATGATGCCTTTATGTTACCCAATCCACTACCTTTTCCTTTCAAAGTAACTGCTTGATTTCCAGACCGCATATATAATTTTCTGAGTCAGCTTTCTGGCAGAGCAGGCCTAATGCAAATGCAACAAGACTGCTGGCCATTCACTCAACGAAAGCAAGATCAGGTGTCGGCACCCCAGAGTGATGTAATGGAGGAGAGGCAGTAGGCTGGGACCTGGCTGTGGACTCAAAGAAACATAACCCCACACCCCCCCCCCCGCCCCTTTGTCCTTCCCATGGGCTTCTGATCATTTTGCAATGGGCTGTTTGACAGCCTGCCAGTTCTAATGCCGCCAGCATAATGTCTCGTGTCAGCTCTGATAAACTCACGGATCTGTCTCAGAGCTTTCGTCTAAAAAACTTTCATTATAAAAGTGATTAAATATTATCTCCCATTTAGGACACCAAAGACATAGTGAAATTGGAATTTTGGCCAGGTTTTGAGGCATTGCTGAGGTTGGGGACATGGTAAGGTCTAAGTAAGTCTCCAGTAAGGGTCTTTAGGTCAACTACAACTAACTGTAGTATCTTAAACTCTTGGTTCCACCAGTCATCTTGCAGGTGTCATTTATCGAGGTAGATTCAATCTCACTGACTACCGGAAGAAGTGAAAAATTGTTATGAGTGGGAACAATGTAAACCCCAGGACAAGGGGTTTTATCACCTGATGGTGTTAATTGTCAGATTTAATTATGCTTATTAGTACCATTCTATAACCATCTCTGCAGACACTTAGAAAGCCAGTTTTTAATAATTTCACTGGTAATACTGGTAATAAACATAGTTCTCATCAAACGTGATCATTGCACAGTGTAAAACAGTGAGGTTTGGTGGCTGTGACAAATACGAAATCCAAGGCGGTAAGTCGTGCTGGTCATCTGCGTGGCTACGACAATGAAGCTCTGATGCACAGACTACAGAAGCCGCAGGCATAGGAGTTAACTGGCTGGCTAAACGTAATGAGGATGTGCACAGATTGCTTTTCGGGTTGTAGGAAGCACAGGTTTAGGATTCCGGATGGGGTTCAATATGTCATCTGTTCAGCTGTTTCACTCGTTTTTACTGAGAAGAATTTGATGACATTAATTACCAAGGGCAAGTGTTCATTTATGTTGTTTAATGTCCAATTCAATTTATTTTTATATAGCGCCTTTCACAACAATGTGCCTTAAAGCACTTTACACAGGAAATTGCAGATATTGAAGAATGAATACAAATGAATGAAGCCAGACAACAATGGAGGAGAGGAACCAAAAACTCCACAGTGTGGAGAAAAAAAAAACCTCTGGGGGCCCAAGGTTGACTGGCTGCCAGCCCCTCCTGGGCATGCTAACCATGAACACAATGTAGACTACTGATGGCACAAGAAGCTAGCTGTCTGGCAAGGAGAAATTCAGTAATTCATCCTACATTTTTCAGCCTACACTGTTAATGGGAAGTTTTCAATAATAAAGATGTCTATGTATTAAAAAAACAGTCTATTTACAGACTAAAACCATAACAATGTTACTATTTTCTGATGCCTGCTTTGGATTGTTTAAAATTTGACACCTGTGTAACAGGTGCAGATTTCAGACAGGAAACCTGAGACATCCCACAGCAAAACACTTATTGTAGATTAGGGTGTCATTTACCAAAAAACTACCTTAAAAGGCAAAATTAACCACTGAGTTTAGCTGTAGGCTCCAGCGACAGCACTAACGCATGGCCGTTTATAGATTGAAATGATGATGTCACACACAGCGCCCAATTCCCAAGCGATGTGTCAGCAGAAATATTTCAAGGAGTGAAACAACCAGTAAACCCTCATGGCTGAAATACAGTTCCTTAAAAGCACAAGCCCAACATTACGTTAATCATATACTGTAGACACTCATAAATAAGGGCATTTTTCCTTAATTACCTAAGTTGCATCTTTCTTGTTATTAAGCAGCCTTCAACCCCCTGGTCTCTGATATAGGTGTGGCTGAAATTACATTTCCAAGGTGAGCACAGCACTTTGCTAGCAGAGATGCTCCTGGCTGTACAGGGTGTGCAGAGCAGGGCAACGTGGGGGGAGGGGTGGAGACTGGGGCTTAATTAGAACTATTACAGGAGAGTTGTTAAGTACCATGTCAGGGTCATGGGGGGGTCAGCACAGAGTCCCCACAGAAACAACTACATGATTAATGACACCCAGAAAGCAATGACTGTTCAAGTCTCGGGATATGGTGGAGGGGTAGAGTACAACTTTTGGAGGGTGGGGGTGGAGGGGAAAGGGGGTGTGTTGGGGCAGCACAAATCCACAACTTTGAAATGTCCCTGGAAATGATTAGCTCAAAAAACCACCAAAATGACCTTTTTGTTAGCGAAGGGAGGAAGCTGCATGTTTGCATTTTACTTATTTTTCCCTATTTTCTTACTTTTTTCCCCTGCAGCAGAGCATTATTTTCAGAACTGAACATGCTGCAGAAGCAGATCGTTATCACAGACAATTAATTAATTTCATTCACACTGTTCTGCAACATGTTAAGGACATTAACAATCTATGCATCTGCTTGTTAGTGGCACCTAGTACTTGCAAATGGTAGCGTACCTTTATTAGCATTAATTATGTATGACAAACTAGTCAAAAACATCCCCTAATGTGATAAAAATTTTAAAAACTTTATTATCTGTAACAAGTGCTTGTGTTTTAATTTCACTGTCTTGAAGAAAGATTTTTAGTTTCACTTATTGAAGCAAATGCAACATTGTGGCTGCCAATTTGATGCCACTTTAAGAATTTTTGTAGGATAAACTGCCGACAAAACTGGTAACACTCATGTAAAATAAGAAGCTAAGTGCAAATCATTAAAAATGTAAGACAGAGAGAACATAGTCTTTTGCAGGCTGAATATTAAATGAGCTCCACTTGAAAAGCTAATGGTGGTGTAGCAACCCAAATGTGCACTTCCTCATTGAAAATGCAGCCGGACTACCAACTGTTCTCCACAAAATGGGCTGTATCTCAGAGCAGTGGCCAGGCCGAAACCATTACAGAGGTCAGCGGAGCCACAAATCACGTGACTATTTTAAGAGCTAAAGACGCATCTCAGACATATTTTTTAAACAGAGAGGAAAACACACTGCAGTGATGCTGACCTCCATGACCTCTGCGTTAACACACCTGTGGGGTAAGTATGTCGAGCCTTACACACCTGATTCACCCCCCCTCCATTTTGTTTCTCCTTCCGTTTCCACTTTTATGGGGTGTGAACAAGGGGAAATGGAGACTTCTGTGAGAAGTGCGGGGACAAGGGACTTTATCACGGATCACCAAACGGAACAAAATTGGAACAGGATGTTTTACTGGTACACTAGTAAAAATAATGATATTATAAAAAAAGAAAAAAGAAAAAAGCTAGCCGATCCATTATAGGGTCACTTTTTCAGCGATATCCACATCCTCTATTATAGTTCCCCAAGGCGTTTGGTACATGATAACCTACTTTTATGGCCGTGCTGTCCTGTTGCTCTCCCGAGCATTGTGTTCTGTGATGGGACCAGTAGCAAGGGAGGTCACAGTCAATCAGACGGCCCATTGACGATTCTCAGAGTCCCAGTCTCGCCTGCGCGGGATTCATGGGGCAATTATCGCGGACAAAACACCTACCAGTGCTGCTTTAGCGGCATCCAGTCCGACTTAATGCTAGATGTTGGCTACCCACACGAGAGCTAAAGAAAGAACTGAAATTTCCGACCTTTCGCCGGGGTGTTTTCAGGACTAATTGCCAAGAAAGCGAGTGCTGCGGTGAAAAAAAGAGGGCTGTTTTCATACCGCTCAACGGCAACCATTAGGGTGTCAAGGGATGAGCAAAGGATTAATAGGGTGGAACACAGAAATGTATGCCACATATTTACATCATCCTGACAGCCTCAAATCAAACACAACAACAAGAAAGGTGCCTCTTCATGGAAGAAAATTTCCTCCACGATATAGCAAATAGTTATCATATGGTACCTGGCTGTGTATAGCCAGTTTGACTTTCAAGCTGGTTTTAAAAATAACTCAAGGCAAGGTGCGGTATAGAGGGAGTGCTGGTCCTCTGTATGTTTCCTTCATATTTCAAAAGGACAAACTTAATGACAGTGTTCTGTTAAAGTGATTATGTAAATGAACGGCACAGGAAATGCATTTAGATTTGCAGAACTATGCAGAAACTGTCACACAGCCATGGTACTGTATTTCTAATCAGTCAGTAAAATGTACAGCACAAGTCAAAAGTTTGAGTACACCTGCTCAAAACTATTTCTTTGTAATTATCTTTGCTTTCACCGAATATGTCTCTATTTCTGTATATAAAGTGCACTTATATAAGCAGAAAAATTGAAAAATGCATTCAAAGTATGTAGGATTTTCAGGGTTTCAACAAAATGTTTATAGAAAGCAAGGAAGGTGCTGGAACACTTTTAATCTGTTATTAAAAGGATCAGTATTTTGAGGCGATTAACGTATTTATAGAAACCTATATGACAAAAAGCACTGTGAATTGTAAAAATGAATTGTGCAATATTGTACTTCATTCAGCAGACTTTTGCAGTCATCACAATAAAAAAATAAAAATCGAAATGTAGTCAGTGAGAGAAAAAATACATTTCTGGAACATAATACAGTTCAGTTCCTGGAAAAAAAATTAAATATGGTTTGAGATCTACAAGGAGATATTTACATCAAGGCTGTAATCAGGGTGTTAGGGGTGGAAACATAATAGGTAATGTGGAATACATGAGACACACTACTATGAGCCACAGACAGATGTCTAACAACCAGTAAGGGAAAAGTGGAAAGACAGAATTTGTATAGTAAAAGGAGAGAAACTAAACCCAGGTGCAAACACTAATACAATAGTATGGAAAACAAGCACAGAACTGAAAGAAACTAGACAGTATAGAGATATAGACCAGACAAGATACCTAGAGATCGCAGGTGACTAGAAATGGTAGAAATTATGCAAGAACAAGACAGAGCAGGACCAACGTTGTGACACTGCAACTTTGACTGAAAATGTATTGACATGTGAATACATACACAGTCTGGGACTGTTTACAATGTCTGTTGACATTAAAGAAACTATGATATCTACTGGTCTGGGAGTTCATTCAAGGGCTTTTCAAAATAATATATTATGAAGAACTCCTTTATTGACATGCAGAATGTCAACTCCAACAGGGATCTGAAGGATCAGCCTTGTTGGAGTTTGACATACTGACTGCAACCTACTGCTACAGCTCCTTAGGATGCCTACAATGCCAGCTAATTAAATACCAACTGAAACTTATTCAAGGACCTCCAGATTTAAAGGACTCATTCAGAGCTGTAAACCTGGAAAAAAAAAAAAAATTCTTGAACTGTATTTATATCTGCTACCCTCAGACTAATGTTCTAGAATAGACTTATAGCAGCAAAGATAGCCAAAACTTTGAACATTGACACCTTCAAGAGACCTTCTAAGCCTTCAAATATGCAGTCGATTTGTCTGAACACCAAACACAATGGAGACGTTGCAATGGTAACTTTTGGATAGCTGGGACTGAGAAGTATTTGGTTTTATACTAAAAGAAGGTGCTCAGACTGATAACACGGGGTAATGAGATCAAGCCCATTACCTGGGACAGTAAATAGCTCGTGTCTAGCTGCAAAGTTGGATTTGGGTAGAATGTTTTGTCAGGACAACAGGTGTAATGCTCCTGTCAGCTGTATTGATTATGGTCACCAGGCAGTGACTGACTGTGTTTAATATTATCAAAGACCATGGGTTGAGGAGAGGCCACAGTGTAATGGAATTTGGGGCAGAGACATTTTTGTGATTTGTTGTTGGGTGACAACAGTTGCCGTGGATTATGTGATATCATTAGAAAAGAACACTGCTACCTGCAAGTACATTTTTGTTATGTGACTCTGCCACCAGGAGGCCAGAGGCTATTCCACCGAGGTCCTTTTCAATGTCCCAGATAATTAATGCCCATATTCAGCTCTTTTGTAGGTATTTTAGGTGAGATTTTCAAACAAGTTTCATTATGCTATCTGGCTGACCATCACAATTGCCTATTGGGAATTATAATATTATGAACAAACTTAGCTCTCCCTCTCGGATAGAGCATCAAGTACTGAATGTTTTGTATTACAAAACAGTACGAATGAAAAGTCAACAGTACTTTTTGTGTTCATTTTCCACTGATGTGGCAAACTGGTACCAGAGCGATTTTTTAAATAGTGTATGATCTGCCCTTAATAATTAAACCTTTTAACTCAGCAGAGACCAAAAATTAACATCATCTGAAACGTGCAGAGATAAAGCGCAATGTGTCACTGACTAATTTAATTACTCTGTAAAACTGTAACATAAAACAATAAAGATGAGTAATCAGAAACATGTCTGTTATTCCCACCCTTAAAAACAAAATATACATCATTAACATTTATTGCTTTAATACTCTTTTCATTAGCTGACTATCAGAACCACCTGTGGATTTAATGACAAATCACAAATGACACTAATATAAAATAAAATACCAGTTTACTTAGAAACCTTTCTTAATTAATGTCTGTACTATTCTACATAAGCACTCTTTATGTTATATTATTAATAATACTTTGACCAGATGACAATTAAAGCTTTGGTTTCTTTAATTGTGCGCACACACATTATTGTTATAAACAACTATTGTTTTTATTTTGTCAGTTGTTGTTTTGTAACTATTCTATTAACAAGATCACTGTTGTGTTTTTTTTTTCACTGCGGGGCATTTTTTTGCATAACCAATTGGCATGAAACACGTCTGCAAGTCCCACCCCTATGTGCTGAAGTACCATATGAGTACCGTAGTTGTTATGGTACTTCAGGACTGGTGCTGGTACTGCAGTGGAAGGCAGTGGATAAAGGTAAGTACTGGTTTTGTTTTGCAGAAAAGGTTTAGTACTTGGTCCTCTTGAAATTTGCCCATAGATTGTCTTGTTGAGAGTTTTTACTTTGTTCCAGACCGGTATAACTCAGATATAACCTTTCCGCTTTTTCCTTCTAACTCATATCAACAGCATACTTTAAGCTTCTCAATGGTTAACTAACACAAGAACCACAGTACTTTAATGAAAAACAGTAAGAAGGCCCTGTAACAACATGCTCTCAGAAGGGAATTGCACAGAATGTCCTTCAGATGTGCAACCAATTGGCAGTCTTGTTTGAACTCATGTACACAGCACAAATTTTATCAGGAATAAAGAGTTCTTCCGAAGCAATCTGTTCAATGAAGTGTTTCAGTTCCATCATACGGGAATGCAGTAATACCATATAGACTGAGCAAGTCCCCACTAACTTCAAGGAACTGTAAGGCACTTTTCCAGCAGTGGTTCAGCATCTGCAAATGGAAACTTACTTCAGAATTAAAACAGGGGATCTGTGTCACTATATTGTACACAAGTGTTGTTATTTCCAAACACAATGTATCTTACTAAGCCGTCATTTTCAACATTCACTTCAGCTTTACCTGCTGTATTTGCAGCAGTTTTTCTGTTTTTCCCAGTGTAATGTTTACCAAAAAAAGAAAACACTTAATATTTTCTGCTTACACATTTTTCACTGATCCATGGATAAGTTTATGGCATCTGTTTAGATGTCTTATACTTCATAAGTCTTCCTACTCCTGCTTTTTGCTGTTATTCAGATTAGATTCTTTTTCAGCTTTTACTTGTAAATGTATTTATTTAATATGAAATACATTGAGAATGTAATAAATATATTTCAAAAGATACTTTTTTTTTAACTATAGACAGTCCTTGGCTGGCTTTTAATTATACTTGCTGGAGTTTTTTAGTTTTTTTTTTTATTATTGTTGGTTGCAATTTTGACTATGTGGTAGACAATTTTCCCACACTTTTGCAGTGCACATTTAAAAAATATATATTTTGCAAATATGGCCTTTGACATTTTTAAATAATTTTTTGAACATTTCGTTCATTGCTTTTCGTGGGTTACTCTAATAATCTGTTTGTGAACTCAGTGATATTGTGGCTATGCCGTGTGCTCTGTGCGTAGTTGGCATTCCCTGGAATCTCAGATGAGAGAAAGCAGGGAACGCCGAAGCGACACATGTCTCACAACCTGCAGGGGATGATGGCGCCAAGGGCTGTGCGAGCAAAAGTCACAGAGGGACAAATTTGACTGCTAGTCATCAATCCACTGGCTGAAAGAGCCGTGCCTTTCCTTTGACACAAAAAAACAGATGGATAACTATCGGCAGGGATACTATTATTCCTGTTAGAGTGGATGTCGGTATACATTTCAGAACACTTTTTGCTGCTCATAGATGATTCTGTCTGCACTATTTATGTTAATGTTCTTAAATGTAACAGGTGGTGTGGCAATATCCATCAGCTATGTTGGGAAGAAATCTGATTATCTTTGTCTGTCTCTTCACATCTTCCATGTGGCACTTGTGAAAGTAACTCTGTCATTTCAAATGACAAGTCGAGGATTCATGCCATGCTAAGCCTGGGTAAGGTATTGTACAATCACAGTTGCGTCCAAAAGGGCTTTTTACAGGCAGTTTTTTTTCCTACTAATGCACAGTTTCATGACAAGTATTGTAAAAATTTTCCAACCAGCTAGCAAAGAGAAGGAAATATAATCTATAAGGTGTATATCTTTTTGTGTATACGCAAATTGCAATAACTAGACTTATAACTACATTCAGGGGCACCAAAAACAATTCTGGACCACATGAAAGATATTTTGTTAGATGGTATTTTGTTTACTTATTTTTTAGGACCCCTGGCAGTCAGAGGCCCCTGGAATCAACCCAGGTTTCCACCCCTCTGTGGCATCTCTCACTACGCAGAAGGATAGCAGAACACGGTTTTAAGGAAAAGCCATCAGAAAGAGAACATATAAATCAGAATGTCTACAAGTGTAGAGGCTGCTTATTTTGTAAACATAATTTCAAACAATGTGAACAGCTGTAAAACAAATTGCCGTAATTACATTAAACATATAATTTACTCACAGCCCTTGATCTGCAAAGTATTTAATCAATAGCAGCCTCGTTTAGTGGTCCTACAAATGTACAGAAAGTATGAGGCCAAGAACTGCTCAATCCAATTATATGATGGCGATTCACCGAACCTTAAAACTTTCAGTTTAAAGTTCATGGATGGGAACTGTTGTTATGTACTTGACTCCATTATATACTATAAACCTGTGTATAATCTATTTAATGGTTGGAGTTAAACACCAATAATTCACAGTAAAGCTGAATAAATAAAAACTTGAGCAAAAACATCCAAATTTAAGTTCTAAAGATTTTTATATAAATTTCACCTTGACTGCATTGTATATCTTGCATGTTTTCAGTCATGGTGATGTAGATTATTTCCTTGAAACCCATGTGACTTTCAAAAAAATTAACTTTCAGTGAGCTGTTAATTAAAGTGCTCAAATGGCACTACATTATGGTGCTTCAGAACTGAATGCATTTCGCAGGTATTCTGTGTTAACAGAATACCTGCGTTGCTGAGAAACCTAATATTTAAATTAAAATATCACCATTCAAAAATGCCACTCAAAAATTCAACAATTATTGATTTACAATACAGAAATATAAAATGCCTACAGTATATCTCCTTTATTGTTTACAAAACAATTTACAAAAGCAGACTGATGTTAACGTTAATTTATACTCATGGTTTTAACTACATTATTGCTCAAAACATGGACTACTTTAGAACTGCAAATTATATTTTTAGATTAACATCATTTTAGCCGTGCCAATCATTTAATTCATAGCTCAATATGTAATAAATTAATCGACGTCAACAAAACACCAGAACGCATTGTGTTCTTTCGGGATGAGAACTAGCTTATGCTTTGTGATGGGTAATATACATAAGAGTGAGTTTATATGTATTGTGTTTATACAGTAATGCCATTCTTTTGACTCAGATGAGACAAGCTGGCAGATTCAGTTTCACTCTCACTGCCATTGTCTATGCATGGCTGACAATCCCTTGCTGTAATTGAACACTATTGTCACCAGGATGAATGACGGATCCCTGCGGAGGTAGTATCGCAGAAGGCAAATGTGGCATTGCAGAACGTACATTAGAATGGGTCCATACGGACTCAGCCGTCCACATTCATTACGCTATTGTTTATGCGCTGCTCTGGAATAGAGTGTGAGATGGATTTTCCCAGTTTCCTGCCCCTGCTGCGCCTGCAGGCTTGTCCGGTGTGGAGATTGCATTAGTCATGTCCCTCTAATGCACTCAAGCCACTGGAAGTGGCACAGCCTCTGTCGCAGGCCGCTGCTAGGCAGTTAACATTGAGCGTTGGAGCCCTTGAATTCCAGCTGAGCTCTGAGAATCCAGAGGGCTGCAGCAAAGTACACATTATAATGCCTGTACCTCTTTAGCTTCTAGTAATAATAATAATAATAAATTATACTTGTACAGCACATGTCAAGATACCTAATGCACTTTATTTACAATGGAATAGGGGCTCTCCTGCACCAGTGAGCAGCATCCTCCTGAATGACGCCACGGCAACCATAGTGGAACAGTAATATCACCATGCATCAGATATAGGTGGGGAGGAAGAGAGAGATGCAGCCATTCCACACAATGGCATAATAAGGGGGTCATGATTGATAAAGTCCTTTGGGGAAATCCAGGCAGGACTCAGGGAACACCACTACTCATTATGAAGAACACCCTAGGATCTTCAATGACCAGGGAGAGTTTGGACCTTGGTTTTGGATCTCTTTTGAAGTATGGTGCCGCTTTTTTTCAGTACAGTGTTCTCATAACTGTAGTGGGTGAGCACTCCAGCTGGTCCCACTAACACTACATCCAGCAGCAATCATAGTTTTCCCAGGCCGCCTCCCATCCAGGTTCAGCCATGGTTAGCTCCTGCAGGATATCACATGTGAAAGCTGCCTTGTGAAAACTGCTGTCAAACACCTGGCTTTTTCACTGAGGATTATTGGCCCACTAATAGCATGATACAGACAATCCAAAACAACATCTGGTTTGATACAGACTGATCTGTCAATTCATGTATACTAACAAATTTTCCATCTGATTTAAAATAAAGTTGAAAGAAGGGTTTGATAATTTAATGTTGGGGGGGGGGCAGAAAACTAATTTTTCTCTGGCATCAGTTAAAGCTCTTGGGAAATCATATGTGAACGTTCATATAAAAATTGAAGCATTTCTAAAAAACTAAAGTCATGAATATTTATGATGGGTAGGTTTTTATGTTGACATAGGGATATTTCAAAGCCCCCTCACCCCTAAATCCAGAAATGTGTATTCATTCATTGTCTTAACCGTTTAGCCCAGGTGAAGGTCGCAGGAAGCCTGGAGCCCGTAGGGCAGGGGACACCCAGGGTGGGGGGCCAACCCACCACAGAGCACGCACACACACACAACAAGCAATTTGGACACACCAATCAACCTAACCTGCATGTCTTCGAACTTCAGGAGGAAACCAGAGCACCCAGAGAAAACCCACCAAGCACAGGGAGAACATGCAAACTCCACACACACACAGACCCAAGGCAGGAATCACACCCCAGGCCTGGAGGTGCAAAGCAACAGTGCTAACCACCATACCACTGTGCCGCCTTGGAAAGTTTATGTCTTGTTAAAACTACATTATTTCTTTATTTCCCAATATGTGTGATATTATCTTTCAAAAAAAAAGTTGATTGCCAAAATGTTACTACATTAAATGCTGCTAAAGAAAGAAGTCCTCTGCATATCTAGACTTCCATAGCAATCACAACTACATGTACAGATGAAAGGTCTGCAATTTCTTCTGCTGCTCATTAGCTTGTCATAAAAATCCAGCCTGTTACAAAAACACATCTAAGCAAAGTCATGGCTACAGAGCACTGAAAATGAATAAGTAATAACAGGCCGTGAGTGAGATCATCCTTCAGGAGAACATCCTCTAGAGATGTGCCTCCCCAGAGTGTGAAAACAGAATCATCAGGGCCGTGTTAAGTGGTCCTGCTTCCTCTCCAGACTAACAACAAACATCCGACAGGGATCATATTAGCATCTCATTACTGCCTCTGCCGTCCAGCACGCGGAGGCTGTGGGATGCTTACAGAGCCATATGCCACGGAAACGGAACTCTGATGTCACCCAACAAAGAGATTTGATCGGTTCTGTCCTGATGAGAATGTGCTTTTGAACGTTACAGAAGTCTCATAAGGGAGGCTGTGGGTGTGTGCATGCATGCGTGTCTGTGTAAGGGGGGGGGGGGTGTTGAGGGGGTACAAAAGTTTTGTTGAAAAAACACAAATGTATACGCATACACACACACACACACACACACACACAAGAAAAAAAAAACCTGACAGTCTGGTGATATACAAGGACAAATTTGTTATCTCTCAAGTTCCAAAAAAATATTACATATTTCCATCGCTTAAGCTTTTGATTTAAGCTTAAAGTTCTACCACTTTGTTTTTTGTTGTTTTCAGCTCTATTGTTATTTAACGTTACCCTTTCTTATCTCCTGGGATTTAACACTGACTCCTCTGTAGAGTTTTCTGACGGCTGCAGTTAAAGCATAGTAAATCCAGCAAACCGTTAGGGCATTATGTTTAGGCTCTTTTACAATCTGATCTTGTATTTTTTTGTGATGTTTGGAAGCAATGAGCTGCGAAAGTAAAGACAGGGGGAAAAATAGATGTCTTTTCCCTGCAGGACTTCACTCTGGGATAAGTAATGAAGAACCGAAGCACATTACTTAGGTGATCAATTATCCATGACACCAGATGGACAAAAAAAGCTAATGATTTTCCTAACACATTTCTGCCTGAGAATTTGATCGCTTTAATGACAACCATATGTTGATGGATGACAAAACCTTCAATTTAATTAGGCTGCTGAGATCTGCCAAGACCTGTGGGTTGGGGGTGGGAGGAGGACACTCACTTGATCAAATTTGTTGGAACCAATGACAAAACTGTCAGGTCTAACCACTCCCCCCCCCTTCCCTTTCACCTTGATGTAAAGAATGCCACATTTAAAAAAAATAAATAAATAAACCAGTGATCTGGCGATAGGAAATGTCATTTCAGCAGTCGCTGGGCCGATTTGGATTCAGGGCAGTAGGGATGTTTAATATCTGAAGGCTGGTCACAGTGAAAGCCGCAGACCCGCAGTGATGGCTTTTCCACAGGGCAGACGTTTCAAACTTTTCAAACCTTGTGAGCCTAGCTATGAGGAATAAGACACACAGAGGTGTTTTTCATTTAGGCATTGCAATCGAACAGAGCTTTATGACACAAGATCGGCCCTGCTTGTTGGTACGTGTCAGAGCAGCTAAAGACCTTAACAAACTATTCTTAATGTCAACACGCATTAATTATGAATGCGGACTGTCAAGGTCTCACGCCTTACATAATTATTTTTATGTTTCATCATAATTTCCAGTGTTATTGAAATACTATGAAATACTTAGCCTAAACATTTTCCCCGTAGGCTGTATGTGCCACAAATTTTAAAGAGAAAGTTCTCCATGTTAACAAAAGTTATTATTTTTTTTTAAAAGAGGAAAAAAAAAGACAAATTAAAAAACAGGTCTTGCATTTTTCCTGACTGATATCCTGACAGTGAGGGCACCTACCTGAGAGTTTCCATTTAAATACGGATTCTCTTCTGTTCTCTGTGTTAGACATTTAGAGGGAAATGCAATTAACCCAGGGAGTAGATGTTACTCAATTCTCAAAGCACCCCTACCACGTTCTCTAACGATAGTGTCATGGTGTAGCCATTATCTCACACTTGCCAATGGCTCTGATAAAGAAGAATCCTTCCAGGACCTTCCGTGCCAACGACAGAAGTGCGGCACCTTGTAAATCAGCCACTGTGACGAGCACTCCTGTCTCTTCTTGGCACTTGGGCAATCCGTCAATTTTAACCCCAGGATACGGAATCGTTACTTGTTAACACGTCGCCCATTAAGAGAATGCATGATCTTCTCCCATTAACTTGACTTGCCAGTAATACATGATAACTGACAGAGGCTATGAAGCTATACACGGGACAGAATATTTTCACACAACTTGTTTCGAATAATAATTATGGTATCAAATGTGTGTGAGGCGTTAGAGTAATTTTTTGATGAGCAGGGGAAGATCAGCTGATCGAGGATTGTCAATTCCTTGCTCTGCTTTTGCTTCCATCCTCCCTAATTTAACACCATGACATGCCTCGAAAGTAAAATGTGATGGCTTCAAGGAGGGCAATTCAATCAATTTTTCTGAACTGAGGAAGGTTGCCACTCTTAACAGAAAAAAGTCATATTGCTGCATATCTTCATGCTGTTTGGCAATCGTGTTCAACGCGTGTTGCAAAGCAGGGGGTGTGACAGGTAAAAGCCTTTTCTTGTGTTGCCTCGGTGATGCAGTCCATTTCAAACTGCCCAGAGACTTCTGTCTAATTACCAGCAGGCCCCTTGCTGCCGTCAGATGCTATCCATCTTCAAAAATCTGGCCCATTTTTCCTGAGGTTTCAAAACTCTGCCCAGGGTGAGTACTGTGCTGCTTTGCTTTTGGCTGTTCTGCCCAGCCTGGGAACAGCCCTTGGTGGCAATCTTGCATGGAATTGGCATAATGTACCATTGAGTGGAGAGTATACCACCATCTCTCTCACTTGAATTCATTGCTCAGGTCTCATAACTATATAAAAAAAAAAAACATTCAAGCACAGATGGTATCAGATTACAATTTTTTAATAAATAGCTAAGGAGCAAAGGCTCTGTTTCATAATTGGGGGGCAAAGAGCAGAGTGATGTAGAAAACGACGTTGGCTGAAGTGGAGTGCATTGACAGTGACAGCTGGCATCACATGCAGGGCATTTCATCTCCTTCCATCAAAAGGCTGCCAGTGGGCAAGAGTTCGTGAGTATGACTGTGGACAGAGGTAGTGTTACTGAGGTAGTGTTACTGAGTATACTGTGGACTTTCAGAGGTAGTGTTACTGAGTATGACTGTGGACCTTCAGAGGTAGTGTTACTAAGTATGACTGTGGACCTTCAGAGGTAGTGTTACTAAGTATGACTGTGGACCTTCAGAGGTAGTGTTACTGTGTATGACTGTGGACCTTCAGAGGTAGTGTTACTGAGTACCACTGTGGACTTTTAGAGATAACATTAATGAGTATGACTGCTGGCCTTGTGAGGATGAGACTTTGCCAATATAACCAGGAGTAGAGAGGGTAAGGTGGGGATCAGGAGACACATTCACCCCAGTTATAGAAACTGTTAACAGTATGTAACTATATAGTTATCTAGACACCATCACCCCCACCACACTTTGGAGGGAAAAACTGTGACCTTATTTATAACCACTAGGTACACATAAAAACAGAGAGATTTAAAAAATAATAATAATTCTGTGAAGCTCGTGATATAAAGACAAATTCTATGAAAACATCCCACCACATCAAATTAAATAAAGGGCCTTGAATTACTAAAAGCGTTTGAAATAATATCTTCAGGCAGAATTTTCTGTTTAAGAACAGGAGTGAATGCAGGCGAAATCTCTTAGCTTTCTTTTTTACGCTGTGAATGTTATTGTATGTCATTGGATGCGGGAGGTCTAATTAGGGATATAATAACAGTGATTACCACGTAGCATGAAAACATGAATAATTACGCTAATGATGACAGAGCATGAGAGAGCAGAGCGCCTTAAATATCGCTGCGGTCGTGACGACTTACATCGCCTTTTTCCTGTGATCCTGCACGGTAACGGTGGTGGGAGGTAAAGGGGGCTGTGCCAAAACGGTGCACCGCAGCTAGAAGGGCTCCCTTTAAGTAGAGAGGATGAATTATACATACCGCTAACATGTGACAAGGGTCAGGCGGTATGCACACAGCGACTCAGCTTAAGCTGAAGACAAATGTGGGTCAGGATGCAATATTTATTTATAATTCTTTATGTTTGGGTCCACCTTGGAGGCGGGGGTGGGGCAGGGGCAGGGGCATGGCGGAGGGCATGTTGGGACAGTTTAGTGATTTCTAAATCACTGAGTGGACAGAATTACTGCTCATGTATTTCCAAGGTTTTCATTTTTAGGCTATCTTGAGGAATCATTTCACATTCAACTTCTAAAAAGTTATCTAGTCTTGGAAACCTTCATATATGCTTCGGCTTTATCATGTTTTTTAGAGGACATCAGAATGTACGCCCTCCATGCTCTTCTTTCACTGACTGAGACCAGAAAATGACACCAGAAACCTAACGATGTCAAAAACATCCCACCTTTTGATCTCAACAACGGTTGTTATTCATTACTGTTCTTCGTTTATTTCTGGAAGGGCTTTCAGGCAAGCGAGAAAGCATTTGAAAGTGAGGTTGATTTTGGGTAGGATGCAAAATTATCAGGTTGCTCCACAGTCCTGCAGGCATTTGCAGGCACTTAGCAGTGTTTCAGAAGGCTTGGAGCTGACAAGTACACTGTACTCATTCTACACCGTCTGTTGAGGAAACAAGTGCTCTCCGTGAGGCTTGTAGCTAAACAAACAATCTCTATTGTTCCAGGAGCCACTCAAAAGGTCAGTTACGGGGGAAGTGTGGGCTATGGCTGTTTTTTCAGCCAACTATGAACCCCCGCCCCCCCATTCTCCCTGTTAGCAGTACCAGGTAAACACCACCCAGTAGGTGATCTTGTCTGGCCGAGTAAGCACTGATGCCACGTGAACATCACAGCCCAGTGGGATGAAGCCTTGGGTGCCTGTTGGCAGCTGTCAAGACTGTTTTTCACTTGATTTTTTTATTTTTTCCTCACGGAAGCAGCAATGCACCAGCTTCCATTGCGACAGACTCTCCAGCTCAATAACCATCTCCTGGCAGAATCCTCGCTGTCTTTCCCACAGAAATGAATAAATCAGGAAGCGCAGGTTCGGATGTGCTTTTCTGCTCAGTGTCCCTGTTTTGTTTCTGCTCTGTTTGCGAAGTGCGTCTCCTACCTTTACAGAGAAAAACCACTGATGTTACACCATTAAAATCAGTCAGTGCCATAAACAAATACTAATTTTATTCATAGCAGTTTGTTTATAATAACTAGTGCTTCTTAAGTAAAAAAAGAAGATTTACAAACTTGGACCTTTCCTTAAAATCTATTATTTCCTTCCAGTGTAAGAGCTCAGAAACCCTGCATGCATAAAAATGTTTGAAGACATTTATTTTACAGTCCCAGATCTGTTTCCTTCACAGCCATGCTTCACGTACATGTCATAGTATTTGATTCCTAAAGTAACCACCCTGTGTATAATTTATAAATGGCTTTAATTAAACACTTGTTCAGCATGTTTTAATAGTCATAAGAACATCTGGTGTTTGAGGGAGAGTAGGGTCTTTGCATTTAAGTTTAAAAAGAGTTTGCTGAAGGGGTACTGCAGGAGAAGAGATCAGAACATTTTGTCATTCACCCTGATAGCTGTTGTCCCTAAATGAGGATTTGAGGAAAGTTCTCATCACCTGGGGTTTGGAAGTATGGGGTACTGAGGTGTTGACAGTCCAGTCATTTCTGGGTGTTGCTGTATTACAAATAAGGAGTTGCAAGTAAAATGGCCATGGTGTTACATGTAGCTGAATGTGACAGGGAAGAAAAAGCAGGAGAATTGCCCTGGACACCAGCGTAGCAAAAAGCGTAACCAACCACTCCTCCATCACTCTCACAAGCGTGTGGATTAATAGCTTCTCTCTGTGCCCAGCTTCATTTCGAAAATGAATCAAATCATTCCTTGTCTTAGAAAACCAATGATAGTGGTCCTGCTTGACCTCAAATTTCAATTATGCCTATCAGATTACAGTCTTTAAAAAATATATATCACCTACTCAGGTCTTCACAATGTGTACATATGTGCATAAAAAAACCTTCCATTCTAATTGAGAAAAGAGAACTATTCCCATGAGACTTTGCCTTAATAACATATTAGTTATGTTCATTTGACCTATGGGAGATGTATGTACCATGTCTCTGGGTGGAGAATTTATAACACATGGCAGTTTTTCCCAAACACTCCTGTCATCTCACTCTTGCCTTTAATGAAAAAACAGAACATGGGCTAATATAAAGCAGCGGAGATGGCTCTACCACTGGGGAAGCCATATTATTATAATTTTTTTTTGGTGGGGGGGTAGCAATGCGTATTTGTAGGTTCATCAGCTACCTACCGTGCAATCGTACTGAGGCACACTCAAAGAATGTCTACATTATAGTCCAAGTTATTCAATTAAATGAAAATGGTTGACATTGGCCATGACATTGGGCTGCCCTGTGGCTATAGAGGATTTGTTTCTCCAGTTCTGCTCCTAAATGTCCAGCAAAAAGAAATTATTTCCCACATCAGTTTACCCTCCAGTCTAAATGTGCAGCTAAATCACTCAAGAGGTGGAACGCAAAAAGGTTATGGACCACAGAGGTCAGAAGTAATTTATTTCAAAATGGCTCTCTGCTCTTTTTTCAGTTACTTCTCTGGGATGTTTTTTTTTATTAATTATCCATCTGAAGTACTTTTAAGGCCCTTCCTGTAGTTGCAGAATGTACAAAGCTCTGTGCAGACCGAATTCAGTCAACTGCAATAAAGGACATTGGTGAATTCATCATTTGAGAAGCAATTTGTTAATTCAAAAGTCTGGCAGTTGCATTATATTTCTGCAATTTCCTTATGAAGTTACATTTATGCATTTCCAAATTTGTAGGGAAAAAAGACATACTCAATAACTAGTAACAACTGAGTGTCACTTTTGCATTTAGGCCTTCGTTTTTGTCAGCATTTTGTTTTCTTTGGGATGTCTGACACCGCCCACCTTGCTCTCCTGTTCTCGGCACCCAGCTGCGCTTCCACCTGCCGGAGAACAACAGGACATGATTATGATTGCACTGTGAGCAAAAGTGTCATTTCAAACAATCTGAAATGATGACACTCATTTTAAAGCTAACTCCCTCTCAGCAGAGGCTACAGAAGGCTTTCTTACATCTCGGTAATGATGTTCAAGAGTTTACAAACACCTACTACACTGTGTGAGAAATCACACAAACACATTAACAAAACTACAAACACTGCATTGTCATAGATAACTCATTCAGTGATATAGTTTATATGTACAGATGGACATGGTATAAGTTTGTGCTAAAAGATCTCCTCCAGAACATTGGGCTGAAACCAGATAGTCACGACCTCTGCATTGTAGTAGCCCTTTGTACATGTAAAGGTTATCGTCGACTTCCAACTTATGACCGAACTTATGACTGATCGACTTTACGACAGTTTCGCACAGCTCTGGAGCACTAGCAGTTCTGCATGCAAAGCTCAGTGTAAGTTCAGACTCGGTACAGTGAGCTTCCTCTGTATTCGTTTTCTGTGTCCTACAACCCTCCCCCAAGATGTCTACCAAGAGGAGGTTGTCTTTGTCTACTCCTCAACCTGTAAAGAAGGAAAGAAAGGCCATGGAAGGATGTGCAAGGATTGAACACATGGCACATGATGCGTATCGTGAAATGTACAAGGAGAAAAAGAAACAGTTCAAACAAAGCTCACCATCTTTGTGAAAAAATAGACTACCTCTATCATTGCCCTAGCTGCAATTTTTAAACCAATTGTTCTGTAGTATGCAGTGTTTTTGCAGTTATGTTGCATTATTAAACTAAAGGTACTTTAGTATACAGTGTTTGACTAAAACCTGATGAACGCAGCCCCAGCTGATGACATCAGTGATTATCATTACACAGTTTAAAATATGTAAGGTAATTTTTGCATAGGCCGACTTAGAATCAATTCGAGTTACGACTGGTAGGTTGAAACCGATCGCGGTCATAAGTCGACGACAACCTGTAGCAAAAGGTAGTTAGGCTCACTGCTTAATTTTGGACATTCTTCAATGGCTTCTGTAGCACCTTGGTCTGGTCCACCTGAGTCTATCTTGCTTTTCATATTGTGTTTGCTGGTCATGTTTTCTGCTTGTCCAACTACATCCGTTGAATTGTGACTTTGGTACCCTCGCCTGCTCCCTTATTCTGGGTATGTGGCCTCGGAAACTAAGCCTGATGCTTTTTATCTGTGCTGATTGCTCCTCAGGTGTTCTCCATTAGACGACCTACCAGTTGATAGAACATTAGAGTTCTTTGAAGCTGAAGAGGTGTGGGTTTTATCATTTAAAAACTATATCAGAAAATTACTATGGTCATTCTGTTTTTGAAGTGTATTTGTTAACAAATTACTATTACTGTTAATCAAGTGTCAAAGGTAAGCATGTCACAGAATTCCAATTTACAATTCTTTTTTAACATTATCTGGTCAGAATTTGAAAACATTTTATATGTATTCACACAAAAAGTGCTCAAATTGCAATTATTCGATAGAATTTCAGTGGCATGCTACCAAGAAAATGTGCACACCGGTATTGAAATTGTGTGTATGTAGGCATTTGCTGTCCAAAGAAATTAACTTGATTTTTATGCTCTCCGTAAAGCAATTTTACGATGTCTTTAAAATCAAGAGAGGTTAATTTGCATCTTGTCAATATAGCATCGCAATGACGACACTTAGTCATTCATTTAAAAAGGACTTGTGTTTGTAAATGAACTCTTCTCGAAAAGATTAGTATTCCATTACCCAGCCGAATGCTGTCCTAAGTGTTTTCCCTTATGAAACAGGAGCGGCACCATTTACAAATATTGTCTATATGCTGTAACTGATGGAACTAAGCAAACCATTACAGTCCCAATGACATAACTGATTAAAATATGCTTACATTTTATTCCATTTATCTCACAGTCATCATGGAAAATATACGCACACTCAGTGATCGCTCTGTCAACAGTAAGTTTTATTTTTTACCTTTGGAAATTCTGCACGGGTCATGAAGATGCAAAGATGAAACACTTCACGTTTTTTTTCTGTTAAACTCCACGTTTATCCGAAAGGAAGTAATGTGTACACATTACTGATGAATACTAGTGTCTGCACCAGAATTCACAGAATTCTGGTGAATATCGTTGATGGAGAGCCAATTAACAGTGTCTGAGTTGACTAATGGAGGTCATTTGTGGAAATGTTTTCTCAGCCTACAAACTGATTCTTGCCTAGCTAATGACCACTACTGCCATGATCTCTTATTCTTTTACGACCTCCAAAGAACCACAAACCTGTTAATGGGGTGTTGCTATTAGCAACAAACGCTGACTTTTTTGCTTTTACTAACGAGTGGGCTGAAAGTGAGGAATCAGCTGTCACATTACTCAAATGTCTAGATTACCAAGTTGCGTGGCCATATTTTTCCACGGATCCTCTTTTGTTGGCCTTAATTGGCGTGGTTATATAGCCATTTCAAATAATTGCACATTACATACGTTACGAATTAACATTAAAAGAATAATTTCAGTTGGAATAAGTCAGAATAATTGGATGTCTTAAAAAAACACACAGAAGCAAATGTACCAACCCTTTCACAATGTTGAAATCTTTTTCTTCTGCCAACACAGGGATGCATTTCAGCAGCTAATTACCCTGTTACACGTGACGGGCAGACAAAGTAGTTATTCTTGCAAATTAGCCAATCATAAGAGCCCTCAATAGCATGGAGTCCATAGAACCCTGAGGGCTTGTCATTTTAAAATAAAGCACACCTTGCCACACATAGAATTTTGGCTGCTTTTAATACATTACAGCAGGATGGGACAAGAATATGCATAATCACCTGCTTAATTGTTTTGTCCATCTGTCCATCCATCTTTCCTTTTTTCTGCATCTAAAAAATTGTAGAAACTGGAAGAAAAATGGCGCAAGAAAAGAATATTAAATATACAGCATGAACTGCTTAGCACCTTCATATATCTCTCAAAGTGTTCAAAATTGCTTTTGTTTGTTGTTCAGGCTGAGTGTATTGGTGATCCCAAAAGAGCTAAACTATTTTTGGCTAATTTTCACTGTATATATCTTCAAGGTGCTGTATTTGCGTTGTTTCCATGGAAACTGCAAATTCTGTTCTCATCTTGGGACAATAACAAAAAACGTTTTTCTTAAGATGCTAAACGTGTACTTGGAGTATGTGAAGGCTGAAATTAATATGTACACAAATCTCTGGAAAAGACAGGTTGGACATGCTTAATAGGTACTAAATTAGTCTACTTTTTTAAAGCCTGGAGTTTTCTAGTGTTTTTTTTTATCTGACACCTCCATCGAAATGGCATTACGGTCCTCCAGAACTGTAAGTTCTGCTTATCGATGGAGATGGGAAAGCAGCTTTAGTGAGCAGGTAGGTGGGGTGTGACACTTAAATTTTCTGGTTTAAGGTTGTGAAACATTAGGATTACTGGTTAAGGTCCACCCAAGGGCTGTGTGGTACTCACATAAGGGGGAGCACTTTGATTGAATATGTTCAAAAAAAAAAATCCAGGTCTGCAAAAAGACCTTCAGCAGGTAAAAGTGTTCTGAGATTCTACATGCTCTCAAGGAAAATGACATTGTATATTTCACTTAAAGAAAAGATTTTAAGAGACTCTTACATCAATGAAAATGACTTTTTATATGTACCAGACACTGAACTCATTTTGATCTATTCATTTATAGAACAAGAAAGAGGATACATAATGACCATCTTAGAAGTTACTAATTAAGAGAGAACAATTTTGACAATGTTGTTTTACATTAATTACGCTTAAAGCTTGAAATTACTTATTTTAATAGTATATTCATCTAGATATTTGATAGCAGTATCAAGGACTTTAACTTCAGTGGGATTATAACTAGGATCAGTTTTATTTGAAGTCCTTG
Source organism: Chitala chitala (assembly GCA_025773905.1). Classification (NCBI taxonomy): domain Eukaryota; kingdom Metazoa; phylum Chordata; class Actinopteri; order Osteoglossiformes; family Notopteridae; genus Chitala; species Chitala chitala. Next base: position 5,866,690 of record JABJVR010000039.1, on the reverse strand, counting down.
TTCATGATCTGTTAATTCCCAGTTTCATTTTTGCCCAGAATTTCACAAGAAATTGGCAGCTCTCACAGGATTGAATTACAGTGGGAGACATCGCCGACTTTCAAGATGGTTTTGAAGCCACAAAAGGTTCATAATCAGAGGTTCAAAATAGGTAGTAGGTGTTGACCGGCTCACAAATGACAGTTTCCCCCACAAATTAGAGGACTCGTGGATTTTATGACAGCCTCGGCAACCACTATGGAAAGAATCACTGAGCAGACATGAACCCAATATTAACTGGGAAAAATTTGAGTTACACTGACACAGAGTAGAGAGAACCTCAGTCATTAATGGGATAACTGACAAATGATTTTTGTTACAGAAAGATAAACCCCCACCCTATTGGAGAAAGGAGGACATGGGGGACAGAACGCTGACAGAACGTGACACGTGTTGAAAGAAAGAGCAGAGTGTCTTCCAAATTAATATTTTACTGAGCACGTCAATGGCCTCGTTCTCCACCACTTACCGAGTCTTATGCTCTTTGGCATCCAGTAAAATGTCTCCATCTTCGAAATGGGGCGGAGAGCTCAGGTAGCCCCGGAGACAGCCGTTCTGGTGTAAGGAAACCATGAGAAAAAGGAAGGAGGACTTATTTTATATATCATCTGCATCTAGGATTGACATAATAAAACTTATTACACTTTTCTTTATCGGCTCCATAAGGCCACTGTAATTAAAAGCCTCAAAATACTGATGTGTTTCAAAATAAATAATTGAAACATCAGTGGTCTGCCTGTACTACAGTGTACTTGTCTGTAATTCATAAGCGCTGTACACACCATACACACTGCTGATTACACGTTCAGAAAACGTGTCATACAAACCAACAAGCTAATTAAGACAATAATTAAGAGCTTTTTAATTCCAAGGATTTCATTCCTTGGAGCTTTTAAAATTATTACGCAGTATGACTATGAAGGGGTCTGCATATGTATTACTGTCAAAATAAAAGTTTTTGGGTGACTCTGGAGCTTTTTCACTATGCAGTTCCTTCTTCCAGAAAACCCTGTTATCAGCATAGCAATCCTGGAGCTCATTGAATCTGTGATTTTCTAATATTCCGGCATCAATTCCATGCTAATCCACTGTATTGGTCTGCATTCTGGGCAAAAGGGATGCTCATCTATTGCTGGTAAGAAATAATTTCACACTCTGTGCTCCGATAATGGTCATCCCAGTGATGACTACTGGGACAGGGGCAGCGGCTGCTCATCTCCCCATCTAAATGCAGGAGATGTGACACGGTTTCACTCTGTCCTAACTGTCTGGCCACTCCCCCTCATTTCCTCATTGGTATTTATCTAGTGTCTTCACCTCGTCAGTGTTTCCTGTTTGTCTCTTTATTACGATTGTTCTTCCCACTAGTGTTTCAGAGGCATTGCTACTTCTCTGTGTTTACTAGGTAATATTAGTGTTTTTCTCACTCCTGGCCTCCCTCGTTTTGTTCATCCCTGTCTGCCTAGTGTTGTCCTGCCTAGATTTCCTGTTCCCGTTCTTGCCTAATTGTCCCTTGCTCCTTCCTGTTCTCTACTCGTACTGCTTGCCTTGTGGACAGATCGCCTGTCTTACTGACCCCTTTGTTTTTAGTTTGTAGGTTGTGTACTAGAATCCGTTTCAGCTTTTGGCAAAAATACACTGTGCAACTGGACATATTCCGCCCTGGCATTCCTGTTGATTTGTGACAGACGCTGACTCTCGTTTTGGAACTGGAAGTGTCGGTAGTGATGTACAAAGCTGACAGACTTTAGTTATGTACTCATTATATAACCTAGATTCAGCTCCCACAACACAGTCGAGTTACACATCAAAGTGGATGAAACAAAACAGTTGATCTCTTTATGTCTCATTGTTTAGTTTAATGTCTGCGAAAATGATAAATTAATAAAGATTGAAGTCTTTCCTTTATCTGAGCCGTTCTTACACAACACTTTTCTTTTGTTACAGGCGACAAGCTGTCTTCTGAGTTGGTCTAATGTAGTCTGTCATCGGGAGCAGGAAAAATAAGATATAATTTGGTTATGGTGTCAATGCACTGCTTTGGGGGAATCACACTAAACAGCTGCTAATGTTTCCTGAGGTGAGTCCGAGGAATACAACGCACTCTGTACAAGGTAATAACACCAGAGGTAGTTTTACTCATTTAGTTATTTATCACCAGGTCTAAGTGCACTCAGGCTGTGCAGAGAGCACATTAAAAGTTTTATGGGCCGTTTGGATACTGTACATTTCTGTTTGGCCTAAATGATGCCCCAAATGGAGGATTCTTTAACAAAATACGCCACAACGCTCAAAGAGCCTCATGGAGCATGGAGCTGCTTGTACTTTCACATCAGACGAATAAATATTATCTATTACTGATTTTCAAGATGGATTCACTGAATTAATGGATTTCAGGAGATACGGAAGTGTGATTTTTTTTTGCTCTCTTAAGTTGTAAACAACCTGCGAGTTATTCCTTTTGCTGCCTGGCATCAAAATACCTCCCTAATGAGTTTGCAGAAGCTTTGTGCATTTCATTTTCCTTCCGAAGCCTTTCAGATCCAGTCCCCTTCAAACAGCAAAGAAACATCAGATCCATCAAACTTGCATATTATTACATGACTTTTATGGCTCCTCCATGGAATCGCAGCATGCTTGCAGGGTGACTATCTGTCCTGCGTGTTACCGTCGCAACTCTTTGCCGCGCCTGCCCTTCAGTGGCTAATAAATGAAACATCAAGGGTCATTTAAACATCAGATAAAAATTGATGAATGCCATGAATGTTGTAATATAGGTTATAAATATATGTAGTGTAATAGAATTCCATAGCAGGCAATGGCAGAGCAGACTGTGGTTTTATGACAGGAAATGTTTTACAGTGTTTTACATGCATATACGTTGTATAGATGTCGCCCGGGCAACGATCAACAATCAGAACCTCTGAGACAGACAAAAACGAGAGCTTAAACAGTCACGTGGCACATCAACATCACACAACCATAGTTGTGAATAGTTCCAAAATGACTCTTTCATAACTCATAACTAAAATATGGCACTTTTTACTATATATTTTTTTTCTTATACAAAATGTCATGCACTATGTGGCGGAAATACTGTGATTTGGAGATCTGTTGTGCATAGAAAGAAAGGAAAAGTGCAAACATTTGAACATTAAAACACAATTTTCCAGAAGCTGTTTTTTTATTTATTTCTTACCTTTGCTATTAACTGTACTTGTATGTGGGATGTTTGTGCAATGCATCATTGTCACACTCGCAGAACGAAGGCACCGAGGCAAAGGCAAAGTCTAGTGTGCAAAGTGGTTCTTTACGCCACAGGATCAGGGCAAGGTACAAACACATGGGTCTCATTGAAAACAAGGGCCAGGAGTACAACAGGGACTAGAACCAGGGAAGCCAAAACAAGACATTAACATTAGGACATTAACAACTGGCAACTAACAGGAACACTAGGTAGGTATTTATACATGCTAGGGTTACAAACAGGCAGGGTTAACGAGGGGATTATACAGGGCTAGGAAGACATAACGAAGGATAACGACATAATTGGTAAATCTCAGGAAGGGTGACATCTAGGGGATACATTGGGTACAGGAGGCAAAGACGCATTAGGAATGGCGACATCTGGTGGACACTGGGGTAGACTAGGTGGATCGTTACAATCATTTTCCCCTCTGTCCTCGTCGGTGATGTAATTAAATTATAATTCAACTTTGTTGTAACTTTCAGTCTACCATCATTTAGCACTAAGCGTGCTTTATTAAACAAGGGCTATTATACAAGCTGTTTAATCACCCCATAATGATGCAGATACACTATTGCTATGTAACTACCAGGGAAGCGTTAATTTATGAAGACAATGAAGTTTATAGCAGAATTAATTTTTTTAATTGCTCTCGATTTACAGTATCTTACTTATCCAGCAAAAACACTACAATAAATCATAAACACGTAGTTGTCATCTGCCTCGTAACATTCCTGTTTTCCTGCAGCATGCATACACTCACATTTTAACTTAAAAAAATATATTTATGCTTAGGCATTACCCTCTAACAGAAAGCAATCTGAACCCTTTGCAACTACCTGTGCAATCAGATTGTATGAGGAGGGAATAAAAACCAACAAAAAGAACTGGGATAAAGGCCATGTGGCAGACCAAGGGACCAACAGGCTGTCAATGTTTATGTACAAGGGGCAGCATGTAAAGACGTATCCATTCTACTAAGCTATTTATTAAGCAGAGGAGGCATGCTTTGAGCCCTTACAGCAATCTCAGACCCAGTGGCTGAGAAAGCACGATGCACACGCCCGTGAGTGCTGAATGCAGTCGCCACGGTGACACCGCCTGGGAGGCAGAGCCTCCAGCAAGGCGACCCAATTGCATAGCAGCGGTGGGAATTATAGATCTGGTTAAGATAATTTACTTGGTTAGAGATGAGAGAGAGACTGAGAGATCTTGCGAAAATACGACTGTTGTGTTACAAAAAGGAAGCAGACAGAGTGTGTTTAGGGGGATTAAAAAAAACACTTGCTCCAGATATGTTCTTGCTTTTATACATCTTCATAAATACAGTTGTACCCCCTCATCCATGAGTATTACGTTCCAAGTTCTACCACGATTGGCTGAAACAGCAAAATAAGAGGGAACGCTATATATAACCCTTCATATATCCCCGGTCATATTTGCTTTATGTTTCTGTGTCTGTGCATCTTTTTGAATATTCATTGGACTAACTCTGAGTTGGAGAATGCCCATTGGTCTTTAGGAATGGCAATCACCAGGCTGACGAACCAATGAAGAGCCAAGACATTGACAAGAAGACTCCGGGATAGGAATTAAAAAGAGTATTAAAGCAGCTTCCTGGAAGACCTGTGCTGTTGGGTTGTAATTATTCACTTATAATTTTATCACTCTTTCAATGCCAAAGTTCATCCTCGTTACTGTCTACTCCACAGTAGTTTCCCACAAGCACTCTGTGCAGTCCCTATCAGCTTCTGCCATTACCAGAACAAGGCAGATGAATCAGTACTGGTGTCACTCGGCATACCCTCTTCATCATGTTGACACTTGCTTGTACAGTATGTACTTGAGTAGTGTGCAGTTCAAAAGCTGTGAACCATGTATTTTTGTAATTGTCATATTTAACCCCGCCGTTGACCGTGGTTATGATACAGTGGATATGGGGATGATACTGTACTGTCAGGTTCTCTCGTGTAGGTATTGAGTCTTGTTTGCAAAAACACAGAATTTCTGTTTTTTGGTTTTAGCTTCTAAAACTGAGCTAAAAACTCTAAAACTCTCCTCAGGTGTTGAATTCAGAAATTTGTTGTGTAGGCCTACTTTGTTCAGAGGTTAATGTTCAGTTCGTGATTCAAATTCACTGGAAGTGAACAAAGCAAACCAGCACCCTTCTCATAACTTTGAATAAAATTGCACACCTGTAAAACATGGAGGTGGGGGGTGGGTCTTGTTTATTCCTCCACCTCAATCTCTTAACACCTCTCGGACAGTAACTAGGTGATGTATGCCCTGTCATAGCGTCAAAGTGGGAAACACTTTCAGAAGACCCCATTAACTCTCTGTAATGGACTGCCACACTGTCACCAAGCTCCTCTGCATTACGGTCCACATGTTTTCATTAATTACACTTGGCTTTAAATCAACTGTAAAACGACTCCCTATGTCTGACCTCTCTGATGGTTCAGAGCAAGGAGCTGATCAAACATTCAGCATGTGGGAGTGAAACCCTCTCAAATGTCATGGCTGATCGAGACATTTAGAAACTACCTAGATGAAATCTACAGTCTCCAGTGTCATGACAATTTGTAGCGGTGATAATATTCAACAGTAGATGGGAGCTCACAAACCTCTGAAGGTGAGGATCCTGTCATTTGCATGAAGGCTATCAGCTCCGCCCAGCTCACCAGTTGGTCGCACGTTTTCCAAGCACAAACAAGCTTTGGCATGAGATAAGTACTATTTAAATCATTCCAACCTCCCAATGTACTGTTATTTACAAAGATAATTTTTAAACTATTTTCCTTGGGAGAAAAAGTGTGTGTGTATATTTATATACATATATATCCATCCATTCACTTAACCGCTTATCCAATTCAGGGTCGCAGTGGAAGCAGGAGGAGAAGAGATGCCCAGACATCCCTGACCCTAACATTTTCTTCCAGCTCCTCCTGGGGGATCCCCAGCTGTTCCCAGGCCAGCTGATAGATTTATGTGTATAATGTAATTTTCGTTCAAATCCTTTTTTTTCCCCTCATTAATTTACACTCAGTACCCCATAATGACAAAGTGAAAACAGAATTTTAGAAATGGAATACTTATGCCAATGTGATATTTCAGATTTTTTTTTTTTTTTATAAATTTACAGACATTTCTAAAATTCTGTTTCACTCTGTCATTATGGGGTACTGAGTGTAGATTAATGAGAAAAATATGAATTTGAATGATTGTAGTATCAGGCTGCAATATAAACAACATTGGAAAAAGTGAAGTACTTTCCAAATTCACTGTATATATATATAATTTAAAATTTTAAATATTAAAATTCCATTCATCCATTATCAAACCTCATCCTTCATTGAGTCACAGGTAATGATATTAATTATAACTTGGCACTGTTCCTATTCAAATCATTAAAAATTGTTTTAAAAACCTATTAAACAGAGTAAAATTAAATACAGATACTGAATAAAAAACAAAACAGAAATTAAGACCCTACTGTACGTTTGATGTCTGTATATTGCTTTGAACAGTTTGTGCTCATACTGTATATTAAAAGTTGACCATCTTCATTTTATGAAATCAGGACTTTTTAGCAAAGCAACTTTACATCTTACCAAGCCAGTTTAACTAATTGGTATCACATATGCTTGCTTTGATCAGTGGAATAAATAACCTTTGTTGTTTTATGCCAGCTGTGCTTTTTATTACTGTCTGTAGCTGCTCACACTCGTGGATTGTAAATCCATCCATCCATCCATCCATTTTCTCCCGCTTATCCAGGGCTGGGTCGCAGGGGCAGCAGTCTAAGAAGGGACGCCCAGACTTCCCTCTCCCCAGACAACTCCTCCAGCTCTTCAGGGGGACACCGAGGTGCTCCCAGGCCAGTCAGGAGACAGTCCCTCCAACGTGTCCTGGGCCTTCCCCGGGGGCTTCTCCCAGTTGGACATGTCCGGAACACCTCTCCAGGGAGGCTTTCCGGAGGCATCTGAAACAGATGCCCGAGCCACCTCAACTGGTTCCTCTCGATGTGGAGGAGCAGCAGCTCTACTCCAAGCTCCTCACCCTACCTCTAAGGGTGCTCCCGGCCACTCTGCAAAGGAAACTAATTTCAGCTGCTTTATTAGTAAAAGTCAGCCCCTGATAGACAGATAAAAGAAAAGGTTTAAAGTGTGTCATGTCTGAACAACACAACTGTTTCCAGAATGTTCTAAAATGTTCCCCATAGGGATTAATAGTTTATATTGTATGTACAGGAGACATTTTGTTATGCTTCTCTGTCTTGTCTGTCCACTCTAGGTCAAAGCAGTGTTCCCCAACCACCGGGTGACAGACTGGTACAGGGCCGTGGATCATTTGGTACCGGGCTGCATAGAAACAATAAAATATATATATTTTAAAATTTTATTTCCATTTTATTGACTATGTGAGTGTGCAGGTATAGGGTTAATGTTGCTCCCAGTGGTTCTGCATTATGGTGAAATGTGTTTATTATGGTTGATGCCTTCTGTCCACACCTATATGGGTTTCCTTCAAGATTTCCTCCAGCACTTCAGTGAAACTGCTGACTCGAAATCACAACTACACTCACTGTTTATATGTTCAAATGATTGCCTTCTGTTGGGTATACTCCTCATGTAGGATGTATTCTGCGTTGACAGCACTAGTTGACACAACTGGATAATCAGCAATGACAATTAAATAAATACAAGTATATAATAGTGTGCTATGTAAATCAGTCTATATATGAAAACCAAGTATCAGTATATTGTAGCAGCATAGGATGTCTGTCTCCCAGCATGCAGTGCATCACTCTGTAAATACTTGCATTTATGCCACTACTATGTGGTAATCTATATGCCTCATTACAACATATGTGTGTATTTCATGTACTTTCCACAGCGTCCCTGCTTATCTGCTTACCCCCTGTGTGTTCCTGCAATTTCCCACTCTGCTGACCCGGTTCTGTGTTATGCACGTTTAGCCTCCGGTGCTTGTCTGCGTGGGTGTGCGTGTATGTACTGTCTGCATTAGCATGTGCCTGTGCATTAAATAAAGGTTATCATTTGCCTCGAAAGTCATCATTTACCAGTGTCACCGTGTATGTGATGTGTGAGATGCTGCAGGGGTGGCAGAAGTGGGATCATAAATATGGCCCCTGTCTTGTCCCAGTAACTAAAGAAGCTCCAGGGTACCACAGAGCAGGAGCTCAGTAAGCTGTAGCAACAGCTCACAGACCAATTGCAAATGCACCATCACTGCTCCCTGCCTTCAGTGCCCTTGGTTCTGAATGTTCCCACTCCTACGCCCAGAAAAAGGATCCACAATAACAGAGAGCAATAGAGAGGTGCTCGACCCTAGCTAGCAGCCACACCAGCAGCAGTGCAGCCCCTGACCTCTTCCACAGTGAGACTGCCATAACACAACAAAGAGGTGGCCTGAGTCCAGTACAGGCCACAACTGGAGCTGGCACCTAGGATAATCCAGTTGTAGCAGACGTAGTGAACCTGCAGGGTTTCAGTCTGGGTCATCTGCACTTGCATGGAAAACCATACAAGAGGAACAGGCCACTAAACTAAAGACCCATCACTTGGGGATCTAATCAAACTCTTGTATTGTCAACGGGGGTTACGTCAGCTTTCTTGTAATTGACTCACTACCACTGCTAATTAGTGGTTGCTACAATGTTCAATGCGTTACATTTATAGCACATAGCTGTGTAATTTCCGTCATAGTTCCAACATGTTTTTAAATCTATGGCTGAAATAAGCATTAACACTATCATTAGGACATATATAGTCAGTTACAATTATCATCTATAGGACCCAGTAGATGAAAATTCTAATGAGGAAGGCAGCTATGGGTTTGTTGAATTTCTTACTGTTCGTTCATTCACTTGAATTTAAATTCTCTCAGACGCTGACGTCACGTGCTGAGAACAGTATGTTGTTTACATTTTGTAAAACTTGTATGCACATGACAGAAATTTATAATCGGTTTTAATGCCATTGTGCCAATGTCGTACTTTTCATTACATGTCTGCTGTCCTTTGATGGTGTTGGTCGGGTTGTTTCTCATGACGCTTGACTGCCCAGATCTAAAGGTTTTCCCCTCCGGCGTCAGTAGCCTTTAATAGCCTTTAAGAACGTATTCTGGCTGTGCTTTTAATGCAAAAACCTAATCAAGTTATTTCACGCTGTATCGGGCAACCTCCGCTTGTTATTGCAACGCCTTTGTGGCTCACAGTAGTGAAGCGTCCCACTTAAAATCGATCGTGTGAGACGCTCAATCAGGCAGTTTGAACACAGACAAACAATTAACACACCGCGAACGACGCGCCGTACTCTTCAGCTGAAAGCATCCCTGTGTCTGTTGGCCATTTTAAACGCAGAAAAAGTGTGTCTCCCTCTGAACTTCTCTTATCTGCGTTGAGATCTGTCTGTGCCTTTTGTTGCATTCTTGCGAAGTTTGCTTATGTGATGAAGTGCTCATTAAACAGCTGCGGTGCAGAGCTGGCCGTTTGAACAATACAGCTGCTTGGCGATACACACTTAGTTTTAATGAGACATCAACAGGATCTGTGTTTCCAGCAACAACCCAGGGATGGTTTATTCATTCCGAGTGAAACAAACGTACAGGCATAATTAAGCTTGGGGGATTTCAATGCTTATTTTAGATTAATCTAATCCTAAAATAGGAACATACAAAAATGCAGTTTTTAAAAGCAGTTCATTTCTACACAGGACCACATGGCAATGCGCTATAGTGACTGATTGAATTTTGATGATGTGTTTTTTTTGGAACCAAGTCAGTGCTTTTTAAATGTGACCTTTTTTGGGATGTTATTGTCAATAAACGGGCTGCCCATAACGACACATCGGTAGTATGCTTCTGTTGTTAATTGAAAAGAAGGCAGGAGCTACGCGCACCAGTGAGCACGGACGATTTGAAGCTCGGTAAATCACTTGCAGACAGCACCATCCACCGACGCGTGACATAGGTGGGACGGGATCACGTGAACGCGCTTCATTTTCAGCATCATTAGTGCTAACGCAGAAGGGTTTGTCTGTTTAAAAACTTTCAGAAATCGTGAACAGCGTGAGTGGAAAGGGGTGATGTCTTGCATTTCGTGGAGCACCACCGATGCTTTTCATGTCACATAAAAAAATTTAAAGAGTTACAGCAGTGGATACGTGGAAATAAATTCCCACTTTCTTAATTATTCCAGATGTAACCATGATAAGATCACATTTTTTTCCAGGTTTTTTTTCCTAGGGCTTTTTAAAGGTTATCAGTAATTTATACTCCTATTACTGTCTTCTGATATCATTTGTTCAACACTGGGGAAAAAAAAAAAGTTGAATTGTTTTATTCATTTTATAAATTCTGCTCTGGTTTATGATTCAGTACTCAGTAGCTGTTATATATCTTGGCAAAGGAGATAGAACAAAATACGATATTGTGAAGTTCCAGATCTCTGCAGTGGAGAGAGAGAGAGAGAGAGAGAGATGAGAGGGGTTACGTACCCTGGCAACAGTAGCAGATGGAGCTGGAGGGTGGAGTCGTGAGAGGTGGGTGCTGAAGATACCATGGGCTTTCTTGTTTAGATACAGCCACGCTTCAGGAGGGGATTCTGAAGGAAATTAGTCGGAGAACACAGCGGCCTGAAACACCCGTACTGCAGGGATCGAGATCCGCCACAAATGAGAGCACGCCACTCAAACAGCTGAGACTTAATTAATTTCACTTAATTAAGTCCCACGTTCCCAGACGACTCGCTGTTCTTAAGGAGGTACCGGCCCCTTCTTTCATGGTGAATAAATGCCACATTGTTAAATAAAGTACATGTTTGCCTGAGCTGGTTGCATGAAGAACATGAGCAGAGAGGCATGAGGTATCTCCTGCTCAGTCATCTGAAAGGCTTCTGCTCCTGAAGTCTCCTGGGAGTCATTTAAAATTTGAGGAGCATAGCTTTCACCACCTTGCCATCTGTCCACACTTGGCATGTCATCAGTGTATATTTGAGTTTAGTGACCATTAATTAACATCCTCAGTTACCATGTGGCCAGAAGATGTCAGTGCTCGCCCAAATTCCTTACCCAAAATTGTTGCATACTCATTAAGTGAGTAAAATGTACAAAGTGCTATATATCTGTCCACTATGGCCTCTGACTCCAGTGGGCTGTGTCTAAAATCAGACGCTACAAGCTACACACTTTGCCAAAAAGGTGTATTGTTACACTAGTGTATTTAGAATTGAATTTAAAACAGTATAGAATATTTCAGACATTGTATAATGTGAAATCTGGTTGACACACTGACCGTTGATTGCCAAACTTTGATGTGACAACAATTCCTCCTCTGAACCATTGAAACCATTCTGGTGTGTGAATGCTTTGGACTTTGGCTACATGTAGAATGTCATCTGGGTACTTTTTGTGTTTTTTTTATGCCTACAGTGGTTTTGGACAGACTAACATTACTGGAAGCAATTTTTTAGCATACTAGTTTAGGTGTAAATACACTATATTGCCAAAAGTATTGGGACACTCCACCATATAATTGAATTCAGGTGTTCCAATCACCTCCATGGCCACGGGTGTATAAAATCAAGCACCTAGACATGCAGACTGCTTCTACAAACATTTGTGAAAGAATGAGTTGCTCTCAGAAGCTCAGTGAATTCAAGTATGGCACTGTAATAGGTTGCTACCTGTGCAATAAGTCCATCTATTACATTTCCTTGCTACTAAATATTCCACAGTCAGCTGATAGTGGTATTATAACAAAGTGGAAGCAACTGAGAACAACAGCAACTCGGCCACAAAGTGGTAGGCCACGTAAAATGACAGAGCAGGGTCTGTGCATGCTGAAGTATACAGTGTGCAGAAGTAGCCAGCTGTCTGCAGAGTCAATAGCTACAGACCTCTTGTGGCCTTCAGATTAGCACAACAACAGTGCATGGAGAGCTTCATGGAATGGGTTTCCATGGCCATGCAGCTGCATCCACGCCTTACATCACCAAGTGCAATGTAAAGCGTTGGATGCAGTGGTGTAAAGCACGCTGCCACTGGTTCTCTGGAGTGACGAATCAGGCTTCTCTGTGTGGCAATCCGATGGACGTGTCTGGGTTTGGCGGTTGCCAGGAGAACAGTACTTGCCTGATTACGTTGTGCCAAGTGTAAAGTTTGGTGGAGGGGGGATTATGGTGTAGGGTTGTTTTTCAGGGGTTTGGCTTGGCCCCTTTGTTCCAGTGAAGGGAACTCTTAAGGCATCAGCATTAAAAGATATTTAGACAATTTCATGCTCCCAACTTTGTGAAAACTGTTTGAGGATGGCCCCTTCCTGTTCCAACATGACTGTGCACCAGTGCACAAAGCAAGGTCCATAAAGACATGGATGAGCAAGTTTGGGGTGGAGGAACTTGACTGGCCTGCACAGAGTCCTGACGTCAACCCTACAAAACACCTTTGAGATGAAATAGAGCGGAGACTGTGAGCCAGGCCTTCTCGTCCAACATCAGTGCCTGACCTCACAAATGCGCTTCTGTAAGAATGGTCAAACATTCCCATAGACACGCTCCTAAACCTTGTGGACAGCCTTCCCAGAACAGCTGAAGCTGTTATAACTGCAAAGTGTGGGCCAACTCAATATTGAACCCTATGGACTAAGACTAGGATGCCATTAAATTTTACGTGCATGTAAAGGCAGACATCCCAATTCTTTTGGCAATATAGCCTATGTGTCTCTGGATGGAACCCTGGATTCTTACAGACAAAAGGTCTGCTCCTCACAGCAAAGGGTATTTGGGTCCACTGGGTTTCAACAACAGCTGGTTTCTGATAACATTTGCAATAAGCTGTCTTTAAAAACAAACTGTTGCTTGTGGATTTGCTGGTTAACAGCTGTTTAAAAAAGGGGAACAGCCACTCATTAAAGCACAACGTACATGTTAAGCAGCACCAACATCCAGAGAGTTTCTATAATATGTGTTTGTATGAGTCTGTGTTTTTACACAATTTGTGGTTTCACATTCTTGTTTTACCTGCATGGTGAGTTGTGCCCTTGTAGGTAAAAGGATCTTGTTGTGCCCTCGTTAAGCTAACTACCTTCACTTGTCAACAATTCAATAACACTCAAAAAAACAGATTTTGTAGCATTATGGAAATTGGAACTCTGAATATATTTATAAAACTGTAGCAAAACATTCCATTGCATTATCTCATGTAGTCTGAGGTTGAAAACTCCCAGAACATAAGTTGTTTAAATTTAACATGACTTCAACGTTCTGACTTTGACCTCTGTATGGATCAAATGCACTCCTTAGCCCAGCCTCCGTGGATCATCTTGCATTTCACAATGCTTCTGTTCATTTATAACATGTATTTACAGTTTTCTTGCTCAGTTGGTGATTTTCCATTATGTAATATAACAAACTAACATAACCCTGTGTCAGCAAACCACAATCAGATTCATGGTTTGTCAGTTTCTTTTTCCCCGCCCACTTTTCTAAGATGGACTCACATCCAGTTTCCCTCTCTGACACAATGAACCTTGGAGAGTGGTGTTGTGTGTCTAGTCAGGGCAGGGTCTAAACTGGTCTGCAAGTACTTTTACTGTCAGTAAGGGTTGAGATAAGTACCAATTTTAAACAGAGCTAATCTGTCGAACTGGATCAGAAATATGAAATATTGCTATGCTGTCTCTCACCTTTGTGTAATTTTTTACTTTTAAGGGCATTGGCTTAGTATTTGTTCTTCCAGGTGACTGGCATTGTCTGGAGTACTCAGAAACAAGCCAATTTAACATCCCTTCAGTCTGTGTCATGCAAACAACACATGAAGTATTCTCTATGTAGTCCTACAGAGTACTTAATAAAGTATTGCACACAGCAGCTTTTGTAAATACTACACATTAGCACATATTTGCTAATATGTACACTTGTAAAGGTGAATATATAGGAAACTTCAAGATTTTACATACATCAAAACCTATGAGGTGGCACGGTACAGTGGTGGTCAGCACTGTCGCCTCACACCTCCAGGCCTGGGGTTTGATTCCTGCCTTTGGTCTGTGTGTGTAGAGTTTGCATGTTCTCCCTGTGCTTGGTGGGTTTTCTCCGTGTGCTCCGGTTTCCTCCCACAGTCCAAAGACATGCAGGTTAGGTTGATTGGTGTGTGTGTGCGCCCTATGGTGGGTTGGCGCCCCACCCTGGGTGTCCCCAGCCCTGTGCCCTATGTACTCTGGGATGGGCTTCGGGCTTCCCAAGACCCTCACCAGGAATAAGTGGTATAGAAGATAACTGACTGACAAAACCTATGAAAATTACAAAAGCAAAATTTGATCACTTTAATGTCCTCAGATACCACCTCACTCTTCTAAATAACAGGTAACGGTTTTTGACAGTTATGTCAGAAAATGGTAAAACACAATAAAATGGTAGCGTTAGATGGTTATTCACACAAAACCTATTTTAGACACCCAAGAAAAGTTGCAACTGTTGCATATTGCTGTTTTATTTTGCTGCCATATGTGCATTTCAGCATGAACTGTTTAGGTAGACCTGTCACATCACCGTAGCCTGGCATGGTTAATCATTAGTGATACGTGTTGCGCTGCATGTATGTAACATTAACATATGAAAGGTAATTCATCACAGGGTAAAAGCAGAGGAAAGAGGAAGAGGCTGCATTTCCTGTACTATGGGCCCAGAGCCTGGACCACGCTTCAGACAGTTTGTTAATCTGGCTGGACCGTTGCTGTTGTAGAATCAACAGCATTAATTTTTATTGTATATTGGTAACGAGACAGAATTGGCTCACACAGATACGGTGTTCCTGTTTCCTCATGCACCTTTTCTGAATCTAATAGTCATTCTTCAGAAATTGGTCTCTGTAATATCCGTCCATTTCAACAGGTCACGCTCACCCAAAGCATGATGGAACATATGATAATTTTCCTGTTTAGCA
Organism: Chitala chitala; assembly: GCA_025773905.1. Taxonomy (NCBI): domain Eukaryota; kingdom Metazoa; phylum Chordata; class Actinopteri; order Osteoglossiformes; family Notopteridae; genus Chitala; species Chitala chitala. The sequence goes on along the minus strand of JABJVR010000039.1, from coordinate 5,851,441 downwards.
GTACCATAGGAGGATGGGGCATATTTACAGTACTGCTTCCACTTTGCCTTGCAAATGAAAACATTGCATCCTTTTTGCAACAAAATCAGAATCTGTAAGCAACGTGAATCATGTGTGATTCTGCGTGTTCACAGATGACTGTGTGTGTCAGGGCATGTGTGTATGTGTATATGTGTGCAAGTGTTAATCTGTGTTTACACAGTGGTTTTCTCCAATACCTGTGTGGAGTACACAGGCAGTGTTTATTGGTCTAGGAGGACTTCTGATTAGCGTATAATAATATTTTATCCATGTGTGACATGTCCTGTCAAACTAACCTTTCAAAATTTTGGAAATTAGTCCTATAATGTTTTCTGGGACATTCCTTAGTCCCAACCCATGTTGATGTCATTCTTCTCTAAAAGTACCACCCCCCTCTTACCCCTCTTCCAAATTACCACTTCCCCCTTCCTTGCTGCACATTTTCCAGAGAATTTGTGGTAATTGGAATCATTCATAGCATAATGAAAATCTTTCCCATGCTGTATAATTAAGAGGGCTTTTCTTAAAAGAGTAAATGATTGATTTTCCTGAGAAGGTGCAATGAAGGTAATTAAGACAACAGTAATTTTCCCCCCTCAGGTTGTTAAAATTTATCTCACCAAAATTGCTGGAGGGATGACAGATACTGCTAGGTGCAGAAGGGAAGAATGGCTGGGGGGCCCATTGGCTGGCTGGTTATGTATTGCATCACTTTTGATCAAAATATCTGCTTCATTAAACCTGAATAAAGAATATTTGAAAAGAGCCAAAAAAGAAGGAGAAAATTCTTCATGAATGCTTTGTTTTTCAGTTGGAAGCAGAAGCAATTTGTGATTTAAATTTATAGTGCATTGGGGGGACGATGTCAAAACGTCTGTCCTTCTCCTTGTATCTACCATCTCTGCCCGTTCCACCAGGGCCTTGTGGGCGTGTTTTTTTTGGGAACTGGTTGTTGTTTTTTGCAACAAAGCAATGTCCACAAGTGCTGCCCACTACAGCTGAGTGATAAATTCCAAGAGTAACAAGGTGCCTCGCCAGGCCATGAGCTGCTTCTGGTTTGCTACAGTCATCGAAAGGATGAACCCATGCGCTGACTTTTGCACCAATGAAAATCTTTCATTGTGAAAGTAAAAATGCAGTCCAGGCCAAGAAAGCAAAAGAGTTTGGCTCTATGCTAACACTTAGCCATGAACCAGCCATAGTCCCAGAGTTAATAGGAACCCAGAACGACTTACTGAAAACTATCAATGCTGAACGCAAAATAAGGAGCAGAGCCTTAAATAGGGAAACCAGCAGCATTGTTCGGCCGCAGCCCTGACGCGGTTCATCGCCAGGGAAAGGCGGGCAGGTTTTAGAGTCCCACACCTTTAACCCACCAACGTTGTGTCAGCGTTGCATTTCTACTCTGCTGCTCTCCAGGCTGACAGAGGCAGAAATCCCTGGCCATTACTTACAATTAATGAGACTTTAAAGAGCATTGTAGGTTGGTGAGCTGTGACAATAAAGATTGAACACACTCGGCACTGGGAATTCCCCACCGGAGGCAGCCACCAGGCACTTATGGGCTCTTTGCTTATCTTTGGTTCTGGCCACAATGTTTTGGTAATTTTCATTTATTGCCAGGGGACAATGTTAGGAGCAATTACAGTAAAACAATTGTATGTGTATATGGCTTCAGCATAACTTTATCTGTGTATATCCACTATATGGCTTTAACGGTGCTCAGCCAGCCCTGTCTATTCCTCTGGGGGAGGTAGAAGGTGAAGATTCCACAACGCAGTACATGATCAGGCTGAACATCATATACAGCTACATAATTATTAGTGCTGTATAAAATGTGCATGTAAGCAGAACAAACAAATGTATTTTCCTCAGTATGTCTGGAACTGTTCTGAAACCTGTTAGAATAATTTATTTTTTCTCTCACTCTTTCATGCCAACTTGTGGATAATTCTGTTAACAGCCAAGTACTACCTAACAATCATGGTAGGTAGAATTATACAGCACTAACCTGATCAGAGAAGTGCCTTGTTTATTCTTGCGTGATCCAACAGTTCAGGTGGGATTACAAAAACTACTATGTATTAATATTTACTTTTCTCACTATAAGAAAACAACAGCATCACCTGACCTAATTTCCTGGCAGCAGTTGAATATCTATCCCATATATCTCCTATCTGTAGTCATTTGCATCTCTGTGCATCACCTAAGCACTCAGTTGCACGCAACAAATGGCTTCAGAAAAAATATCTACCACTATAATTTCATTGTGTAAAGTTTTAAAAGTGGTGAAAATTATGTAGCTCAGACTAAATAGAATTAAGTAAAAACAATGGAGTTACTTTTCATAAAAAGCAGTAAGTGATCAGTTTTAACCTAAATAATTTTATGGAACTCACACATAATCTTTTCTTTAATCAAAAAAAAAATTAAAAAATCCTCAGCAAATAGAAGTGAAAATTGAAAACTCACCCTGGCTCTGACAACTGTTTGAACATTCAACAAAAACACCATACCATGGCCACCATGATAATGTATGCTTCTTTAAGACATACCATAGCTGTTCCATTCAGGAGCCCTGTGCTGGTCTTTCAGTGAGACGGCAGTGAGATTTTTTTTATGTTCTTCCAGAATAGTCTGGATGTTAGTGCTCAAAGGAGTTTGTAGGGCAGGAAGAGGGGGATCATCATAAGATGGTAATGTGCAATTCTCAGCTCATGCTGGGGGTGTCAAATTCTGCCCATAGCACTACTCTCCCCTCATATTTAATCCTTCTCCTGTTCCACGGTCCAGCCTGCAAGCATGCATTCCGATTTCCTTTTTATCTCCGTGCCCCGGGGAATGATGGAACACACTGATAAGTGGAAAGGGGGAATAAGGGTGACAGAGTCTCTCTGGGTCTGAACTGTGGCTCTCATTGCCTCTTACATTTACAAGTAATGAAGAACTGTTACACACTGGAAATCATGAAAGAGCTCTGACACCGGACCTAGTATGAAAACAAGTTTACAACAAGGAATAGTGCATCATTAATTTGTGTAATATTTTAGAAACATCTGCCAGAATTTGCTATAATTTGTTGAAAATTTTACAGATGCAGCTCTTTAAATGAAATCTTACTGGTCCCTTCAAAATCTAAGTGTAAAACACGGGAGTACTGTCTGGATAAAGATGTTGTTGTGTTCAGTCATATCCGACTCTTCGTGACCCCATGGACCACAGCACACCAGGCCTTCCTGTCCTCCGCTGTCTGCCGGAGTTTACTCAAACTCATGTCCGCTGCATCGATGATGCTATTCAACCATCTGGAAAGATACGGTACCAAATAACAAACTTATCACAGCTGACCATTGTAGGGTTAGATTTTAGAAAAGGAGGAAGAAGCAGCTTTATTGTCACTGAGTACACATACATGTTACAATGAAATTTGTTCCCTGCTCCTGGTGGGAGCAGCAGGCAGCCACATGCAGTGCCTGAGGAGCTGGTGCCGAGTGTCTTGCTGAAGGACATACCTGGCAGCTGGGCTGGGATTCAAACCAAGAGACTTCCACAGCCCAGCCTGATGCTCTACCCATTGAACCAGTACTACATTAACCTTTCAGCTAAACTTACCTAATATACCCTGCGTTGGTCTAAAGAGGTTGAAACTGTCTATGATCACAAATCCCTGGAATTTATTTTAATCAAGTGTCTGCAAATAATGAATACAAATTATGGGGATATCTACAAAAGACCATCAGTTCCATTTATCTACATGAGTGTATAAAGTTTAAGCAGTACATAATCTTTAAACCATTATCAGATAGTCCCAGATAGTAAGTGAATGAGAGATGTAACAGATTTCAGATGCTTACAAGCAGTCGCCTGAATGGTTTTGTGTCAGTGTTACTGCCCTCCTTTTCCATGTCGTTATCACATGGAGTTTTGGGTAAAATGTATTTTCAAATCTTGTATCCAGGGCAACACAGACATATTATATTGGCCAGGCATTATGACATGTTTAAGATATCAAAGTTACAAGATGTTGGTTATAGTGTTTGCATATGCTTCTCTTATCTTGCTGTAATAACTGGAAAAGTGGAAGTATTTAATAAATTGTGACACACAGTGTAACTGAAGTTCGTTACTCATGAACTAGCTTGTTAATATATCTGCCTAATGGCCGTAGCCTTTGTCCCAGCTAGGGGTTCTCAGTCACGGTTCTGGTGGACCCCAGTGGGTGTGGGTTTTTGTTTCAGCTAATTTCTGCTTTTAATTGAGCCTTCATCTCAATTAAACATTATTGACTTTCTGCAACCACTGCATCCATCCAGGTATCCTCAGAAAGCTTTATTTCTTTTTAATAAGAATTTTAAAAGCATAACAAAGACTGATGTGATTTCTTAATTTTTAAGTTATGTTCTTTTTAAATCCGTAACTTGTTGATAATGTCTTAAATCACCTCATAAAAAATTATTTTGTCACCGGCTCCTATTTCTGTTTAACAATTGTTACAATTTGCATTCAATTAATGATTATTGGTTTAAATTAAGCACCATGCCTAACTACCCTGACATTTCCTGCTCTGATTTTGCAGTTAGAGGGACATTGTAATATGTGATGCATATTTTTTGATACAGATCTTGAAGCACAAGAATTTCACTTTTACCTTTTGTCTTTCCAACTCTTCATTTCTCTCAATAAATTACACCCAAATGCAGACAGATGCAAATTATCAGAAAGAATGAAGAAGGGAAATGATGCATTTGATATTTAATAAAGAAAGTGGTCAAATTAAAATTAATTGGTTTGAAGAAAAACCTGCACCCACTGGGTTCTCCAGGTCTGTGATTGAGAAATCTTCATCCCAGGTAGCAAGGTTGATAGTGGTTCAAGTTTTGGGCAGCTTCATGGTTAATACACTGGTGCCAACATGGGATATTTGTAGTAGGAGATTGTAATGTTCTAGAATGTCCTGCTTTGAGTAGTTTAAGAATAAACAACGACCTCATACACTGTAAAAGAATAGGTTTTTATTGGTCTTTTCTCTACTATGTGAGAAAATATATATACAGATGGTATATAAATATATAGCTGCCAAATTCATTCCATGCAGGAGGCATGTAGAATCCAGCCAGCTGGGAGTTCCTGATCACGTCTCCGATATATTGAGGCCATGCCTAGCAGGCCTGGCTGCCAACTGCACAACACTCACACCACACTCCCATTTCCTCCCCTGCCTTCAGGGGCCTAATTCCAGGCCCTCACAGGCTGTGAATAACATGCCACATTCGCTTTAGCCCCTGACAGTATCGGAGTTGCCCTTCCAGTGCAGCTGTGAACCACTTATGCTACTGTATGTGATCTTGTCTCACCAGATTCATCCACAATGTCCTTCTTATGTTCTATTGTACATCCATCACCAGGGTCTCTGTAAACTCGGCCAGTGTGTGCTAACACATAAGGGGAATCCGTTAACAAACACAAGACGTGCCTTCTGTGTGCCAAAGTGGACCAGGCTGTTTCAGAGGCATTAGATTGAGAAGTCTGCCAGGACTTGCTCCATCGTCAGAGCGCGACGCTTTCTTTGTGAGTTCTTTTTTTTTTTTTTAACCTTTCCTTGGGAGTTTTGATTTATGGCATCGTAGCACTGAAAACAAAGAGCTTGTTTCCTTCCATCGATCTGTTTCGTCCTGCCCCCTGCCTTAAGACTAAACGAGAGTCACTGCAATCCTCCCTCATCAAATACCTTAGGAATGTAACATAGTGACACTGTGCATGGTGACGCCGCTGGAAACAAGATCATGTCTCCTCCCTCATGTGTTTTAAAGACATCTTAAAACTGCTGAAACGCTCAAGCTGCTGTATTTTTATATGAGAGGAAAACATAGTCAGAACGAACCTTTATCAGACTTTGGTGGGGCAGGTGGGATCAATATCTTCTGTAAGTGCTCCTGAAGGGTGTCTTAGGTCCAGGCCTTGTTTCCCACATCTTCAGTCAGATTGGAGCTCGATAAACACTGCACAACTGAAGATGGTCAGATGAAGGTTGGAGGAACCAACGCAGTGCATGTCAGAAGCACGGCTACTGTCCCGGTCTACAAACATTTTCGCGGCAGCCTTTCTGTTGTGTACTGTTTGTTTTCCCTGCAGGCCACAAATTCATGGCGCTTCCTGTTTTATCATATTTTTTTTTTATCATCTGCATTAATAAACGAAGTGAGAATTCTCAGTTTGTCCAATATAGCCAGTGAAGTGTTGGTATTCTGTTTAACCACTCCCTCAAGAAACTGCAAGGGTCATTCGCACATCAAATATGAAGGCCAGTGTTACAGATCTTATTCCCTCTGTGCATAGCTGTAAACAAAATCACAATTATTTTTAAAATGCTTCACACACAACATAGCAGTAGAGTTAGGAAACTGCCTATGAATACACATACAGGCGTGCTACAAAAATATGATTAGAAAACAAAACAGCATGTAGAAAACAAAAATTCAGTATTTAACTTGTCCTTGTGCTTTCAGACATTCTGATTCAACCCAAATGTAATAAAGTAACCAATGACAAGTGGACCAGAACCGTGGCTGATTGACATGACAAAATAATTCTATGCACAAAGGATTTTAAAACATAATTTCTACTATCACTCATAAACATTGGAAAATAAGTTTTTGTTACAGCAGCAGGTATTCATATGGGAAGCCATTACTTCACATCAGTAGCACAGTCGTACTCCACAGGGGCAATCAGGATATCTCCCAAAACTAGTTTCCAGAGGGAAAAAAAAGCTGTGTATCTGTTAACCGGGCACCATACAGTGTTTGGTCAATCCTAGAAGACAGGATGCAAGCAAATAGGAACACTTGTTAGACAGTGAAATACCAGCATGAGATATTGGGCAAAGCTGACAGTGTCATTCCCTAAACATTTCCTGTACAAATGAAGCCTGCATGACATTTAAATAAAGGCCCAAAATTTGACAAAAAAGATCAGCTATAACTGAATAACCAGTGTCCTACTTACAAACCTAGTGAAAGTAATAGAAATACAAGGATCTACCAGTCTTTACTAAATCTCACCAAAATTTTAATAAATAGAGCAGGCTGTACGTCTCTGAGTTACATTGTTGCATGTTCACTCCCTCTGCAGACAGCTGATTAGAGAAGAATGTGGCCTCAGGGCTAGGGAGGTTACAGCCAGAATGACCTGGGGTGTAGCCACGGTTTTGTCCTTGAGTGGGGAAGGTACATTAGTCTAATTAGCTTCAGAGTAAAAGCTGAGTTGTTTAAACACATACTGCAGTATACGGTAAAGAGAGGAGCTGGAAAACTGCAGTATGCTTCAACAGGAGCTGCTGTGGTACACAAGGATATAGTCCACTGTTTCAGTGGGATTGCTTTAAAAAAAAAAAAAACCCAACGGATGCAAAAAAATAAATTATACAATTATAATCTTTGTAAGCCTTAAGAGTTGACAGTTAAACAAGGGCCAAATAAACAATGAAGAAAACAAAACGAAACAGATAATGGACATTGCTTAGTGTTATTGAGAATTTTGGATGTGTAAGTCCTGGTCAGGGAAATCGGGCTTCTAATTCCTAGATTTCTCCAAGGTACCTGTTGCTTGCATGCTGTTTCCTGCACAACGACAGGTGATAGACTTGACTCTGCTACATGACTGCAATCAGAATCCACCCCCTAAAACCAAGGAAGAAGGTCACATTGAACATAAGCTTAAGATATTGAACCTGCTGTGTCTCAGGTATTAAAAAAAAAAAAAAAAACTGCTTGGATTTTCCACAAAGACACCCAAACCAATGAGGCACTGAATACCAGTTCTCCTCTTGTAGGGATAAAATGAGATTTTCTCTCATCCAGTTACAACCAGAGCTCTATCACGTTTTACCGGAACGTGGGAATACGTTTCTAAGAACATCATCGCCCTCTACTGACTTTAGAATTGCACTGCAACCAGTTCAAAGCCTCTCCCCGTTGCTGTTTCTTTTAGCAGAGTTGCCCATGGTAATGTTACAAGTGCATATATACTCAACAACGGCAATCCCTTGAATGCCTTAAAGTGAGGAGGGACTCACATAGACCATGCAAGACAACACCAACAGTGAAAAGTAGGGAGAACATCAAGAAGACAACATTTTAAATAAATATGCTTATAATATAATTTAAAAGGTTGTGCTTCTGTTAGCCATACAGTGGGCTACTTGTCCTGAAGTGAAGCTATATTGCTCTGTTGGCCATAATGACCAAAACCTAACCCACACCTCCTCCTTTAAAACCAGTTTACAGCTACATTTTTTGTTCTGTGATGGTCAAGGAAATCTCAAAAACTGATAAAAAACTGAATTTGCAACTTTACAAAACAAAATAACACAGTCCTGCCAAAATACTACCCATCCTCACCTGCTTCTGGAAACTTTAGGCTAAGATGTCCAAAATATGTATCAGATATTTGACAACCCCCCCCCCAAACTGAGCTATGTGGGGAAGAGAACTATATCATATTTAAGTATCTTTACAGTTACAGCTGAAAACAAACTCTACATGTCTTTTGAATATCACTGTAGCTGCAACATTTACATGCAGACTGATGCATCGTTTTGCCTTTATCCACATCTGCTTATGCCAGGGTTACTGAGCTGCTTCTGACTCTTTATGCAAAAATACAATAATGTTTCCTGGTGTGAGGTGACTGGTGTGGGCCACACTGATAGAAAGGATATCTCACACACACGCGAACACATACTCACACGCACACACACGCTCTCACACACTTTAGCAGACACAATAAACTGTGCCACAGACTAGAAGACAGGGTCTGATATGAGGGAAGGGTAGAGTCAGCAGCAGAGAACTCATCACTCCATCTTCCCCTGTCCCCTTGGTCCAGCTGTCTCTGTGTGGTGTTTACTACATGGTGATTCCTGGCTCACCCCCTGCCTCTTTTTCAACCTACGCCCTTGTTTTTTTTCTCTCTCTCTCTCTCTCTCTCTCTCTCTCTCTCTCTCTCTCTCCCTCGTCTGTGTGTGTGGCTGTCCCTAGTCTCTTTCTGTTTCAGTTGTTTTGTTTCTCAGAAAGAGAAAGTAGTGTCAGACATTATAAGAAATACGCACAAACAGAAGACACTAAATTTTTTTCAGTTAAAGGAAAGCATCAGCACTGAAGCCCCCTTACACACCAAATAAATCTACAGATGGTTCCTTTGACAATATAGTTTCACCTGGTCCACTTTACGAATATGTAATGCATTACCATGAACTAACTGTATAACTAACTTTCATATTGTAGAAAAATACATTTATGGTTATTAGCTAAAATAGTCTACAAGCAAAATTTAGACATTGTTATAGTTATAAGTAATGATAGTTATGAGAAATGTATCATTTTCCACAGACCTTTATATAATCTATGATATTCAGTTTTAAAAAGTGTTGAGTGAACTTGTACTGTTTAACTTGTAACAAAACTCAAGTGACTGTGCACTGTTTGGTGTAAACTTATATCACAGTAGTCATGGAAGCCGGTAGTTGTAATTGACATGTTTTGGTGGAATTCTCCCTGCGTGTTTCAGTGGTTGCATGAATCACCTGAGAACAGGACGGGTGGCTTCTAAGTTCATCGTCTGCCAACATAAACTATCTCAGATGCATTTAAGGTGACTGAGTTCAGTTCCCATCATGCTTTCGGTGCACGTATCAGAAAGGTCCTCCTCGCGTCCACTCAGGGTAGCATCTGACTTACTAGTGGGTCGCATACAAGTGAGCTTTTATAACAGTCCAAATGGTGCAGAGTAGTCAAAAGCCGCAGCACCTTACCCGGCCATTTCCAAACCAGGTAAACACTTTATAAGTCTCTTTTGTAAAAGTTGTTTCATTTGAAATTCTGCTATGCATAGATTGCATGCTTCACATCTCATTAAAGTTGCAAAACCAGAAAAACAAACTATTTAACATCAGTGCTTAATGCAAACCGGTTGTTTGCAATGTGTCTGTGTGCAGTTTCAGAATGAGTTGAAACATTCTGTGTGGGTAGGGATAAAGTGTGGCCACACCCTTTACCTTATACCTGTAGGCTTATGTGTTTTCTCCCAAGTTCCTCCCATCAAAGAGGAAGATCGCTAAAGCAAAATAATCTGCTCTGAAAATGAAACAGTAGCAGGATTTCACTTTGGCTGTCCCCTGGATTTAATCATTTTAACCTTCAACCACCCAAAGAGGTAAGTGAAAGTTCAGCTCGATTTCACCTGCTTCCAATTTTGATCAGGATATACCTGTCTATAAGAGGCAGTCATGTTGCCGATTTCGCAAATTAAAGCAAAAGTTTTAAGTGTCCAGATGTTTAACAGTGATGATAAACTGAAGAACAAGGAACATATGGAAGCACTAACCAATCAAGAAAAATGAGGTTTCAGATACTTAGGCATTAGTTTTTCCTTAATGAGAGAATAAAATAAACAGGTCTGTAATGGGAGGACCAACTCATAGACAACAGCGTGAAAAAAAATGCTTGAACACAACAGGTGAGGTTCAGGCAATGTGTTCAGGGCAGACATAAATAGACTGCAATGGAAAAACGAACCCTATACAGCACCTGAACATCTTACCTACCTTGTTCCTCTATGTCATGAAAAATAGGGCAGTGTTCTCATGCCTGTGACAGGTCCTCTCCTCTTGTCTTCCTGATCCTCTCCCAGAACAATGTTAGAAATGCCTCAGCCTGTGACACGTTTATTATGAAACTGGCAGGTTCCTGAAAGCTTATGATGTTGCAACACAGACAGGGACCACGAGGACTAATTTCACAATACTTTTTCCATAACGTATTTACCCGCTGTAATCCTCCAGTGAAATCCAGTCCTTAGCTGTATAGTGAAATAAAATCTATAAATGGGTATCAAAAAAGTAATAACTGCAACTATAAATATAAGCTTCCTTATTGCAGCTTTTTATGGTTTTTATTACAAGTAACATTTAGTAGATGTCTAACACAATCCATTTCTTTTATGTGTTATTTATACAAAATTGTTCAGTATAATGTGCATTTTATGAAAGATGACTTACCTGAGATAAACATGGTTTTGCTGTTATGAATTTACAAAAACTTTTCAATCAAACACTATTTCAAGATATGAGTTCTCTGTTTGTATTGTGGAATATTTAGTGGATAATTTGAAGAAAAAATAATTGAGGTTGAATAGCCTTTGAAAAGTCCCTATCTAGAATTTGAACTAGTTTTCAGTCACCTGGTTGATTTGAGAGCCTGATCATTCTCTTCTCATTGTAGGATCAGCTGAACTGGTTTCTGAGCCTCTGGTCTCCTCCCAGCACCCAATATGAACTGGTCCACACTGTGGGCTGTCGTCAGTGGCGTGAACCAGTACTCCACAGTGCTTGGGCGCGTCTGGTTCTCTCTGGTGTTCATCTTCCGCCTGCTGGTGTTTGTGGTGGCAGTCCAGCAGGTGTGGCGCGATGAATCCAACCAGTTCGTGTGCAACACGGCGCAGCCGGGCTGCAGAAACGTCTGCTACGACAGCCTGTTCCCCATCTCGCCCGAGCGCCTGTGGGCCTTGCAGCTTGTGGCCATCATCTGCCCCTCGCTCATGGTGATGGCACACGTCAAATACCGCGAGGAGAAGGACAAGAAGTATGCCGATGCCCACAAGGGGGCCCACATCTATGCGAACCCTGGGAAGAAGCGGCGGGGTCTCTGGTGCACTTACATGCTCAGCCTATTCCTCAAGCTCAGCTTTGACATTACCTTCATCTACCTTCTCTACCACATGTACGGTTATGACTTGCCAAGCCTCTACCACTGCTCCCTGGAGCCCTGCCCCAACACAGTAGACTGCTTTGTCTCCCGTGCCACTGAGAAGAAGATCTTCCTGGTTTTCATGGTGGTCTCCTCCATCATCTGCATACTGTTGTGCCTCTGTGAGATGATCTATTTGCTCTTTCGGTGCTGCCGCAGCTGGTCTAACACGTGGAGCCAGTGGAGGGAGAAGCAGGATCCCACACTCACACCCACAACCACGTGCGACCCACAGGAACTTTCCACCACGGTGCAGGTACAAAACAACAGCGTGCTCCAGGCCAAGGAGTCAGTCTATAACAAGGCCTGTAAAACTGTCCTTCTGACTCAAACTCCACTTACAGAGCCAAACTCAAGTTCATTCAGAGCCTGTCCAGGGAAGCACAGGGCTTAAAGCAGGGCACACCTTGGACAGAACACTGGCGATCTTATACACAATCACCAATGTATCAACACGTGTTTTTTTTTTTTCTTACCGTGGGACAGACCTTGAGCAACAAACTCACATAGTCCACACTTGAACATAGTGTGCCAACCACTGACAAGTGTACACACTGCATTTGGTCAGTCAAGTTGACTTTCAACCTCAGAAGTTCTACTGAAGCTTTAAAGTAACAGAATGAAGAAATCAGATTTGTATAGTGCATTGATCACTGGGCAAAAGCTGAAATCATACTTTGGTGTCTTTAAAGTCCGTTTTACTGCAAAGCAAGATCTATAAAAGCATAAATACAATGAACAGTAGATGGAACATCAAAATGTGTTGTTCATCAATGACACCAGCAGGGGGTCACGATCTGTTACGGAGCTGCAGGGAGCAGATAAAAGGACAGAATAAAAAAAAGAGTTCAAGCTCAGAGCTTAAAATCAACGTTCTCAGAAGGCACTGTAAGCAACTGACTGCTGCCGAGGTAGAATTTTGCATGTCTTGTCTGTCTTTAATGACGAGACTTGCAATTGCAAGACTGACTGTTCTGTTTTTAATAAGATAACACCTCCTTTGGTTTTCTACAAGTCTTTAAAAGTTCACATTTGAATGCTTAATCTGGGTTTTTTCATAACAACCAGCAGCCACTTCCAGGTGATGAAAGGAACATACTGACCCCTGGTGTATATGAAAAAGAATAAAACTTGAATGCTGCTTTTAGTGTAAAAAAAAAAAAAGAAGATAAATCCACAAGCTCTTGATAATGCTGTCCCTTAGTGATTAACCTGATCGTCCATTTAAATCGAATATATTTAACAGAAACTTAACTGTTTGCAACCATGTGTGTCTCAAGAGAGATACACTTTCACCTTATTGCCAGTAGGATTTCTGAAGTTGTATAATGACAAGTGCAGATCTGTCTATGTAACGCTCATCACATCTAAAAAGACGCAGTCCCTAAACACACAAAATATGCATAGAATTGTCTGAACACATTGACAAAGCACTTACTATAAGCATATCTCTTTGAATAATTAAAAACTATAACAATTAAAATATTTTATGAACTATAACATTATCACCACTGTATTTATTTTTTACTTCTAGATTTTACAAACTTCCCTTTTGTGACTTGAGTCTTTTTAAGGGTCGACATACCAGAATGTGTTTATAGTCAACATGAACGGGAATCTAGCCTTGATCTGCTCCACAAAACCCCGACACTTCAGAGTAACTCCTAAGCACCACTGGCAGATAATGTTTACTGTGCTCAACACTGCTGTCGAATAAGTCTTTGTCCTTCTACATCGCAGTGGTACCTATGTTCCCTTCTGCATCAAGCCTGGATGAGTCTGATAGCTTTAAAGGACATGGAAAGCTACAGTGCCAGCTATGCTCTGCCTGTGCTTTTCCCAGGCACATCGCTGGGGTCCCCTGGTGCTGCAGAGCTGTCTGCCATGTTGGTGGAGCTACAGTGCCTAAATGGTGCTGATGCTGCCCATCGACTGTAGGGCTATAGCTACAGTGCCTAAATGGTGCTGATGCTGCCCATCGACTGTAGGGCTATAGCTACAGTGCCTAAATGGTGCTGATG
>JABJVR010000039.1:5805322-5836042 GCA_025773905.1 Chitala chitala | reverse complement strand
TGGGCTGTTTTTTTGTATTTATGAATTTGTTTTTTTTTGTTGTTTTTTTTTTTTTTGGTTGTTTTTTTTTTTTGGTGTGTTTGTGTGTGTGTGTGTGTGTGTGTTTGAGGGGGTGGGGGAGTAGTGAACCTGTGTATATGAATATTATTGTCTGTGTGTGGGGGTATTGAGAGTTAGTGTGTGTGTGTGTGTGTGTATGTGTGTGTGTGTGTGTGTGTGTGTGTAGAGCTCCTCCACAGTTGCTCCTAGTGTAGTTAACATCCGTGCTGTTGTTGGCTTTTCAGCATTAGAGTACTGGCCCGTGTCGTCACTACCAAGAGTCTCTCAGCATTAAGAACTAATTGGACTAAAGAGCACTAACACTTATACGGGCTCAGCAGAACTTCACTGTTATACTCCAGCAAGGAGCCAAGAACGGAATAGTCCAAAAGAGGTTAAACAAGTGCATACTCAAGTCCATCGCACACACTTCTAGTTAATTAACAGGCATATGATGTATTTTTCTTATCAATCACATTCCATTTTATTTTACCATATTGTATCTTTTTTATGGTCTGGATATTACTGGCTACAAGTGATCCTTCCATACAGATCCTTTTGTTGCCTTGACAGCAGCCATGCTAAGAAATGACACAGGGTCATACCGCTTTTGCCCACAGCAGTGTAGGTTAATTACTGCGGATGCTGTGTTAGTGACACGGTCTAACGGTTCTCAGTGATGTATAAAGAGGTTTTTATGAATGCGTCACCACCCTAGGAGCTGCTTGGTCTCCAAGTAGGAACGTCTGTGACCTTACCATCGTCTGCTAAAGCACATGTAGCTTTGCCCAACACACACACACGCACACACACACACACACGTGTGTGTGTGCGTGTGTGTATTCGACAAAGACAGAGACGCAGTTCTATGAAAAGTACACAGTTGACTGTGCTGTGTATAATAATCATAGAAGTACAGCCCTGCAGTGTTGGTGTGTGTGTGAGATCAGGCCGGCCCCTCAGAATGTACTTAAAGAATCACAGACCACTGCAGTTTTATGCAATATTCTCAAGTGAAATGTATTAACTGTCTATCTGCTTGTATTTGGATGATTGGGGGAGGGAGGATGTGTCTTTCTTAGATAAGGAAACAATATTCTTTGATGTCATTGCGATACTCAAGCCGGTCTAAGTCCATGTGAAAAATGACATCAGGCCCCATTTCCACACCGCTTGCCGCCTGGTGCTTGGTTGGGAAGCAAAAGCGAATGTTGTCTTCTCAAACTTAGCTCCAGAATAAACTCCGTCTGTGGACTGTGGACACTGAAATGTGGACTGCAAATGGGAATTGTGGACTGTAAACCCGGAAGTGTGGGCTGTGGGCGTAGAAATTTGGACTGCGGACATAAAAGCTTGGACTATGGAGAGGAGAATGCTGACTGTGGACAAGAAAATGTGGACAATGAACTGTGGACAATTAACTGGGGACAGAGCAGTGGACAGAGGATTGTGATAAGCGCACTAGACTGAGGTGACCAGTTATGCCTTGGGTTTAGCTGGTTCTGACACAAGAGGGCTACAGCACCTTACCTAGCTGTTTGTCCTGGACTCTCTCATTGACCAATGAGTAACCTTTTCCTGTCTCATGCTACAGAGTGCTCAGAGTTCCCTCCTACTCTTTGATGAGGTAAGCGAACGCACAGCGAGGGAGGAACACCCGTTGCGTAGGCACAGCGACGCACTGGTGTATACATTGCGCTTCTTTATCACGTCCGCCGGCTGACGATGCACCCTCCAAGGCAGAGCACATCAAATGATTGTAGCTGTAGCACGTTTACTGTGCCTAATCCAACAAATGAAAGTTGCTTCAGTTGCAATTCCTGATGCCTCCTCTGAATCTTCCAGTAATCTAATTTACTCATAGCACATCCTGCATGCTTTAGCATACAAGAGGCAGACACACTTATTTAGCATTATGATTATTATTAAATGTTTCTGAGTGGTTTCACTGTTCACTGTTTCTACAGTCTCTTGCCAGGTGATCAAAGGAGCACACTGATCAGAGACCCTTCACTGAAAATCATATGGATGCTTTGTCAGTAATACAGAGAGAAAGAATTAGTTGTTAGAAGTCAAACCAAGCCTCTGATGTGACTGCAATTTCGCTTCATTGCTGCAAGTTTATTAGTGTATAACAACAATTATCAAACACTTGTTAGCAGAATTTATTACACTGTGTGTTATAGAGTAGAAACAGATCTATAAGCATTAGTGCTGTTGCAAATTCAAGCTCATTATGGATTCAACTTAAGAAAGGTGGGTCTTGCTGTTAGGGCACCTTGAAATTAAAGCCGGGAAGACAGAGGGTGTGTGGAAAGGGAGAGGAAGAAAGAAAGAAAGAAAGATAGGAGACGTTTTGCAGTTGGAGGTTGTCTTTTCTGCTACCCCTGTACACATTACACAATTTTGGATGTGAGTACTTTAACTAGTAGTTATTTACAGGTACAGAGATAAGCCTGGTGTTAGGTGCAGTGTCCCATTGCTCTGTACTTTTCTCTGATGGAATCAGGCTTGAATGATAGAAGAACATGCAGGGAAAAGGCCTGAAGTTACTGCAAGTATGAAACTATTTCATTTAGGCTCTTGCCACGATGCAGAAACATTACAGGTACTGCCAGTGCAACAATTACTACAATAATGTTTTACCGCACAAGGTACAATAAATAGTTTGGCTGGAAGGCGATTCCAGCAGCTTCTTGAATTGTCCTTTTTGTCTGTGAGCAGAACACCTGAAGCTTGGGTTTTTTGTTCAGAGAATTATACAGTAGTATGTAAGGTTCACTGGGCTTCTGATAATAGAAATGGAGTGTGACAAGAAGACAAAGGACTTCTGAGTCCGTTTTGTTGTTAAGGAGCGTGCATCGTTGGCTAAATATCATATGACGTCATCTTAGTGCTGCAGGCGAGCGCCGGTGGAGAAGATTGCCATGGCAATGCAGAAGTGTCCAGCCAGAATGGAGGGCCACTTGGTTTCTACGACAAAGAATTGTCCACTGTCAGAGCAGACACTTTTCCGCACAAATGCTGTCCTTTAACACATACAGACACATTTTCCATAGCCTGTTAAAGCCCTGCAGGCATTGACCTGTATGATAATTGGGATTTTAAAGGCGTTGTTTAACAAATACAACCCCCCACCCCCCGACCCTACTTCTTCACAAATGCCTGGCGTTTAATTGTTTTCCCTTTGAGTGAGAGTCCTGGTGTTCTTCACATGCTGGTGATCTGCGGTTCAAACTGCAGAGCTGCATGGCTCGGGTTTCATTATTATATTTGCAGTTACCGGTCACAGCCTCCTGCTGCCTGGCGACTGAAACATGGTACTTTAAAGTACGTGCGCTGAAGCTCATCGACAAGGTCCCCCTGCTGAGAAGGTAAATGAAAGCATTAGCATTAGCATTCTCACTACCATGCTGCAGCTGCGAGTTTCACTGATGTGGCTTTTATGTTTTCTGTTGTGCTTTTGTGCATTTGTCAGTCTGTGTGTGTGTGTGTGTGTGTGTGTGTGAGAGAGAGAGAGAGAGAGAGAGCACACACAATGAAGTGTGTTTGTGTGTCTGTATACATATACCTGTGTGTGTGTGTGTGTGTGTGTGTGTGGGTGTGTGTATGTGAGAGAGAGAGAGAGGAAGAGAGGGAGTGAGAGAGAGCACACAGTGGTCAGTGTTTGTGTGTGTGTACATTTGCGTGCGTGTGTGTGCCTACAAATGTGAGAGAGAGAGAGAGAGAGAGGGAGAGAGACAGAAAGAGTACACAAAGGAGTGTGTGTGTGTCTTTGTACATGCAGGAGTATGTGCACACGCATGGTAGAAGATTGCCATTTACCACATTAGCAACCTCAATTGTAGGTCTCAAACCAACCATATGATAGGTAGTCATCTCAGGCAGTACGCCATGAATGAGCTGCTAGCAGTGTGGGAGGGGGGTTGGATACCTATTCAGCTGAGGTGCTGAAAAGCAGCGAAGCGACAGGCTTATTCAAATACCTGAGACCAAACTAAAGAGGACGGATGCTTCCTAGAATCTGAGTTAGCAAAATATCTCCTCTGCACACTTATTGGACTGTCATCTCTTTTAACACGCTGGTACGAAAAGCCTTTCAAACAGAAAACTCTTTGTTAAATTTAACAAATTTACACAAGGGATTTCTGAAGTAAATGAAACGCGTGACATTGTGAACGTGTCCATGACTGCATGACGACGGAGCGTCTCAGAAAGATTTCTCAAACGTCCTCATAACTCTCGTAATAGCCTGTTTGCCAAAGTGTCTTTATGACATTTTGACAGCTCGAAAAAAAGAAAAGTAAAAAGAAAATGCTCCAACCATACATTTACTAAGCACAATTGACCAAGCAAATGTCATTTGCTATGACAAAAATACTATTAATTTTGTTACAAATAGTAATATTAAGCTTCCATTCAGTTGGGGTCAAACAGCAATGATGGAGAAACAATGGAGAAACAGTACATATCGCTCTGGAAGCAGGCAGCTGATATCATCTACACCTTCTTAAACAGACACACACAGTCATACACCTACATAGTGACACACTCACCATTACCGCCCACACACACACATGCTTGCAGATATAGTCTTACACACCCAGTCACACACACACACACACACACACACACACATACCCACTCATAAACAGTCACACTCATTCACACATACACAGACACACACAGTCATCCTAGACATACACACATGCAGTCGTACACCTACGCAGTCACAAAATCACTATCACCCCCTACACATGTGCTCACACACAGTCATACACACAGAAATACAGTCACAAACTCAGAGTCCAAACGCACACATACACATACACACACACATGGCGCGCGCATCCATTCACACACAGTCACACAGTGCAAGAGAAACCTCCACGGCTCCCATGGAGACAAAAACTCCACACATTCAGCTGGGGCAACATTTTGTGCTCGTGAAACAATATTACCTGCCCGAGTCTCCACGTCACCTTAATATCTTCACACATCACATGTGCAAACATTTTCCCATTCAATGTGGAGTACGTGGTCACCTTCAGCATATATCCAAGGGAAACAAAGACATACTGAAGCACTTCCAGTTTTTGACATGGTTGTGTTACCTGGACATCATGCCTCTGGTGCCTTGGTTGTATTGGTGACGTCATTCTCTCCTCCCACCAGCACTTGGATCAAGAAAGTCAAGAGTTCTTCTCCCAGTCTGATTATTCTCACCTTCAGCTGAGTGGTTTGCGAATCATTCGCTCTTGACTCTCCTGCTTAAAGTTTCCCATCACGCACCAAGTCAGAGGTGCTTTTTAATTGCTGGAGGATTAATTACCCCCTGCTTTCCTTGTCTGCTCTGTTTCCTGCCAGAGGTGATTCATTCCTGTCCGTTATCAGAGTTGAGGAGAGGACTCAGGCCATCTTCTACTCTGAACCATCCATCTTTTCTTTCGCCGGCCGAGCGACATTGCTCCCGTCTTCTCGTGGATGCGTTAGCCAGCGCAGTCGTGAGCCGTGCCATGTGGAGACACGCGGTGGCAGGCCTAGAGTTCGATAATCGAATGAGCGCATCCATCATGCCCAAGGTAATTAGGTGCCAAGTGAGTTTAGTGCTCTCAGCTATGTGGTATCTCGTCACTTTTCTTCACACCATTATATTAGGCTTTAGTGTTTGCCAGCGTTGAAGATTGGATCCTTCCAAATTTCAGCTGTGACAGTTAAAATGAGATTGACAATCTGTGGTAGAAGAAATTGCTTCCCCTTTCCCTGTTTGAAGTCACATTATGCAAAGCTGCGATTCTGTCATTTATCGACGTCCGTGTGTACTTAGTGTAGTTGTCTTCTGCTGTTGGACGCAGGAGCTCCTGATCAGCCCTAAGTACTGAGCCCATCGTGGTCTCCAAATGCCAGGCTTCGCTAAATCGCAGCAGGAAGTTCATCAAGCATCTCCACGGGGTGCAGCAACCTCAGACATTTAAAATGAAAATTCAAGAAGGGCTTTTCACATAGTCCCAGAACAATTAAACCAACCAGGCTGGACCAGTTTAATTCAGTAGTATGAAAAGACCACAAACCAGCCCCTCCCCCCCCCTCACACACACAAACCCCTCCCTCATGGTGTCACCCTGTCCTTCCTCTGCTCCATCACCGCTTATGTGTTTCCTGATTATGAAGCCCCATTTGAGGAGATCTGTGACCCTATAAAATAGTTAAGTGCAAGGCCTCTTTTGTCGGTCCCCTTCGGATCTTCATTTCTAATAAGCAGGCTCCAAATTTGCCATTTTAAATGCCTTAGTATTTTCTGTAGATTTCTAAATGTGTAACTGCACGGCAGGATTGCTCCTGATGTGTTCTGGAGAGGTGCATGGAGGGGCTGTGTATCTCATGATTGCTCCTGATGTGTTCTGGAGAGGTGCATGGAGGGGCTGTGTATCTCATGCTCTCCCATATCAAATCTGCACTTGTTTCCATGTAGTGTCCATGCATTTAAACATTTTGCCATGCCACTGTTAGTAGTATTTGCACTATTTTCAGTCCTTTTTGTGAATCATAGCAGCTGTTGCCTAAAACAGGGACACCTTCAACAGATTTGGCTTAAGTCCCGTCTTGGTGTGAACCAGTCTGCAGGGTTTACCATTATGAGCTTTAACCTAATAGGAAAGTTCACACGCCCATCAGAAAGGAGCTGAAGGGGTGGGCAGGCAGGAACATGGTCTGTGCCTGTTTTATGGTCTGAGAGTACTGAAGGACATCACGTATAACAGACACTCACTGATTTCCTAATGTACCTCTGTAAACGTGCTGATTCAGGAAGCTGGACTGTTCACCAGTGTTCACTATGATCTTCTCAAAACATCGATTTTCTAACCCACCCATTCATCCGTGTTGCTCTCTCACAAATTAGAGAAAAGAGGAAAGGAAAACAGCAAGTGAGACTGGTTCTCATTTTCTACAAAGGTCATGGTGTGACCTCTCGACCTCCCAGCATGCACTCTGTTTATCATGCAAAAAGTCATTGTATATTGGTTGGAATAATAATTAGAGGATTCCTTGGAGTTGTAGTTTTGTTTTTTATATTTACATTTATTCATTTAGGAGATGCCTTAGTCCAAAGTGACTTACACATGCATATTAAAAATGTAGTCAGACAACATCTGAGAATCTAAGTAACAGTAAGTGCTGTCCTATAGTCAGAAGTGCACACGATTCAGTTAAGCAAGGTAAAGTCAATTTCAACTAAAATGGCATAAAATTAAATTAGCAACAACACATGGGATAAATAAACAGCATTTAAACATTGGAACAATAAAGAAGCAGAGCTGATGAAGATGAGGTTCAAGTGCTGAGTTAGTCCTTGAAGAAGATGAGTTTTCACTCTTTTACTTAACCCTTCTTAACATTTTGTTTTAAGAGACAACGAGCTCGATTGCAGAGAGTGACTGGGAAATGAGGATGTGTACGTGCAGCTCTCGACACGGCGCATGTGCTTCCGTGTATTTGCATATGTGTATGTGTGCTGGCGTGACCGTATGCTGATACCCATTGGGTGACTTTGAAGGAAAGAGAATGAGAGCATTAACGATTGGTTGCACTCCACGGTTGAGCATAGCCCATACTGTGAAAGGGCATGTTGTTGTCACATGACAGAGGCGTCTGGGGGAGGAGTGTGAATTGTACAGCTGGGGAGGGGGCCCCGTCACACTGTCTTCACCACAGGGGAGCTTTCGTAATAGCCTTAATTATGCATCACCTTTTTCTGTGCACCTCACGTCCCACTCCGCCGCGCACGGCCGAGCGAACTTCACAGAGCAGGTAACACAACAGCAAGAAACGGGAGCCACTTCTCCAATCCGGACTCTGAGCAAAACCAGCCACCATTACATTTACCAGACACATTTAATCAGTCAAATTATACACTTGACAAAAAGTAGGTAAAAATTAAATGACTCTTAAAACCTTTTGCTAAAAAAAACAACAAAAAAACTTTCAGACTGCTGCGCCACAAATATTGCTCAGTCGCCTCGGCGATTGTGTTCCATGTCTGTTTTTATTATTCTCCCTCAGCTGCTAAACCTTATCATATAATGTGATCCTATTTGTTCTTCTTTCCATAGCATGGACTGTAATTCCACATTTTCTGAGCCCCTCAGAAGCAGGTGTGTCCTGTTGACAGGGAGGTGATAAGGCTATAAGGCAAAGCAGGGTCATTGTCCTGGCATCCTGGCCTCATACCTGCAGGCTTAACCAACAGTCTGGTCTCATGAGTACATGCTGCAAGCCGGCGTAATGGAAACCCGTGCACCCTGGGGAATGTCAGCCGTCCACCCTGAGCTCACAGAACACGTATGGACATATCTGTGTACCGTTATCTCTCCTCCTTTTCCCGCCACATTGTCTGCTCTCTGTGCACCAGAGTAAGTCTCACTTTTCTCGTTAAGAGCCATTATGATTTTGGAAATGACATTAATTACTTTGAAAACACATGGCAGTAGAGACCAGGATTAGGCTAACCTTGTGTCCCTCAAGTGACTGTTTTCAGAATATCCCTACTTCTTTTTCTATACCTCTCTATTTCTCTTCCTCCATTTTTGTCTCTGTCTGTCTCTCTATTGCTCTGTCTTTCAGTATGTCTCTCTCTCCTTCTGGCTCTCACTCTCTGTCTCTATTTCTCTGTCTTTATTTCTCTCTGTGTGTCTCTGCCTCTATTTCTCTGTCTCACTCTCTCTGTCTCTCTCTCTCACTGCCTCTCTCTCTCTTTCTGTATGTCTCTCTTTCATTCTCTGTTTGTCTGTCTCTTTCTTTCTGTAGGTGTCATTCTCTCTCTCTTTGTTTCTGTCTCTCTCTCTTTGTATGTCTTTCATTCTCTGTCTCTCTATCTGTATCTTTTTCTGTCTTTCTTTTTTTCTGTATGTCCCTCTTTCATTCTCTGTCTCTCCCCTCTCTCTCTGTCTTGCTCTCTCCCCCCTCTTCCCCCCTCCCTCTCTCTCTCTCTCTCTCTCTCTCTCTCTCTTTTTTTTTTCTCTGTGTTTCCTTCTCTTGCTCCCTCTTTTCTGCAGTCACCAAGCTTTTCCACACTCCTCCTATCCATCGTGCTCCAGGATGTGTTAGATTTAAATTGCTGACTGAGTTGTCCTGTTCCTGTCAGCACAGACAATGTGGGCTGTCCCCCACCAGCGTCAAGAAATATTAACGAGTTTGACTAAGTGTGGGTATTGCCTCCTCCGTTGGTCCACATGAAATCACAGACTGGGAAAAACAGACAAGTAATTTGGTTTTTTGCACTGTGAGTCAGAACCTACACAGATGCATTCTTGAAGGACACATTTTTTGGGCACTCTGGAATGATTAGTGGGGTACACCCCACTTTATACCCACACAGGAGCCCTTGTAAGTAGTTGTGGACTGAATCTGCTACCACTACATCCCAAGGCACCTCAGTCCATGAACAGGGACAACTGTGGCCTAAAGCTCATGAAGCATCTTCTTCCTTCTTCTCACGTGGAGACACGTGCTGCTCAGCCAGCCAGGTTTGCATATACAGAAGCTGAATTATTATAATACTGCAGATTAAGCTAGCTAAGCATCTGGCTATCTGCTGCGACCCGTCTGTTTTGTCGTGCTTCATTATATGAAACCCCCTCGGCTGTGTCGCATGCATCTTTCCATTTCCTCCCTCCAATTTCAGAGAGGACAGTATGTTGAAAAGGAAAAATAGCCTAGAATTATGTCTAAGAGTACTAAAAACAAACTAAATATGAAAATTCAGAACACTGTAAAATGTTTATAAATAATGTATTCATTCCATATGCCATTGCCTGTTATCTAGATCACCAACTGTGGCCACTAATCATGTGATTCTCAAGACTCCTTCCTCAGGCCTCATGAGGCTTGGTTTTGATTAGCCCGCTAGTGCCAAACATCCTGTTGTCCTGAAGGCTGCTCCAAGCAGTGAGGCACACACTGACATCGGTGTAGCCATGGCAGCAAAACTGGAAAGTTGCTAGTTTGGAGTGGTGGCAACTGAAGGACAGTCCATTATTGATAACTAATTGAGAGCTTACAATAAGATTTTGAGGTTGCTGCCTGGGGCAGCCACCGTGGCACAGTTCTACTATGTTAATTTTAAACCACTGAACCTATTTGTGGATATTGGTTTTACAAAAGGAACTTTTGTGCTGTACTCAACAGAAATATGATGAGGGGACATTGGAAGGCAAAGAAATTGCTGGGCTGGTAATGGTAATGACCCTCAGTTTCTGTGATTAAAATCTGTACTTCTCCAAGAGCTGTGCTGACCAACAAAACAAAGCTTTATTCTATTTTTTTACCCTGTATTTTCATAAAAATTAAATTACATGTGTTCTCATCAAATTTGAATTTCATCTAGCTGAAGGGGGGTTGTTGAGATCCTGTTCTTGTTCAGAGCTTTAAAGCATAGACAGGAGTGAATAACTCTAATGAGACAGTCCCAGAATATGATGGCTATTTCTGGACTTTAGAATTCAAGTATTTTAGAATGTATAGTTCACAGCATTTCACTTAAATCTGTGATGTAACAGAGGCTTTGTTTTGTTTTGTCATCTTCAGCAGACACAGTGAACCACGTCTGTCTGAGCCCAAGACAGAGGTGCCCAAAATATTCACAACCCTGTCAACCGAATGTAGTAAATTATTATAAAATCTCTTTAACACTAAACATGATGAGATTTGAATGCGTTTCCTCTGTTTTATGCCTGCCAACCAAAAAATTGCGCAAAACACATTTCAATTTTCAACCACTTGGAGTGAATGTGGAGCCAAGTGGTACAGCATTTGTTTTGTAGAGAGAAGATCACGGGTTCAAGCGGCATTTATGGCTGTCACCTTGCGATGGGTTTGCACCCCATTCAAGGTGTTCCCTGCCTTGCACCCTTGGCTGCCTGGGATAGGCTCCAGGCCACCTGCAACTCGGAAAAGAAAACCGGTTGGATAATTGGCTAGATGAATGAAATTAAGCCTGTACAAAGCTACAAAATGAACCAGGCTAAACACATTATCATCTAACCACTAATTTGTACAGGAGTTGAACACAAGCAAGAGAAATATGGAGCCTCTGAGTTGTCTGGAAGACTCCTCCTTGGGTGATTCTCCAGTTGAGCCTGCTCTTCAGCTGGGTCCACACTGCTTTTGGCTGGAGAGCATGTTGAAGAAGGTTCATTTTTTTGCTGGAGAACATGTAGAAGAAGCTTCAGCTTTTGGCTGGAGAGCACGTGGAAGAAGGTTCAGCTTTTGGCTGGAGAACATGTGGAAGAAGGTTCAGCTTTTGGCTGGGGAGCACGTGAAAGAAGGTTTAACTTTGAAATATTTGTCAGTGCGTACAGCACCCCATCTGTTTTAGTCACATGTCTTCCCCAGGTGGTTCTCAAAACGAGAGGTTGGCAATGGTAACAAGAATCAAAGTGCATTCTTTCCAGCTAAGGAAAAGTCCAACAGAGAGTGAAAGTCAAATTCTGGACACATGGTTGCATGTGCCATACTCCGTATATGGCAAACAGTCTGCCTGTCTAAAGGCTTCCTGAATAAAACATGGAACATGGAGACTTTTAAGTTAGCAAATGCTAGAATGGCCAGGTGTTGTTTACTGGCACTGGTAATGGTGCTAAAAAAATTATCATTGTTCTATTACAATAACTGTGTCTACATGTTTAGTTGTTATTGTTGGTCTGTTTTGTTGTATTTAAACAGCACAGATACTGAACAAATTTTGAAATGCATAATTAGACTTATATTAGAGGAATGTAGAAGCTGGTCATTATTTTGTTAAGGATTCTTGGAGCTCATTAAATCTGCAGCCATTTTTTAAACTCAACATATTCAGGTGAATCAGCACATCACAGTGATCTCTTAGGAGAAATTGTGAGCTCAGGCCTTCCTGAAATGTTGGCCGTCTACACCTCTGGCTGAAGAAAGACAGTGGAATGATGGCTTCAGCACCAGGCTTTAGGATGGAGAGTAAGTTCTACTGAGTAAGATCTAATATGTCACTGCTTGTCATTTTTTTCCCTGAATGGAATTTTTCCTCTATTCCACAGGGGCTTTATATTCCACAGAACAGAGATTTTTATACATTGCCGTCTGGTGATTTCTCACACCAGCCTGTGCTTCCATTTAAAAATTAAAGCCAGTAATTAAGCAACCAATATGTTTCATTGTTTATGTGTGAAACAGAACATCATATGCTATCACCGTTCATTAAATGTTATTAAGCCAATCCGTCTGTAATAATGTGACAGATTCAGCACAATGAGTCACATTCGATATTGGCGTTGCGATGCTTAGACGGTGTCAAGTGGCCACGTTCTCTCTTATTTTGCCGCCTTTATTTGCTCATGTCAACATGCCGGAGCTCTGCAGTTCTTGTTGACTGAATTCTAGTCAGCGAGACAAAAGTGGTGGCAAATTGTTTTTTAAAATGAGGAGCCAGAGGCAGGAGACTTTGAGCAGTGGTCAGCAGAACGCTAATCAGAGCTGAACCCGGTTTTGTCAACAGGCGTAATAAGTGTCAGTGTTGCAGAGTCAGTCAGTGTCACTTGAGGGATGACACAACACAACTGAGAGGAACTGGTGATGAATCATAAACAGTGAACCGGGTTCAATTGATTGTTTAAAGTGGTTCTCAAAAACCCTCCCGAACAGCAGAAAATCCCCAGTGCTTTTTGTTCAGTGTATCGGTAACTTTAGATAACAAGCGTAAGCGACATCGTGTGGAGAATTCAGCCTGGATCACTTTTGTTTTCAGGTTAACGTTGACTACCAATGGCCTGCTTTTCCAGTAGAGGTAATTATGAGAGATTAGTGTGACATTGGGCAGGCTTCTCCAAGAAGTGTTTATATGGCCGCTATGAAGAGAGGCTAATATTGTTATTACTGTGATTACAATTAATTAGATTATTTTAAGTGTGCGCTGACAACCTGCTCTGTCTGATTAGGGGCCACTTCTACATAAAAGGCATACCTAACAGTTTAAAATGCAAAACGGAGCCATTTGACTCGTGATAACCCTTCCATGGTGCTTTTCCTGTTCATTCTGAATTGCTTTTAGAGTGATCCATACAGTTGACATTGGTAACAAGCATTAACATCCCCAATGGAGTTTGCTCTTCTGGTTTACTCTCATTATGAATTTGTTTGTGTTTTGCATTCGAAGCTACATCTTCTTCCAATACTCCATTCTCCTCTTTATGTATGTATTTTTTAATTTATATAGCAATAGTTTTTTTTAACCTATTTATGAATAAGATTTCCATTTAATTATGCTTTTGTGTTGCACGTATAGCTTGTATTTATCTGAACTGTGCACAACAATTGACAAAAAAATATATATATAATGCATACTGTATGTAGGTGCACAAAAAAGCAGGGAAATTATGTTTGACGGATGAAACAGTCATATTACAATGAAGCTCACTGTCTGAGTGACAGGATAACAGCCGAGCTAAATGACTTCCCAGCACTGCGGTGCTTGTTCTGTTACCTGCTTTGTGAAGTTCGAGGCGCAGGATTTTGTATCAGCCTGCGCCTCTGTGTTGTACACATTTATGTATTTCGATGCCACTGTGTAACTGTCATCGCCTTGCCTCCGCTTGAAAAATACTAGCCAACATCACTCTTTAAAGAACACTTCCTTTAAACTTAATTAGATATTGTTGACCAGTATTGATTTGGTCGTGCTGTAAAGTTTAATCTCATCAATAAGCCAGGTCCATACATATTCCTTTAAAAGTTTGTTTATAAATGTTCCCATTCCTGGGAAGTGTAAAGACTAGTGAAAGACCTAAGGTCATGAGCAAACATAGACACAGTCAGATGGCCCTCACACACACCGCTCACCTGGTGATGTCCCCAGGTTGAAGTTTGTAGGAAATAAAGGTGTACTGTGAATTATGTTCATTGTTAATTCATTGAAGGTCACTCATTGGTCAAGTGCATTTTTCTCTTGCCTGGTTCCAGCCAGGAAACCATAAGTAAGTTAATAATTGTTGTGTTTAGAATTGTGATTGGTGCACCTAGTTAGTAATGAGCTGTGTGGTGGTAGCTAAGCTAATGGTGTTGACTGAAGTTACCTGGAGCGCTGAACCAATCCTGGTGTGTGTCTTTCACGTTTCAGTTGAAAACCATGCTACATTTGCTGATACAATGAGTGAACCACCATTTGACCCGGCAGGGATTGCTGGGCTGAGATCGTTCATCTACAGGCTATGGATAGCCTATCTCCAACGTTGCGACTGTGTCACAAACTCACTCTGAGGATTAGCAGCAGAGGCGATTCTTCAGCCTCTGAATGTCATGTCAATTGGTTGTTGAGCTGTCATCATCATCAGCCAACTCATCTACCTCACCAAATCCATCCACACAGATGATCTATTTTCACATCACCTCAGAAGCCTTCACAACCTTATTCTTCTACAAGCTCCAACATCATACTTCCTCTTTGGTCTTATGTCTGCATTATCGATCTTCAGCCAGAATCCACATAGCATCACTCATTCTCATTGTGGCCTCAAGAGAACCAGGTCATAGGAACATACATCTGAGGGGCCCTCCTTTGTGGCTTCACAATGCTGTCCTCTTGCCCATCTCTGACCTCTGACTTTTTTCTATGTAAGAAATTTGGATGGCCTCACCCTTGCATTGACTATTGGGAGCTCAATAAGATCACCATCCAGAATTTACATTCTGTACCCTTGATGAACACTGCCTTGGGACACTCTATGGCTGCTCCATCTGAAAACCATGTTATATTATCTGATATCTACCCTAGATTTTGAAACAGCATTGTACTTTTGAAAACAAAGAATCCTTTCCAATCTAATTGAATTTAAAAGACAGCATGACATCACTGTTAGCAAGAAAAGGCACACACTAAGTCTTTAAATAAAAACACTGCAGTGATTTTGACTTAGTGTTATATAATAGCTATTTTAACTGCACAAATTCCAGTACTTATATGACACAATACAAAATGGGTGTGCATTGTTATCTTTGTCTGGTTGAGTGCTATTTTTACTTCATCTTTACACGGTTTAACATCTTGCTAATTTGTCATTTCTCAGCCTCACAAAGCTGTCCTCTTCTTTGTTATGTTTGCACACAGCCTCTGTGTGACCTATCAGAGGAGACAGAGCCTGTACAGTTCGCTTGGCTGCGATCCTATTGGTCGGTTCACCATGAGGTGTGATTCCGCTCTTTGCCATGCAGTTTTTAACAACTCAGTATCGGTGAGTCAAGAAGACAGAGCACCAGTGCATCTCCCCCTTTTCAGTGCTGAAGAGACGCTTTTCTCTATCATTATTTTAGTTTTTTTGGCTCCCTGACAGGTAGAGTTTGTTTGGCAATTAAGAAGCGTCTCAGCGTGTTCTTAAGAGCCACTCTCGATTTGATTAATAATGCAGTTGATATGAAGAGGAGCCTCTCACGCAGGGAAATGTTTCTCGTTAATGGTGTTCAGGAGTGACTTTGTTAATGAATTTCACAATGGGCTGACTCTCTTCTCTGTTTTGGCTCGACCTGCCCTGCCATTCAGGCAGACATATCTTAGTCTCTCTCTGTCTTTTCCACTCCCCTTTTCCTTTGACCATTCTCCCTCAGTCTCCTTCTGTCTCACCCACACATGCCCATCTCATTGTTCAGTCAGATCATGTGACACCCAGGTAAATTACTAGCAATTTACAATTAATAATGCACCCCTCACCCCCACCACAGAATGGACTAACCCAAATGCAACAACTCAGTCATATTCACACTTAAAATAAGAGTAACTTAAATATATTTTATGTAAAAAAATATAAAAAAAAAAATAAAAAATTGTAGCATTGACAATTTATAACATACCTGTTGGAGGTAGGGGAGGGGTTGTCAGGGGCTCATGCTAGCATTTTTTTAAGGGGCCCAGAATCTCTAATGATGTCCCTACTTACGCCTAAATTTCTCCATGTACAGAAGCTGAGGCAGCACAGAAGTCTACTTGGCTTGTGTCAAGGCAAGTCAGCAAAGACATTGTAGAAACAGAAGCCTTCATGACCATTTGCTTGCCTATGGAGCATTTGCAGGCTTAGGCAAAGTGGTTAAATTGAACTTTCACTGTTTCAATAGCTGCACCCAGCTGACTCATAAAATCTTGATGAATCCAATATCTCAGTGAGTATAGAAACACTGCAGTATCTTATGCCTAATTACTGAGATAAACAACAGCTTATTTCTACTATTCCATTACTTGATTATTGTTATGAACATATACTGTAAATACACTGAAAAAACAACCTGCAGAGTAACATAAATGAATTGCAAATGTACAATTTTTGCCCATAAGTATAAACTCAATGTTTTGTCGAAACAAAAAACACAAAGAAACATTTTCATTTCACATATTTTACTTAAGGTCAAAAAGTGTACGTCTGCACTTAATTATGTTATTGAGTTATTTTATTCAGTGTATATACTGTGTGTGTGTGTATATATACATACATAAATACATACATATGCAAAAGGTTGTTAGGTGTGGCCTCCTTTAGGAGGTGGACGTGTAAAGAGGTCTTAAACCTCCCAGGGATAATCGAAAGGGCAGCATGTAAGATGGGAGACAAATATGTCTGAGATCTTCAATTCTGTTGAGGAAAGGATTTTCCACCTTAGCACAGATGCCTTCTTTCACTCCCTTTTCAAACCACCTGTCTTCTCTGTCCAAAACGTGTACATTATTGTCCTGAAACATGTGACCTAACAGTGCTGCGCTGAAGTATAAATTTGGGATGTCCAATTATCATCAGGTTGAAGAAGCTAGCTGGATGATTAGTGAAATGTTTCAAACTTAAAAGAAAGAAGTCCAGTTGCCATGACTCAGCTCCCAGATAACCTCTTCTGGATGAGTGAAAATCTTCACTGACACCCTGCCTGTATGTTTTCAGAGGCTTTCACAAATGTCTGTATTGCTACATTGACTTGCTGTGTCTGCCATTTTGTAGACATACTGTCCCTCTGTTTTCATCAGGTAGTCATAGTGTCCCACTGTCCTCATCAGGTGGTCATAATGTCCCACTTTCCTTATCAGGTGATCATAGTGTTCCACTGTCCTCATCAGGTGGTCATAATGTCACTCTGTCCTCATCAGTTGGTCATAGTGTCACTGTCCTCATCAGGTGGTGATAGTGTCCCACTGTCCTCATTAGATGGTCAGGGTCTATCTGTCCTCCTGCCCCCAGCAACATGAAATGCAGCTTCCTCGCCTGTTCAAAGATCTCCCACCACTGAAAGTATTCTAAAAAGGGCCTTTCTCTATTTGTTGGTGCCAATATTGAGGGTTTTCCCACTGCTGACACAAGCAGCACAATTGTTGGAGGAAAAAAAACAAAGTGCAGAGCTCGGAGCGAGACGTCTCGTAAGATCCCTTGCTGGGAGTTCGTTTTTCATCAGTGCACTCATTAAACATCTCCATGAAGATCATAAAGGACACTCCCATTGTATAATTACACCAGAAATGAGAAAATGGAGTCTCTAAAGATATATTTCAGGTTTGCATTTTTACAGGCTGCCTAACAATGGCTGCACAATCAATCGCCCGCTATTCATGAATAATCAATTTTTATCCCCAGTCAGTCTTGATTAATAGTTTGACAGCCTCTATTCAGTCCTTTCTGGTCTCTCCTTCGAACAGAAGAGCATAAGAAATAGAATTATCTCTGACGGGGCCAGCAACTCGCCCCTGAATATAGCAACCCATTCATTCAGGAAAGCACCTCTTCCAGTGTTTTATGCTGTTGATGTCCCTATGGCTGATGTAATATGAAACTGAAGTGGTAATTTTACATAGAGTCTGAGCCACTCTATAAGTAGGGACTTGGGGATAAAGCGCCTTCCAGCCTAGATTGTGTGATAAAAGAAGAAGGACGAGAGTGGGAGCAGTCACGTTGTCGGGGGCTGTGGAGACCGTACATGAGAGGGTTAGACAAAAGTAGGTCACTGAGACTGGAAAACGAAGCCTCGCTGTTTGCACAGACATCTGTGCCACAGACCACGCCCCTGGTAGGCAGAGCTGACCTGCCCCTTTTGGCCCCGAGTCTGCTTGGATTCGCTGGGGGCCAGTGTCACACTTGTTATGGTGGGCTCAGTGACCTATGAGAGACAGTTCTGGGCAAGTAGCACTGGGGCTGCCCGTTTTGTGATTGGCTAGCTCTTCAGAAGCAAGCCCTAGGGCTTTTCATGTGATATGGACTTTGTTTAGTTTTGTCAGTTGGAGTCTTTAGCCATCTGTGACAGTGCAGTTTCCTGTCTAATGCCGTAGTCATCTATGTTTGATATGAATCGTGTTATTTTTTCCAGCATGAGCAGTGTGAGGCTTATGAGCACGATGTCCAGTCACTCTGTGTGATAATCACTTATTAGGGCTTCTCTGTTGCATTATTATTCTAATTTCTCCCCTCATTTGTTTCCATCGTCCTCAGCTGCCAAAACCACAGTACAACGGAAGTGACTGACATTTACTGAGCAAATGAAGCAAAACAGCGTGTTTAGAAAGATTTAAAGGATTAGGCAAGTCCAGAGGAGAGCTGGGAGCAATAGTTTGTCATTTTTACAATTCTCTTTCTCCTGTGAAGCCACTTTCTTATAAATTTAATCTCTCCATTAGTGAAGAATTTGGAAGGTTCAACCTCAACCTTTTCAGTAAACCCACCGATGAGGGCTGCAAATTCTGCTGAATATTACTAGTTATAGAGTTATATACCCTTTTTCCCCCTTCAGGCACACAGTGAAATAAATTGGGCTCATAATATCTTGTCTGGTGTATTGAAGAGTTGCTCGCTAAGGTGCTTGCTAAGTAAGGACCAGTTGTCCCCCAGCGATGGCTTGTCTGTGGTGGCATGTGTTAAAGCATATGCTGCAGAACAAAAAATGTCACGCGCGCATCACCGCCAGTCCTTTATCTGCAATTTCTGTCCGTGGTTGGCTGCTTTTGTCGTGCCAAAACCATTCTGCTAACAGACATTTGCAGAACGAAATTTCTCCTTTCTTCACGTGGGCCACTGAGTCGGTGAGAATACCTTCATTTGGTCTCTGTGTTTCCTGGCTGACTGGCTTTACACCATGTGCCTGTAAGGATGACAGGCATGTTTCCCAGGGGGCCAGTTTCACTGCAGTGGCTTTCCTACTTAATGGTGTTCATCCCAATGATTGTTTTCGTCTCTTACGTCAGGTGGGACAGCATTGTTTAATACTCTGGTCTCCTGAGAACATACATAATGAACCAGGGGATGAGATGGCCTTTTGTATTATGTATTTTATAATTAATAATATATTTTTGTAGACAGCACAGTTTGGTTTAAATGCATGATTAAGAAATCTTTGAATTCATACGAGAATTACAGGGCATGTAAAGCAATCTAAATTTACTCAAAGTCTAAAATCCATGTCAAACAAATTACATAGACTGAATGGAAAGAGAAATAAACAAATGCTCGTGTGTATGTGTACATCTGTGTGTGTGTGCGTTTGTGTGTGTGTGTGTGAAAACACCCTGGGATGGGCTGGTGCCCTGTCCAAAGTTTCTCCTGCCTTGTGTCCTAAGATGCCTGCAATAGGTTCAAAATCAGAAGGACCTACACTCTATAAGTGGTTGGGTAATGAATGGATGGATGGATGGATGGATGGACACGAAAAAAGAGGAGATTCAGATGAATGGATTTCAAGATCTATTTCAGCCCAGTTATCAAACCTTTTAAAATATGGCAGTGTAAAACTGTAGCCAGCAGACCTGTGCAGTAAGATATGGCTGATGCCGTGCACTGCCCTACATCTGTTTTACAGCTCTGAGAATGCAACTGATTTTCTCCTCCTGTCATAGAGAATATGAAACCATGGAGGGGTCATCAAATATCCAGCAATGGGGCCCGGTGGGTTGCCATGCCAACCAAAATCCCAGGGTGTTGCCGAGAGGCTCATGCTCTCCTGTTTTTTCAGGCCTGGAGCACAGTTGTCACTGTTGACTCACTCTTAAAAGCATGGTCTGTGTTACCCTGTAAAAGCCTCTTCCCTGCACACACAGGCACACGCACCTAAACACCTGATACCTTGTCATTTTTTACACACCCTATACGAGGCATTGTCAGTTAGTTCCAACTTCGGGCCAAATTACAAAACCACACCAGCTAAGGGGCCAAACATTTTGAGATGTTATGATACCTCAGCACCCATGTGCTGTTAATTTGCACTAGTCTGATTTCCAAATGAGAGCCTGAGGGGTTATAGAGGAGGCATGGTCAAGCACCAGCATACAAACCAATCACCAGTAAATGAAGTCACATTACACTGATGGGCTAACGAAAATGCTATTATAATGATAATAATGATGTTTTTGTAAATATTTTAATTAGTAAGAACCAATCAACGGATTTGTAAATATGACTATTCAAATGAAAAGTAGTACAATCTTTTGAGCGTTCTTGTAAAAGACAAGATGGCGTTAAAATTCCAACAGCTTGTACAGAAGTCCAGAGTTAGGCATTTATGGGTGTGAACCAATAATAAGGCAGTTGCCATGAAAAATGAGAATATCAGTTCATGAAGGACAGGGAACAAAGAACTAACTCATTAAACAAGAACATTCTCATGGGAACCAGGAATGTGTTTATCTGAAAAGTTACATTCCACAGGATTTCTGTCTAGTCAGAAACTTGAAGGTGAGTAGGTTACACATAAATCTTCAGCATTGCAAGAAGGAACTTTATCCCTTTCTGGCATGATTTTCCTCCACACATCACGTGGGAGCAAGTGTTAACTGCAGCAGTGTATGGCTGGCCGTTCTGTTAGTAAATCCCTGCCTGATGAGTCTGACAGCTTGGTGGGGGTTAAGTAAGTCCAGCTCTCGCTAAATGTGAGTTTGAATCCCATAATAACCATTTTTGACACTGACACAATTGTGATTAACTTGATATTCTCTCCACACCAGACTGGATGGAAGGTCGCCCACACGCTAGTTGCAGGTTTCCTGAACTCTCTGTAATATCCAGTCCAGGATGACTCGCAGCACTTTTCAGACACACTGCAGAGACAAGACAGGCCCTCCTCTTCCTCACGCTCTGCTTTTCACTACAACAGGACTGGCCCATTGAGCCACATTAGCACCTGATTGGCTGATTAGACTCTAGATATGTGCTCTGCTCCTGTCACAGCGGTTCTCTGGCAAATTGACAGCCATGCAGAGGTAAGGTGCTGTCCACAGGAAGTCAATCAGTGTGTCAATCACCTTTACTGCCTCTCAAATGCTTTTTCCTCCTAAGTGGAGAGCCTGTGAACAACAGGGAATTTCAGTCTCTTTAAGTTCTGTTTTTCTTCTAGATCTGCTATTTTTTTTTATCATCGTCCTGGTAAAAGCAATAGTAATGAGACAAATTAGAGACATGAAAGAAGGTGTGTGGTGATTGGCAGCTCCTGCCTACCGGTGATTGGAACTCCTATGTTGAGCATTTGTCTGTGTTGGTTTCTCTGTCTGCGAGAATCTGTCAGTGGTGCCACACTGGTACGATTCCCCAGTGACATGAGGAGGATGGAAAACAGGGGTGGGCAGAGGGGCGCTTTTATCACAGGAGCCATGTACGGTGTCAGTATAAAATGGTGTAAAAATACAATATCTTTCCTATGAGAAAACGTGTAATTTTCAGTTTGTGCCTGGGCAGCATTCTGCTGGTTCGGTCTCTTTAACAAAGGGTCCAGTAGGATTATATGGGTTTGTATGTCATAACAGTATGGTCATCCAAAGTTTTATTTATTTATTTATTTATTTTTGTCAAAAATTTTCATTGAGATGAATGTAATTTATCTACTGTCATTCAAGTTGGCTATCGAATCAATATAATGCAACTTATAAGTAAAATATTAAAGCTTAAAAATAAAGCCTCAGACTCGTTAAAGCACCCTTTTGAAATTTAAAGCGTAATATGTAGAAATTAAAGTTTTGTTAGAAGTCATTTATTGAAGTGTAAGGTCACATTTGGGCTGGTGCTTCGAGTTTACTTGTACTTTAGAACTGCTGAATTCTCTGGCTGTGGCTAAAGGAATAATACAGTGCCTCAATTCTGAAAAGTTCAGGCTTCTGATCTAATGTAGATAACATTATATAGAAAAAGCTTGAATACTACAGGTTTAGGTGGTAATATTAAAGTAAGCATTATTCACTTTTCCCTTCTATATTTCTTTTAAATATCAGCTGTATTATAGCCAGAGAAGTGTAAAAAATTATACATCTGCAAGGATATAGCCAACAGCAAACGTATTTATTCCTATATATTTGTGAGTGATTTTATGTTTCAATATAGGCATATAGGAATGAAAAGCCTTATAACTCTGGTAACGGTGCACCCATTCCTATGGTAACCTAGCAACACAGAGGAAAGCTGTGTTTGTTTGTCACGGCCTCCTGCTACGCATGGCGCATTTCTGGGTACCAGCATCTGGAACTCATGCAGTTGCTGAGCTGAATGGACATACAGTAAGAGTCAGAGTGGACTCATATTTGTGTTCAGGCATGGCCTAGGCCGTCTATACATGCAAGGCTGTTTTCATGAGGGCAGAACTCAAAACGGGTGAGTTCTCGACCTAAAGGTCACGACCTTTTGAAAAGTTAATTGGGGGATGTGGAATCGTTAGCAGAGGAACTGTAAGATCAGGGTTTGTCCCTGAAGGGAGTATGTGAAGGTCGACACCACGCCCGCCTTTACTTCAGCATACTGCGTTGACAGCATTGTTGCTGGCGGGTAACTGATAAAAGAAATGAAAGTTTTCAGGTGCCTAGGTGAAGCTTCGACTTCAAACATTTTCCTGTTTTCATTCCCTCAAACTTTGCAAAAAAAAAAAAAAGACAGGAAAACATTCTTAACATTTTAAATCTTAATCTCTTTACCCAGGCAGTGAGAATTCACAACACTCTTCCATGCACAGCACACTTCTGTTTAAAAACCATGGTTTTTCATGTTGTTTATTTAATCAGGGACTTTATTTGGAATTTGGAGTTTTTTTTCCTCTGACTTTTGGGCTAATCAGATGCTGAATGTGTAAAATTACTGACAGTGGGTGTTTATGTGTTATTTAGCCACTTGATTGGATAATTGAATTTCAGAGATTGAATCTTGAACTGTGTGTGTGTGTGTGTGTGTGTGTGTGTGTGTGTCTGTTTCTCTTTGTCTGAGAGTGTATTCATTGAACCTTAAAGTCACAATGAGAAATTACCAGTTTAGAAAATATTAGTTACAGATTAAACACAAAGCTATCCTGTCTTTTGAAGAGCCCAGACAAGAGAAGTTGTTTTTGCAGTTTTTCTTTTTTATGAAGGCTTAGTAGGTTGATCACACCTGACTGCACTGCTTCCCCGTTTGGTGCTGGGTTCACCATAGCCTTCATCCTGTTCCTGTTCCCCCAGCACAGACATGTGGAGGTTACCTGGGCAGCTGATCCAAATATTATTTCATAAACAGAAATCGCTACTGCCCTGCGATTAATGTGTGTGTGCTCTGATACTGCTCTGAATTAGTGCTGTGGCCACTGTTTATTTACCATAATGCCACTGCCCATTACACCATTAAATTGCAACTGCTGAATAGATCACAGACCCCAACCAGATGGTGGCTTTTACAAGATAGATGACTCCCAGCATCTCAGGAGAACAGCCCTCTGTCTCTCACTGACTCTCCCTGCCTCATCTGTCCAGCAAAACAACAAGAGAACAACACACATCACCAGGCTGCCTTTGAGTGGCAGAGCTGCTCAAGTCAATGTCTTGACATCCTGTGATCCATGTTTGGCCCCTGCAAGTACCTGGATGTGATGATATGATCAGGTCCCGTAAGGAGAGAGTACCCATCTGCCAGTTGGGCGTGAAGGACCCTGGCATTTCAGTTAAGGGTTTTTTTTTTTTTTTGCCGTTGGCAGGGGAAAACATATCTTAGGTGCACAGCTGTGCATCTGATAAACCAGTCTTGAACATTAGCCCCCCTGCCACCGAGGGCAGATGTGTGCCATCTCAGCTCAGCGGGTGGCCCAGTGTGGCACCCCATGGAAAGCCCTGTTCAGCTCTAAACGAGGTCTTCTAACACACTGCGTTAATATAATGATGATTATCATGCATGGTGTTGTGACAAGCACGATGTTTAACTTTGCTCTCTAAATACAAAAGTGTCTGAAGGGGGGGTGTGGTTTAAACTAACACTTTTAAAATCACAGATGTTTTCTAGACAGTAACAATAACAGTAAGAATAGAAGGAGGAAAAAGAAGCAGATGTCAAACCAAAAATGTAATGGAACAAGCCCATCAGATATACAGACATTCTTTCATGTTCCTTACCTTTTTCCTTGCCTTCTCTTGTTACCCCTCTCCTGTCTTTTCTTTATTAGAATAATGAAAGTACAAGTTTAATCCCTCCCCTCCAGGAAAGATGTCATATTTCAGTAACACTGGGACCCTGACAAATTCTCCACTGTTTAGAATGATTTGACCATTGGGGGGGGGGGGTCTTTCAGAGACTTCGTTCTCACATCTGTCGCCAGCGTGTACGCCATAATCCCCCCGTCCCTCTCCCCACACTTGATTTTGTGCGTTGGGCTGCTGTTGACTAACAGTACTGTCACATAGAAGAGGCTGCATTGCTTTTGTTTTTAAAACAGAACCAGAGGAGAGGGTAGAAGCACAAAGTAACTCATGTAAAGAATCATATGCCAGCATTTTTTTTCCTAGAATATTCCCCTTTTCCAACTTGAATCCCAGCTGATTACAGCACGGTTGGCAGCTCCATTTTAGTCGACGCTGGAGATGTCAAACACGTTGCAAGCATGTTTATAGAACATTTGGAGTGTGTCTCAGTGGGAAGGGAGCCTTCCTGCTGCTCTCACTCATCTGCTTACTCTTACTGCCATTACTGGCGTAGGACTGGCTCAGGTGGGCTGTCTCTTTCAACCCAGCGCTCTGGGTGGGGGGGATGCAGGGGGCGGGGGGGTCACATCACCTTTCACAAATGCAACTTTTCTTTCCCTATGCCCCCCCTGCTTTTTACACCCCCCCACCCCCGCTTGCCCCACCAAACATTTTACCTCTTCACAGCAGACTCTCACATGCTCCCATCATTTATTGGTGCACTGGATTGTTCCGACCCACTGTGGCTTATCTTTCCGAGCATAAAGCTGGATGCTTAGCCCACACCACAGAGGGGAGTGCCTGTGTAACCTGTCTCCATTCTGTACAGGCAGGACTAAAGTGTAGAGTATATGGTGCAGGTCTGATAGCGGCTGCTGAGGAGTCCCCATGGAGTGTGTGTGTGTGTGTGTGTGTGTGTGTGTGTGTGTGCCTGCGTGCGTGACCTGAGGAATCTCACTCTTGGTTTTGCTTCTCCCTGACTTATGAAGCTCCTCTTCCGCAGGCATGACCAATGTAAGAGGACTGTTGTAAGATAGGCTTAACGTCTTTACCTAACCTCCACCTTCACACGGTCTCTGAATTCAAGTGTGTTGGTTGTCATGGTTAGGATATAATTATCAGTGACAAAAGCATGGTAAGGGTCCAGGCAAAGATTAAAAAAAATAAACACAAGGCATACCTCCTGAGACTCGTTATTAATTTTAAAACATGACCAACAGTGATGGTGACACAGAAAGGCACAGCAGCCCACAGGCATTTGTTACATACTGATGCAAGTGAACAGGAAGTGTAGCAGGTGGAACATGTGGACAGGAAGTGACCCGAGGGATGCCAGCATACAGAGGGTTTTCAGATATTATTTCTGACAATGCCTCCCAACAAAAAAGGAAAAAAAAATAAGGATTACAACTTCACTGATAAAGGAAGACACCTTTTTATTGTGGAACACATATTACGTTTGTGCACGTGTTCTGTGTCCCACCTGAATCTGCACTGCCAGAGTAACACAGTCCTAAACAATGGCCCATAAGCCTTTCTCACCTGACTACATCTGCTCATCCCGCTGCGCTGTTCAGCTGAAGTCTTTCACATGCTGAGGCTGCTTCTGTGTGTGTGGCCAAGTGGCTCAATGGGTGGAACATCAGGCTGGGATACCGAAGGTTCCTAGTTTAAATCCCAGCCCAGTCACTAGGTGTGTCCTTGAGTAAGACACCCAGTGCTAGTTCACTGTAATCTGTATGTGAAATGTAAGTTGCTTTTGGATAAAAGTGTCTGCCAAATGAATAAAATGTAATCTATGTCTGCGGGTGCGTTGTAGACAGGGCCAATTCTCGTTTCTGCAAAAAAAAAAAAAAAATTAAGATTTCACTGCCTGGAAAATTGTGGGGTGAAAAAAATGGATTCACAATTTGCCGAATATAACATCGTCAGGTTAAACAACTGCTGTGAGTTTGTGACTGTGCAACAGCACACAGGAAATGCACCGTGGTAAAACAGTGCCCACAGGTACAATTTAATGAGTTCATCATATCATTGCACATTTCCTGTTAAGTGTCGGGGACTTTTTAAAACGGGACTATTATTTGCGAATGAACTGTACGGTGTCATGTGAAGCTGAGATAACATTCTCGTATTTGGGAGATATGGTACATCTGTTCATTTGTCCACTTGCCTGACTCCTGTGTTTGATTCTTCTGGTCCATTGTACTCTGACAATGCTCCCTGGTCATCATTTGGCCACTGTGTGTGTGCTGAGCTCACTCCATTAAGATTTCACTTCCTCCTCGCCGTGTCGAGCGTTTGTCCCATTGTCTTGCAGTGCAAAAGCTTAATTTTGTGTCAGCTGAGGGACCTTTCATTGTCAGCAGATGGGCTGGGTGCTGCCGTGCTTTACTCATCTCGATAGGCAGAGTAGGTCTCCTTCATATCATCTCGCTGGCAGTCTCACCCACCATGGCTTAACCATTGCTTATCAAGAAAGGCTCAGAAAAAAGACAGTTATAAGTTTGGACTTTTATAATTCCACTTTTGGAAGTTGTACCATATTGCAGGTAAAGCTCATACATCATGACAGACCTTGAAGGGGTACCCACGAAGTTTTACAGCAACCCAGAGACACCAAGTTTGGGTGCTTTTCCACTAGGTACTAAACTTTCAGTACTTAAAGCACTGAAGT
This sequence comes from Chitala chitala, assembly GCA_025773905.1. Taxonomy (NCBI): domain Eukaryota; kingdom Metazoa; phylum Chordata; class Actinopteri; order Osteoglossiformes; family Notopteridae; genus Chitala; species Chitala chitala. Next base: position 5,808,899 of record JABJVR010000039.1, on the reverse strand, counting down.
GCCAAACCAACTGTGTACTTAGGGGTGGGACTTGCAAATGTGATTAACGCCAATTGGTTATGTAAATAAAATGCTTCGCAAACACAAAATACAACTGCTATATTGAAAAAGTAGTTGCAAAACTTTGAAAACAAGGACAGAAGTGAAAAGAAGCAATTAACAATAATAATAATAATGGATGTGTGGACAAATGAAGAACCCCAGGCTTTTATTGTCATCTGTTATAATTAAAAGTATAATTAAAAATATGGAGAGTATTTCTGTACCTTTGTATAGACATGTCTTATGAAAGGTTCATAAGTCGAGGCATAATTTATTTTATATTGGAACCATTTGTGATTTATGTACTTAAAACCACAGGTGTTTTTAATCGCATTCAGCTAATGAAAAGAGAATTAAAGCAATAAATCTTATCGACTATATTTTGTTCGATGTGCTTAAGAGTTGAAATGACAGACGTATTTTCAGTTATTTATAATTTTTTATTGTTTTACAAAAGTTCAATTAAAGTCAATAACACACTGCATTTTGTCTTTGAACTTTTTGGCTGATGTAGATTTTTGCTGTCTGTCGAATAAATTAATTATTAAGGGCAGAACATATACAGTACTTTTATTTTAAATTTCACTGTGGGATAGTCACGAATTATGTTATTGGCATGTAAACACATTGCATTAGTTACACACAGGAAGTGGTTTTAGCTGCAGTAAACAGGGTGGGCGGGAACTGGGCTGTACAACATAGGGCTCCGCTGCTGGGGTCAGCTTCCATTGGAGGAGGGTGTGGTCAAAACAAAAAGTGGTGTATACATGGTTTGGGTGCTGCTGCAGTTGAGGCCATCTTCCCTCTGGAAGATGACAAGACTTGATCAATGGGCTGCAAACCAGGGCAAAGGTTAACTGAGCATGCTCAGTTTTCGGAATGTCAAGGCAGATAGGCAAGTAGCAAGAAAGCTCATTTGATCTCATAGGGATATTAGTGACACAATTCCTGTGTACTCTGCCTGTTAATGCTTCTCACCTGAATCTGTTTCCAGGCATTTTACATTCAGGGCTCCCATTTTATCATGAGCGATGATGTTCAGCAGTGACATAAATGTGAGAAAGGATGATTGACACAAGGTACAGAGAGCTGGAGACACCAGATGACATTCATGAGCCTTGTACAGCTCTGTTTATCTTGTACATTCCTCAAAAGGATTGTAACTGGGAGGAAGATAGAAGTTTTAAACCTGCCAAAGGATGACGCCAGGGTGTTGCATTGCGGGTCTGTCAAAGATGCGGTCTTTCATCTTCTTGTCTCCCTGGTGTCAGCTGCAAGCTTTGATCTGAAATTTTCCCCAGTATGGGAAAGAGTCATTAAAGAACAGGGTCATTATCTTCCAGAGTTGATGTAGCATTGGACCGCATCAGATTGTTTTCAGAAAATGAGATGGTTTAAAGATTGTGAATGCTGAGGTCAAGCCATCTAACAGGACGATATCAGTTAAACATCTTTCTTAGTATTTAATTTATTAATTTTTAAATCTTTTTAAATTTTCTGCGGTTGGTTGGCACCCCGCTCTGGGTGTCCCCTGCTCTGCGCCCTATGTGTTCTGGGATGGGCTCCAGGCTTCCCTCGACCCTTAACAGGATGAAGCAGTTTAGAAGATGACTGACTGACTGACTTTTTAAATTTTTAATGTCTAGTTCACCTCATTGATTCTACAGAGTTAATGAAATGTAATCATTTATAAACATCAACACAAGCCACATGATCTGTGTTTGAACCATTTTTACATCAATGAAGTCCTTTCACAGCGTTCCAGGTCCCCTGTTACATGAATGTAATTGAATTAAGTCTGAACACGTGATTATATAGACTTCATATGCAGTCAACAGTAATTTTTTTTTTCCACTAAAAATATTGCATTAAATGTTTTCCAATTTAAAAATTTCAGTTGAATGAATGAACTTGCTCTTTTTTGTCTTTCAATAACTTATTTCTTACACATGTTAATCCTCTCAAAGAAATGCATTTCGGATGGATTTTTCTTAACTATTTCAAGTTATGAATTGTATTGACACAATGGTTGTTGAACACTATAATTTATTAAATACACTGCAGTGGATTTTCTTGTGAGCATGCAAGCAAAACATACTTTGAAATGTCAATGTAAAGATGTTCCCATTGAACTTCACTCAATATGCTCGTCTTGCCCCACCACCCATGCCTCAGGTGACTTCGGCTGAGCCCTGTCGCGCCCACAGCGCCCCCTATCGGCCCGGGCGGCTCACCATGCCCCGGCCGCAAAGGGATACCATGTGAGCCGTAGCCTCTCGCAGCACTCATCAGGACCATGCCACTGCATGCCCGAGAGCTGCGACGTGCCCCGAGAGTTTGTGGTCCACCCGCAGGACCCCCGTGGTACAATGGAGCACTACCAGGGGCACGCCGACCATGGCTACTACCCACCTGGTGGGCCCCCGGAGCCCCTGCCACTGCCGTTACCATCCTCGGGTGGGGGCACCTTCCCTCGCTCACACCCGAGCCAACAGCCGTACGACTCCTGTGAGGAATGCCTGTCGTCTTCAGGGCCTGGGAGTCATGGCCCCCCAGGAAAGAGACACCGGATTCCTCCTGGCCTGTTGGACCAGTTTGAAAGACAGCTCCCCTTCCCCGCAGATGGCTTCCACACCCTGCAGTACCAGCGTGCAGCCAGTGGGGTGCACCGCAGTGAGAGTCCCGGGCGTATCCGCCACCTGGTGCACTCAGTACAGCGGCTTTTCGCCAAATCGCACTCCCTGGAGGCACCGGGCAAACGAGAGTACAATGGGATGCGCGCAGAGCACCGCGAGCGGGGCGGCGGCCACCGAAGTGGTGGTGAAGAGAGCGGCCCACCACGAGCTTCGACGCACCAGTCCCGGTCGACGCGCCGCAGCAAGAGCCGTGAGCGCAGCAAGAGCGGCGATGGCCGGCACAGTGAGCGACACGAGCGACGACACCGTGGCAAAACTGCTGGCTGGTGGAGCTCCGACGACAACCTGGACAGCGACAGCAGCTTCCTCCTGACTGCAGGGCTGGGGGGCCGCGGCAGCCGGGGGGTGCCTCCACCTGGGTCCGACGTTCTAGATGGGGCTCTTCAGGATTTGGCGATAAAAGCTGGAAAGTCCAAGGGCCCCCTGGGGGAGTGTGTGGCCTGCAACACAATGGCCCTGACAGGAGACCCTGGCCATTCCCTCAAGAGGAGCACCTGGTCAGCCATGACAGTCAGCCAGGCACGCGAGGCATATCCCAGCCAGAGAGGAGGAGGAGGAGGAGGAGGATACGAAAAAGCCCTGGTGCCCCTTGAGTCCAAGGTGAAGGAGTGTAGCTACCACTACCTGCAGGTGAGTGTCTGAGCAAAGTCCATCCAAACCAGCCCAAGGGGTCGTCCCTACATGCCTTTGCACCGCAGTGTGAAAACAGACATCTTGTGCAATTACACAAGCTTGGATTGGCTCTCCATGGCATGTTTTAACTTGTCCCAGTGAGCAAAAAACATATATATATATATATATATATATATATATATATATATATGTATACACTGTGGCAG
>JABJVR010000039.1:5773002-5805222 GCA_025773905.1 Chitala chitala | reverse complement strand
TTAAACATTAAGTAGTAACATCAGTAAGTCTATGTCATGCTTTAAAAATTCTTTATAAAAACTAATAAAGTTTGGTGGGATTTTCTGGATTGACCCAATAATGATAAAAAAACATTAATAATGTTTAATTGACATTAAGATTCAATTAAAAGCAGAAATTGGCTGAAGCAAAAACCTGCACTTACTGCGGCCCCCCAGGACCATGATTGCCCACCCCTGCTCTAACCGCTCGTTCATAGCATGACAGCCAGGTGAACCTACCTGTTCACAAGCGCCTCAAGCTCAGGCATGAGTTTGTGGAATACATATTCCTGAGTTTTAAAGCCAGCTGTTTTGTCAGACAGGTACAGCGGATGGAACCACTCAAACAAGGAGTTATACAGCCCATAGTGCAATGACCTGTGAAAAAGAGATAAGCAAGTATAGAAGCACGTGAATAGCTTGGTTTATGATACCCAGGTAACGTTTACTCAGATGCCATCTGCACTTTTTGCATCAGGACTGCACAGCAATAACTCCAAAATGAGTACCTTTTTCTAACTGCCATCCCAAGGTCTCCCACAAGGTCTCTGTGGGGGCCCGTATCCACTGAGTTCCAGTTCCAGGAATTCACGGAGCCCCAGTTTGTGAAGCCCTCATGATGTTTGGAGGTGAGAACCACATACCTGTATTTGGACACACAAATGGACATTTTCCCCACCAACAGTCATCTAAAGATGTGTGAAATTAATTCAAAGAAAATATTTGAAATTCAGTACGCCATTATACACATGCAGTTCTATGGTAATGTTAAGACTATGAAAACGTTAAAAGGTCATGTTTGCTTACTTTGCGCCCGAAGACTCGAACACTTCCGCCCACTGGTTTGGGTCGAAAAACTGACCACGGAACTCGGGTGCAAATTCTGGGTAGGTGAACCCAGGAACGTAACTCTTGTTCATGAATTCCACATACGTCGGATTGTGTTCGCCTTGCCAGTGCCACCAAAACCACTCGCTCCCGAATGCAGGAACAGAAAACACACCCCAGTGAACAAAAATACCAAACTTAGCCTCATCGTACCAACTCGGCAGTGGTCTAGAGTCCAGGCTGGTCCAATCGGGTTTATACTGGGCTACGACTCCGTGCACAACGACCAACGCGCCGAAGAAAACGCGTAAAAACTGACCATCAAACGCCATCTAACTGGAAAAAGTTGTAACACTTCCACCGCTGTTTACATTAACGTATACACTGTTCATGTCCAAAAGCACCTGACAATAGTTGTGATTGCCATGCGAGCGGTCACATGACTCGTATTCCTCTCACGTGACTCTCTTTTTCTGTCACGTGGTCTCCCATTCATTATTTAGTTTGAAAGGAAAGACCCCGGCCCCGTTCAGCGAGCGGTCCAATATGAATTTAATACTGTAAAAGTGAAATCAGTTCGGTATACCACGTTATGAGGCGAGTTTGAGGAGTGTTTTGTTTCGTTTTCTTATGCTTCAGGTAACAGTTTCACGAAACTACTTGTTAGGGACGGCATGTGGTTACAATAAACGCGTATTTGTTGTGGGGAAAAAAAACTTGCTTTCTGAACGTTTACTCAATTCCCTTTTCCGAACAATGGACAGGCGATGTTGATTTTTTTTTTTTTGTCTGGTGTGTCCAAAACTGTTTTATTACTTGTGTTTTATCATTCTATTGATTATTATTACTACTACTACTGCTTTATTGCATTATTTTACTGTTCTTTGACATGTGGGTGCATTTTCAAAAAAAGAGGGATACCACAGGGAAGGTATTAAATGTTTACTTAACGTGATTAAATTTACACAAAAGTACATTAACTCGCAAGAGTCCCAGAATAAACGTAAATAGAAATACTTGTTCACCAAAATTTCACATAAAAATATACGAAAATCGGACGAAATGCACTTATCTCAAATTGCGTACAAGATAGAATATATTATACTTTTTCTCCTCCAAAACTGAAATTTAAACATATTCCTCCATCTTATAAAAAAATGAAATAAATAAACCACACCACACTTTGGTACTTTCCCTCATCTGTACAGTTATTTACACATGGTGTTCTGTTCGCTTATTCCACTTTCTGTTTTCCCCTCACCTGGAGAAGACAATTTCTGTAAAGGACACTTCTGCTCAGTTTTATCACAGCAAGTGTTCATGACCAAGTTCCTGTAGCAAGTCACACACATGCTTAACAACCTACCACGCTTTAATTTCCACTCATTAATCTACATTGTACAAATGCTTTTGATGTGAAGAAAGTGAACCCTGGTCCTTTTTACAGTAACCAGGAAGACCCACTACTGTTTGTACAATGATCCTACCACTTTCTGGAAACAGGAAAAAGTGGGTCTCTTAACTACCAAGCACATCTTTGAGGTTCAGTTGGGTGGAAAAAAGAAATTACACTTTCCCCTAAACCTCTTTAGCTTCTTTATTCTGCAGAGGTGAAAGGGAGAGCACCTCAGGTGATAGGGCTACTAAAAGCCCATTGGTCCATCACATGTCCATCACGTTGAAAGCGTTGATTTGGCCCAATCACCTTCCACTGCACTACATTAACCCTTCATTCTCCGAGAGCTGCCTGCGCAGCTCACGCTTGTCCTCTGCAACTTCGGCCTCGCCACTCGGCTCGGCCTCCTCAGGGTCGTCCATGTATATGGGCCAGTCGCCATCGCCCTCGCCTCGCTCTGCCCCCTCTGACTGGCTGCTGAGGTTGATGGGGGCGGAGTCTTCGTGGGTAGTGGTAACACAGGTGCAGCCGTCACAGAGGCCGAAACGCTTCAGCCCGTGGGACACCACCCCCGTGAAGGTGCGTCGGCAGCCCTTGCACACGATTGGCCAATTGGAGCGGTGCACCTATGTGGGGGGGGGGGAGTCAAATGTCACAAGAAGAAAAAAAAAAAAAAAAAAAAACCTAACAAAATTAGTCCCTATAATATGGTCTCTGCACTTATGCACTGTCCCTACAGCACAAAAGCCAAACATCTACACTTGGATCTGTAATTCTCTGTTGCCTCTGCAGTAAAACAGTATCTTAGAATTAGTCATTTCTCCACTCAAACAATGGTTACTTGCTGAGATAACATGCACACACTAGAAGTGCTTCAAGACACAAATACGTCTTCTCCACAGCTCTGGGAAAACATAAAAAAAAAAAATAAAAAATCACATAGAGGAACCATTAGAAAACAAAGAAAACTGGCTGGGTGTTGTGTGAAGAGAAAGAAATTATCCCCATCTAACATGCAGTCATAGTAGCCTACGCGCGCACACATACTCACACTGAGCGAGTGGCTCCGCAGGTGCTCCTGCCGGGTGAAGCGCTTGCCACAGGTCTCACACGGGTATGGCCTCTCACCCGTGTGGCACCTGATGTGCCTCTTCAGGATGCCCTTCTGTTTGGCCGTGTAGGGGCAGAAGGGGCATTTGTGCAGCTTGACTGGGACTACCACCCCATCGCCTGGGGGGGGGGGGGCGGGCAGGGACACAAAGCAACAGGGGTTACCACTACTACAGGCCTAATACATGCTGTCAGGTTACACTACACATCACCACCCAAAATATAAAACTGGAATATTATTGACTGACACATTTTACTCCCAGAATAACTTTATGATACATTGTATCATGTTAAAGGCTTTAGGGAGAAAATAATGCAAGTCAGCAAATTAAGGTTGTACATGTGTGTTCAGTTAAAGAGACATATGCAACCCATTAAGAAGAGTGCATACACACAATTAATATAAAATCTGCACATATAGTTTGTATGTAAACCTCTACCAACACTTTTTGCCCTGAGTCCTTGCAAGCTGTCAACACTTCCACTTCGGTTTTTACCGAATTAAAACATTCAAGCTGACTGCTGGAAAAGAGCACTTTAAAATCTTAAAGCAGCACGAGCTGATTAGAAGAAAGCAACAATCTGAACTGATGATGAGCTGAGCAGAAGCGTACCAAACAGCCTGTGGTATTTCAAGGCTGTTATTATGGTTAACAACAACACTCAAGTCTGGAAATGCTTATACAAAATGGCTTTTTTTTTTTTTTTTTTTTTTTTTTTACCCACCCAAAGTGAATTTAAAAAGAAAAACATTTCAACAATGTGGGGGTGTGTGGAGACACCGGACAAATGTGTCCTCTGAATTATGAACAGTTTTCCCTATGTCATTTGCATATTCCAAGCATCTTAACTCTGCCCACACAATGGAAACAGAAAACAAAGAACAAGCAATCCATCTCACTCTGATGCTATGCATATGCCAGTAAGACCCAGCCTGATAATCAATACTTGATCCCAAACTACAAAAAATAAATAAATAAATAAATAAAAAACCCACCCACACAGCAACAGCGCATAAACAAAACTACACCCACCGCAAATACAAATTCTAATCAGACCTGCAATGTAAACGTTACCTGAATTACTGGGATTTAAAAGCACACCCACAGGAATTAGAGCATTCCCTTACACACACACACCCCGACACAGCCTCATAAAGCCAATGACCCCCCGATTCTCGTGAACGTGACACACGTGCAGCGACCTGAGCACCTCGTGAGCGTGCCCTAAAGCATGATTTAACAGTACGCATCGCCGTTGTGCAATATTTACTGCGCACTCTGACAAACGGGTAGGCATGGTGTCGTCCTTGTGATGACCACACATGACAGAGGACATGCTGGTCTTTCACCATTACAGGATGCTCACCTGCATCCTCACCATACCAGTCGCTCTGGATCTCCATGATTGAGGACCCGCCCAGTCCCAGGCCCTCATCAACACGGCTGCTGCCCACCCCCCCATTGAGACTGCTGGCAAAGTGCTGCACCAGCTCCTCACGGCGCTGGTCCCCCCCGCCCCTCAACAGCGCTTCCAGGAACTGTTTCATGGGGTAGCCATCATACGGCAGGGAAGAAAGGTCACCGCTGGCTGCTTGGCCAGAAGGCTGGGTCCGAGTGCTGTCAAAGGGAGGGGCGTGGAAAAGGGGCACATCCTTGCCCTCTGGGGAGTCCTCCCCCTCTTCGTCAGGGTCAAACTCAGCCTTGGGGTTCACCAGGCCCAGGAGGAAGCCAGAGGAGGAGTTGATCTTGTCTCCAGGACCGGCTTTGAGCGCCATGTCTGCCGGCTGGAAGCTGGGGAACTCACCACGGGAGCTCTCACTCTCCGAGTCCCTGCTAACGAGGGGCGTGGCCGCCGCTGTTGGGGGCGTGGCCACAGTAGCCACTGAGCTGGGTGCTTCGGAGCACGAGATGGCAGCGCCGTCTGCTGGAGAGTGGGAGGTAGCAGCTGGAGTTCCACTATCCGCAAGGCCCTCCTGCCGTCGCTTCCTCTCCTTCTCCCGGTTGCAGATCTCCAACGACGAGCGGATGTAGGCCTTGCAGAAGCCCACCACATCTGTCATTTGCAGGTAGCTGGCGGCAGACATCACCTCAATGACGTTGTCGCTGCGTAAGTCCAGCCGGCCAGAGTAGAGGAAGTCCAGGATGAGGGAAAAGGCCTCAGCCGTGACGATGTCCAGTGAGGCGGTACTGTGGCGCTGCCCACTGTCCTGCAGATAGTGCACCAGTAGCGCGCGGAAATAGCCACTGCCAGCAAACAGCACGTTGCGGTGCGCCTTGAAGACGCGGCCCTCCACTATTACACTGCAGTCGCAGAAAAAGTCCCGCTTCCGCTGTTCATTCAGCTCACACAGTAGCTTGGAATGGTATGATGGAACCTCCATCTTCTCTCTCACATAAGGAAACAACACAAGGTACCACGGTCATTTAAAACACTGTCAGTTCTCGTGCAAGTAGACTCATCCGGCAGTGAAGTAATTCCCGAAACAAGCGTAACGACTGAATAGCATCATCACAGTCCGTTATACTATATATGATTTTTTTTTTCGAATTCATTGCGTTACCTTTAACATACATTAAACGATAATATACGTTGCATCGTTAGCCGTAATTTGGAGTGTAATAATACATTAACAATTAAAACATACACAAAACACTAACCCATAGTAGGATTCAGTCACACGTTACCTGGATATTACATTACTCTGCACCAATGATTTTCAGCGAGAAGGCAGCTAATGTTTATGCCTTGATAACTTGGGCTTTTATGTAAAGTGGTTCCTATCCTAAAAGGTAAGGATGATTGCTTTAACAACTGCATTACATACTTCAATAAAAGGACAGATAATTATCAGTCTAGCTAATCTAAATAAAATTGACTGTCGCTTAATTAACTTGCCACATTAGCGAGATGGTAGCAGCAAACTCAAAGGTAAAGTAAAGCACGACAGCTAGTTAGCTAGCTAGCTAGCATGCATGCGTCAAATTAATGTCACTGACCCAGTTTCATAAGGAAATCAAAAGGGAAAACACCTTTTATGGCACTATGGATGCAGCTAACAAACATCCCACAAGTGGAATGAAGAAATGTTACCTTTACGTGGCGATCTTACTATTACTCTCCGTCGTGGGCAAGCTGGTCAGCTATTTCTCTTGCTCGCACACACGCACAAACACACATCCGCACTATTCCCGAAACGCCACGCGACGATCGCAAGGAGACGCTATCAGCTGGTAAATAAAGGTACACAAAACGAGCCAATCGTAGATAAGGAAGGGGTCACGCTCACAGTGGTGGTTGTACTTTAAGGGCTTATGGGGTACACCGGACGTTTTGTAGGATTGTGGGATTTGTAGTTTTAATGTATATTTTTTTATGGAAATGTAGTCGTTTTGTAATTATCTCATGTTCTCCTTCTCCTGTCGGATTAGCATGGTCTCAAAAATTTAAATCTACAAATATAACATTTTTTTTTTCATCGTTGCTAACACCCTTAATTTTTAGAAAACTGAAACATGTCTATTTCTATATTAAAGGGTGCATAGCAACTCGCTAGAGTGGTGTATAGCAAGTTACTAAAATTATTAGAACCTTCATATTTTCAAAATTTAATGAAAAAAAAATTATATATGCTTTTAACTTTTGGCGCTGTAGTTAATATATAGTTGGTTTTACAACATATATTTACAACATATATGCTGCATTTTAAACTGACATCGGAAGATGGCGCTAAATATTTGGAATCTTGTAATGATATTGGCAATATCACGTCTTGTTTTACGCGTCACGTGCAACATAGGCAGACAAAATTCACTTGGATGTCTGCAGTACTTATCAATTGAAAGCAGATACATAAAATAATCACATGGTATACAAAAAAAGAAAATATGACTTTGTTATGGTGTAAAAACTTCATAAAATCAGATGCAACTGGTCTTCAAAATACACTTTTTTTTTACATTTCTCATGTTGCTCATGTTATAGTACTGTAGTATTACGAGAAACCGCTAAATCAAAACCGAGACACTCAGTTTGACAGCTGAGAAGAAACACGGCGGAGAACAAAGGTGCTGACATGTGTTTTTAAACACCAGGCCACTCCACAATGTGCAGGCGTGGACTGACGCGAGGCCCGCAATGGCGTCGTTCCCGCCAGCTTCTCGTGCACATTGTCCCCAGCGGATGCGTGCCATTGCGTTCTCGCTCAGCAACAAAATAATTCCTTTTATTCTCGCACCGTGAAAGTAAACTGACGATTCCTGCACCCCGCGCCCATACTTTGCTGTCCATGTCCCTCAGAAGTTTCACCCCGAGGTCGTCGGGGTTACTTGTTTGTTTAAGGAATTTTCTCAGGGTAAACAGAGGAGTACTGTCTCATGAGAGCACGAAACACAAAGGCTTTGCTGTGGCTGTTCATACCACATGGCAGACATCTATGCCTGGTTTTCCTTTTGAAAATTGCATTTATAGAGCTATATAAAATCCTCTTCATACAAACAGTTCTTAGTAAAAATCTATTTGTTTTAGTCTTATGCTTTATCCTTAACCTGCTTTGTGGTGGTTGCTGTGCAGATTAAAAACTCAAAACTGAATTATTTGACCTCATACATGGTACAACTATGCCAATCATAATATATAGACACATGCAGCAAAACCAAATAGATGTAATATATCAATATGTAGTTTTATAATTTAACAGTTATGTGCAGGTAGTAATCACTTCAAATAAAAAAGAGTGTTTTGGGTGGAGGTGCAGGTTTAAAGTAAGTTTTGGACAGAAACTTTATTCTCCAAGGAAATGACAACAAAGTCAGATTGTAAGACAATAAGGGCAGATAAAGTTTCAGGTAATGTTACTATGCAAACTATCAGATACCAACCTTCACTTTGAAACATCAATGTTGGCTAAGAGACAAGAAACGTCTCCTTCTACAATCAAAACTCCTCCCCCTCCCTCCAGTTAGTCTGGAAATTTGGAAATGGCTTATTCCACTGTTTCCTTTCCAAAATTCAGTCAGCTGCCAGAAATGCTGCAGTTAATACAGTTGGACAAAGAAACGATCGTTTCAGCATCAAACGCCAAACTGGATCAGTATTACGTGGGGTCTCATTAACTCCACTCAGTTTCATATTCTGTTGTCTCCAGCTGCCTCTGGACGCCTTGTTGTGTACACACGCAGTTACTTTCTCATGCGTGAACACACGAGCATGCACACTCACACACACACACAGTCACAAAACCATGCACACTTTCCTCATCCTTTTTTAATAACCATATGTGCCCCCAAGCAGTGCTATAGTATTTCCTTATTTCCAAAGTGCGTACACACATTCCACTTATTTACACTAGTATCTCCTGCACCATCCGGTAATGGGTTTGAATCCCACTGGGACTTGGCTGTGATGCCTACACATATAGGCTCCAGTGCTCCAAGCATAATATGGAAAGCCTATTATGTTAGCTAAGCAAACAAATGTAAAAAGGGCTATGGTAAACCACCCAAGAGAGTAAAGGGCCTCTGGAAATCTGGGCAGTCGCTGGGCCTCCTGCCGCCTACGGCAAGAGCGTCTCATACCTAGTTGTCGGGCAGGCACTGCACAGTGCTGTAATTATAAGCTCGTGCCTTTGTAATTAAGTTCAAACATAGCAGCATGGTGGCAGAGGCTGGAGGCCGTAATCCCCGGGCTACCTCTCCACGCCGTCGCCTGGCCACAGGCCGGGGGCCCCCCTGCACTCGCCAGCGGTCTGCGGCTCGACCTCTCGCCGCTCACGCAACGCTGGGGGGGCGGCTGAGGGGTAGGGGGTCGTATGCTGCAGGGAAAGGAGGAGAGACGGGAAGAACGCCGCCTGTCCCACACAGAATGGCAGGTCTTGGGCATTGTGAGAATAAGAATCCACCCTGAGGCCTGGCTCAGAACACTCAACAGCACACCAGGCTGGCTGATCACGCTAAGCTCCTGGTTTTACCTCGGCTGCTGCTGTCACCTTCAGTGGTCAATATTTCCTACATCGCCTTTCACGGGGTTAAACCTTTCAGTTAACACCTGCTACCCTTTCTTTCCCCTTTCCTCCACACCCCTGTTAATCTAGTTCATAGAGCTCTAAATTTAACCCTCTTTGGAATGCCCGTATGTGTTTTATGACATTTAACAAGCTTATTTCTTCACTCTTAAAATTCCATCAGCTGTAAGTGTTTGATGAGCTTTTGATAACTGCCATACTTCAATAAAGATTAAATCCTTGCAGACTTTAAATTATCTGACTCAAATAGGCAGCCTGTCTCTTTATGGTGTTCACATGTCCCACTGGTAAACTCAGCATTTGTACCTTTCTGGTATACAGTGTATTTTTATAATCTTGAACAAAATATTCATTGTTGTCAAAATAAACATGCAAAGCAACGTTTATGGTGAATGTTCATACGTGATTCAGGCATTCTGAGGTACCTTGAATAATTTTTTTAATATAACGTCCAGTTTGGGATTTCAACCATAAGAGCGTAGGGGGCCTAATGTAGTGTAATGTAGTTATTGCCACACACAGGATTGCTTTACTGCTACAAGTAGTGTGAAAGCCTTTTTTTAAGCATGATATGTTAAACACCAAAGAACAGGACCTCCAGTGTTTACCTAGTTTTAGGATGTAGCACAGGCAATTGAAAAATATTAAACTATTTTTAAACTGAGAAGTCAAAACTAGCGACGTTGCAGCGTGGGCCGAGAAAACAGAATTATTTTTATTTCCTCGTTTCGTTTTTTCCTTTTCTTCCTTCATTTTTCAAGTTGGCTCATAAAAGATTTTGCCTCGTTTGTGATGTGGTCAAAGACCTTAGTCAGAATGAACTGATTACCGTAGAGCCTGAAATCCTTTGAGTCATGGCACAGAGCGACATTCTTTAGGGTTTTAAAAATAGTAACACTCTTCTTTTTTTTTGGGTTTGTTTTTCTCTTTCGGTGTCTGTGGGGCATCCTTTCTTGGTTTTGAGACCAGAATCATAACCAGATACTTTTTTTCCCCTCTCGCTCTTTCCTTCTGTTGTTAGAGCTTGTTTAATCTTGGGGAGAAAATTGACTTAGCGTGGGAAAGGCAGAATTCTTTGGGGATAGGTTTTGTTGTTTTAGAGTTGCATGTTTTTTTCATCCCTGAAAAAGGGGTCGTTTGTGCCAAAACCTCATAAAGTACAAAAAAAAAATGAACAAGGAAAAAGGAGGGAAGCCACAACACCACGACAAAGATAGCGACTGTCTGCAACTAAAGAGCTTTACAAATGACAGCCTTCAAAAAAAAAAAAAAAAAAAAAAAGTTGGGTGGGGGGGAGAAAGAAATGTCGATGGGTTGGGGGGAGAGGGGAGGAGACATTCCCTGTGCCACATTAAAGACATAAAAAAGAAAACAAACAGAAAAACATGTCTGACATGAAGACACTGGTTTCTGTGGTGACAGACAAGGCCTGCTTGTGGCCTAGTGAGGCCTACCCGTCCTGTCTGGTCCTCGGCACCAGTGAAAGTTACCGCAGTCGGGCCCTCGTTCAGGGGGTCTGCTCTGTGGGAACAGGCTTGAAAGGAACCCTACTCAGGGCCCACAAAGAGCCTTTCTACTTCCTTTCGTCAGCTATTACTCTTTTTGTCTTTGGGGAGCCGGATGCAGCCGCCTGCGCTGGCTGCGTAAACAACGGCGCCATCCCTATTGCCGACAGCCAGCTGAGCTTCGCCCATAAGCTCCACATAACAGCCTTTGTACAGCCCCAATACATCAAGATGGCCACTTTTGGCTGCTGTGAAGAAATATTAAGTCCATACGACCAAGCCTTTGTTACGTGATCTAGTAACTATGGATGCTAGCAATAAACATTCTGCATTTGTTATGAAATATTTGAAATATTTCAGCCAGATACACGAATGCATGTATGCTTAGTCTTGTTAGTATCTTTTTGTATGGTATTTTAGACATTTCTGACCTGAGTTCAGGTAACAAAAACCATAATAAACATGTTAAATCCCTCTTGTGTTTCTTCACAGGGAAGCTAGGCTCAAGACATCAATCACACATCTCCATTTTATTCATTTGGAATATGCTTTTACCCAAAGCAACTTGCATTTCACATACAGATTATAGTGAGCTAGCACTGGGTGTCTTGTTCAAGGACACACCAGGTGACAGGACTAGGATTTGAACCAGAAACCTTCTGTATCCCAGCCTGATGTTTTACTCATTGAGCCACCAGGCCAGAGCGTAGAGGTTAAATGGCTGCATTAACCAAGAGAAACATGTTTACATACGTTGTTTTGCTTTTGTTATTTTCGTTTGTTCTTGCTTGTCAGGATGCCTATGCAGGCAAATGACAAATGTTTTGTTTGTGTTTATTGAACTATTGCATGCCTATTGCAACAGGAACACAAGATCGCATGAAATATGACATGGCAGACATGTTAATTATAAACTGTTAAAAAAACCGTGCCCACTTAAGTATTTCTCCCTTACACTTGCCAAAACTAACTTGGGGCTTCTGCACAAATTTAAACTGACACTATGAGTGAAAGGCTGTATGGTTTCAATCGGTTTGACTTTATTGGTGGACGTTTGCTGTGTCGTTCAATTGGTTCTACTTAATAATGTTCGCCACAAAAATGTATCTCTTTGTGATCTAAAGCTTTCAATGAGGAATGTGAAATTAAATCAGTCTGAGTTTTAATGGTTGTTTTTTGGTTTATTGTTCATATTTTTATTTTACAGTCATGTTTTGGATAGATATTCTCAATCTGTTGTAACGTGGAAGTAAAACACAGAGAGATTGGATCCCCTTGTGCGAAGTGAGTTTCATTCAGGACGTAACAAAGGCGATTAGGGCACAGGTCAGGAATCGGGTTCTAGGAGGGTCTGTCTTTGTCTTCTTCAATGTGGACTTGGGAGGAGAAGACAAAGAGGATGGCTGGGCACCAGGAATCAGGAGACACAAAGAGGGGAGAGAGCAGAGGACAGGTTAGCAGGATGCTCAGTATTTCACATGAGGGTTAATACTTCAGCAGCCTTTTAAGCTTGGGGTGAAAACGAGCCACAGCTGGTGACCACTATATCTACTATAGTTAGCTAAAGTTACTAAGCTACTTATATTACATGTATAACGATGCATACCATTACTTTCATGATTATACTGTAAGGTCTACATGTAATCAAAACAGTATGATTAGCAGAATGGCTCTCATCACTTTTTATTTGAACAGAACAGACTTGCATTGCATTTTACCTCAGCGTTGCCCAGTATTGCAGCTCTTAACACAGACTCAAGAACAACTCCACATGGATTGCTCCATCTGTGCCAGGGAGCTCCTTGTCCCTGTTTGGCCATAGGTGAAATGCTCAACAGGGAGCATATTAAGGACCAAAACAATCATCCGGCAATACGCTCCTCATTGGTCCAGTTTGCCACTCCAACAAACTGGCCTAAATGTTCCATGTACATGTGCAAATGCACATGGTTCTCTTGTGTTCTGGCTCAGTATCTATAAGATTATCTGTCTCTCTCCCTCACTCTCTATGTCTGGTCTCGTTCAGCGAGTCAGAGCAGCAAGTTAAATAATGAAGTATGATCTCGTGAAACAGGCTGCTATTATGACGAGGCTCGGGGAAAGAAAATACTATGTCTTCTTAAAGCTTATGTTGCCATGGAAGGAGTGCATGCACGAGGCCTTTGAGAGCAAAAGGGGAAAGTTTGACTGTCTGGTGATTACCACAAACAAGGCTGGAAAGCGAGATGCTTGCTGGGAGAGATCAGGTGCAGAGCTTTTGTAGGGCATGCCCTTTGCAGAGCCTATTCTGCACTTTGGATCACAGGAGAGAAGAGGAAGAGAGCCATTCAAAACCCAGAAGCTGCAGAGAGAGCGTCAAGACGGTTATAAGTTGGGGGAGGGTTCCTGATTTTAAGGCAGAAGTTGCTGCTTGGTGAACCTCAGCTGGATCGCCTGAGAGAGGATGCATGGTGTTTGAACGACCTGAAGCATTCAGTGCCTGGAGGTGACATCACTAATGGTTTGGCCAGCTCACCATCAGAAGATGTTTTACTATAGCAAACAGATACATTCATGTTCAACAACCATGAGATGTGGAATAAATCTTAACCAGAATATACACTGAAAGAGAACGTATTTAGGAGCACTATATTCATAGTCAGTCAGGCCTCCCTTTGCTTTCAGAAAAGCCTCAGTTCTTTGCAGCATGGGTTCCATAACATTTTGCAAACATTTGTTTGAAATTCTGGTTCATGTTGAGATGACAGCATCACGCAATTTCCGCACACTTGTCAGCTGCACATTCATGCTGCGAATCTCCTGTTCTACCACATCCCAGAGGTATTCTATTGGATTCAGATGCCATAACTGGGAAAGCCATTGAGTAACACTGAACTCAGTATAATGTACCTGAAACTAGTTTGATTTGACTTTTGCTTTCAGACATTATCATGCTAGAAGTAGCCATCAGAGAAAGGATAATTTGTGGACATGAATGGATGCACGTGGTCGGCAATGACACTGAAAGGGGCATTCAAGCAATGATGGATTGGGATTAACAGGCCCAGACTGTGCCAAGAGAACATTCCCCACAGGTTTACACAGCCAGCATCCTGGACAGTTAACACAAGGCAGGTTGGCTCCATGGACTCATGCTGTTGATGGCAAATTCTGATCATACTATCTGCATGCCTCAGAAGAAGTAAAGACTCATCAGACCACACAAGGTTTTTCCACTCTTCCACTGACCAGTTTAATGATCCTGTGCTCACAGCATTCTCAGATTCCAGTCTGGACATCCTCCTAAATCTTGTCAACAAGGCATTTTCATCCACGAAATGGCAGCTTCATGGCTCAATGAGTGGAACATCAGGCTGAGATGCAGAAGCCTCCTGGTTTGAACCCCAGCCTGGCCACCAGGTGTATCCCTGGGCAAGACACCAGCTGCACCGGAGGATGGGTTAAGTGCAGAGAACAAATGTCCCTGTTGTGGGACTACTTAGGGATTACAAAAAGAACTCCCAGTCACTGGATGTTTTTTGTTTCTCGAACCATTTCAGTTTATTTTTATATAGCGCCTTTTACAAGGTGTCTCAAAGTGCTTTATAGGAGAAATTGCAGATGTTAGAGAAATAACAGCAAGCGAATGACTGGAGTTAAAGATACAAATAAATACAAATGAAGCCAGACGATAGTGGAGGAGAGGAACCAAAAACTCCACAGTGTGCAGCAGAAAACCTCTGGTGGCCCAAGGGTTGGATTGCCTCCTGGGCATGTTAACATTACAGAATAAACAGGTTATGATAGAGACTATGAATGTAAGTAGCACTGTAGAGTCCTCCTTTTTTCCAGGTGTTGAAGTAACTCTCAGCAGGCTTGTGGTGACCATTTTGAGTAAACTCCAGAGAATGTTGTGTGAAAACCCCAAGAAATCAGCAGTTACAGAAATACTCACACCAGTGTGTCTAGCACCAACAGTTGTGCAATGGTCAAAATCATTGCAATCACACCCCCCCCCCGACCTTGACAGCCTTATTCGATTATTAAATAAATACTCAGGTGTTCATAATAAAGTGCTCAGTGAGTGCATACAAAAGGTTGAGCAGACTGAACATTTCAGTTGAAGCAAAAGCATTTAGGGTTGAATTCATAAGTTGTCTGACGTTGATGGTCATTACAAAAAAATTATAAAAATTTTTTTAAATTATCCCAGAATGTAAGCAAGGAACCCAACGTGTTTATTTTGGATACGAGAAATTTGTGTGTTTACACAATCCATTAATATAAACAGAGTTTGGTTTGATGAATCAGATCATGTTTTATTTTTGATATTTGCTGTGGTTTTCAGCTAAAAAGCTCATCTAAGTGGGAGGTAAGGGGTGTAGGGAGGAAACCATGAGGCTGTGATCATCACAGTTAGTCATCGCGATGTCTTAATCACATCCATTCATCCATATCTTGCACTAAGCCTGTAATAATAAGACCATTTCCTTTAATTAAACCTTTTTCTTTTGATGACAAAACACTGTTATCATTGTCTAATTAGCCCATTAATGTGTAATATGTAAATGATTTGTATAACATATGCTTTAATATAGAGTTAAACTTCACTGTGGCTATTTAAGATGGCCCTATGTAGGCCAGACCTACATCTTCACCTTTTCGGAAAATGCATCAGTCTGTTTCAGATGGACAGGAAGCACCAAGGGTTAGGAGAAACCAGAAAAAAAGTGTGTTTCACACGGACTCCTCTGGGCAGAGGGAAGCAGTGAGTGCACACCAACATCACAGAAACGTGACACTGAAAGAGGAGAGGGCTCCCTGGAGGCCGAGTTTATTTCTGGAAGGTTCTGAAGTGGGCAGCTTCCAGATTTGTCACTCGACATTCCTGCCATTGTTGGTGAGATAATTTCTCCTGGTTAAAAAAAAAAAAAAAAAGAGTCAAAAATGCCGCAGCACAATTTCAGCTTCTTAAGTGTGAGAAGTCTTTGTCACAGTTAAAAACAGAGTAAGACGAGAACGTTCTTCTCTCTTACATCTTTCTTTTCAAAAGAGAAAAAAGGGACTATTTAATAAAGGGCTGTAATTAGAAACATTTTTGCATATGTGTGCGTGTGTGTGTATGTGTGTGTGTGTATGTGAGTAATAAAAATATGAGCTTGTTAATTTCGATTGTGGGGGGACGCCTTGTTGTGGCAGGCACTGGGGGGAGAGGGGAGCAGAAAGGCTTGAAGTGGCCAGTGAAATAGCTGCAGTTCTCGAGAAGAAAACCACTCCTGCTGTCTCTGCTTTCAGTTCCGCCTCTATATCTACCCTCTTTCCTTCTATTAAAGACCCTCATTCATTAATAGCTGTTAATTTTCTTTATGTTGAGAGCACTTTTGTGATGAGGAGGAGTGCGTATGGTGCAGCGCAGATAGAAAACAGAATAGTGGGGGGAGAATGGGGGGGGGCTGTGAAAAAAAGAAGCATAGCGGATGAGGCGAAATCAGGCCTTTGAAGTCTGGAGCAATACGAGTAAAAACAGAGACATGATGAAGTCCTGACTTCACAGATTGCGCTCCTCTCGCCATTCCTTTCTTCCCCCCCCCCCTTTTGATGGACAGGGGGAGCAAAAAAATCAGATCCAGACCCCAAATTAAAGAACGGCTAGTAATGAAAGCATTCAGAGCTGATGGGACAGGGATGCCTCGCTTTGGATCTCTAACTGTTGACTCACGCGATGCTCCTGTGAGCACCCAGAGTGTTCCGACAGCCACGTCCCGGCTCGTGAGGCCACGGGCTACAGGGGATGGGGGGTGTAGGACCGGGACAGTTCTGTTTGGCGGCTAGCACTTTGGCATAGGCTGTCAGCCATGACGGTCAGGTGGGATAGTTAAAGAACTGGCAGAGGTGCAAACTCAGGCCAGATATAAGGTGTCAGTGTGGGTCAAGCTGTTGTAGCAATTTGAGAAACTATGCATTTTGAAACTATGCAGAAAATTTTGAAACTATGCAGAAAATTGCACAACTGAAAAACTGCAAATATAAATATATGCAAGTTGTGTTTTTTCAGTATCTATTAAGCAAATGCATAATGTATACTGTAGATCCAAAAGATATTGCTTTAAAGCATTTAAGTGCACTCAGAACAAAAGAAAGCTCAATACAGTACTCTACAGATCCAAGTCGTGCCTTTTTTATACATCCTGTGATTGGCTGAAAAATAATTACCTTGTAACTGCAAGAAATGAAATCTGGAAAATATCACTTTTAGCTGTTTTTCATTCCCTAGTAACAATTTCCACTCTGTGCCACTCTGCCACCCGGCTCCAGACAGGAGGAGAGAATGTGCCCAGCTGGGCATTGTGGATAAAGTGGCACACTCCAATGTCTACTTAGTCTCCTATTCAGACAGCAAACCACCATGTAGTGCAGAGGGGCTCCTGTCACCGTGGAAACCTGCATCCGCCAGCTTCCCACGGTAATACAGGAGCCCAGTGCTGAGTGCTGTCCTATTGGTGGTGTGTGTGTGTTTGCTTGCGTGCGTGTGTGTGTGACAAAGCTTGGAGTTAGTAGGTGGGAGATAGCAGGCCACGCAGACTTATCCACTGAAGTGACCCTCTGTTGTGACACCTGCGGGCCTTGCTTTCTCTTGACCCCTCCGGACTTCTCTTCTTTCAAGCGAGCCATTATCAGTTTAGCACTCGTGTCCCATCTCCTTTACATCTGCTCCAACGGAGGAGAGCGGAGCTCCAGTTTGCGCTAGATGATCCCCGTCCGAGTCTGGGACGTGAGGTTGGTAACGTATGTTCGATGACAGGTAGGCTGAGTGGTCTCTCTGCTTTGTAGTGGACCCGTCCCGTCAGCGGAGACAGAAAAGGGGAGAGAACGAAAGGGTACTGACGAGAAGGATGGACCGGATGAACTGGATCAAAGACGCATACAAAGTACTGTTGAGGGAGGCAGGCTGGGTACGATACCTGTTTGCTCACACTTGGAAGCTCATTACACCCCCAGCTCTAACTTTATGGCCAGTGGTCAGAGGGGTTGTTAAAGGCAGAAAGCTTAATTAGAAGCACAAAGACTGTGGTGGGTGCGGGGGGGTCTGGATCAGATGGAGCAATGGAGTGGGGGCTAAATGAAAAGAGAACAGCATAGGGCGGATGCGGAGGTGGGGGGGTGACATAAATGATGGGAGAACGAGTGCGGGGGAGCAACTGAGGCTGAATCCAAATGCAGTTTAGTGAGGTTCAGACCGAATAAGTAATCTGTGAAAGTGGCGTCTGCGGCAGGTTGGCTTCCATAGAATAACAAGCAAGAAAGTGACAGGGTGAGGGACAGGGAGGGCTAGACGTTGGGGGTGAAAGTTATTTGAGAGGGTAAGGAAGTGTGTGACACCCATTACAATCTGAATGGTATGAGGAAAGGAGAGGCAGGAAAATGGGAAGTAGAAATGGAGCGGTGGGTTAGAAAGAGGGAGGGAAGGAGAGAGAGAGAGAGAGAGAGAGAGAGATGGAAAGAAAGGGAGGGATAGAGGGAGGGAGGGACAGGGAAAGAAAGGGAGGGAGGGAGAGAGGCAGGGAGAGAGAGGGAAAATGACAAGGACAGACTGACACATGCTGAACGAGACTGAGAGACGGAGAAACGCTGGGTTTTCTGAGACAGAGAGAGAGAGAGAGAGCAAGAGAGAGAGAGAGGGGGAGAGGGACAGGGACAGGGTGGGCACTGGTACTGAGGGCTGCCCAGTTTCCACAGAGCCTCACTGACAGGCCAGAACAGCGGAGCAGCACCACAACTCTCGACCTGCTCCTCCAGCTCACTGTACACAGGTCAGCACTGCCCCATCCTGCACGCGCCGCGTCCCACAGCCTCACCTACCTTCTGTTCGCCCTCTCCACTGGGCCGAGCCATGAAGAGACCCTATGACTACAGCTCCCCAGACACAGATGGCGAGGAGGTCATCGATGTCGGGCAGGAGGATGCATTTTGGTGAGGAGGACATACGAGGCACAACTCCCAGCCATGGACTACCTGTCACTTAACCTATTTCACCCTCTTTTTCACCTGCTTACCCCTGTATCTTACCTGTCTGGCCCTCTTTTACACCTATTTAACTCTCTCTCACACCTGTCTTACCCTCTTGTTCAGATGTCTAGTACTGTCTTTCCCCTTTAAAGCCCTTTTTAAGAGACTCATTTCTGTCTTTTCAGATGAGTGACTTACACAGTAAAACTCCTTTACTTTAACCTATTTCATATTTATAGATATTGTCTAAATTTTGTTTGATATTCATGGCAGGTAAGGCACGATTGTCTCTTTACCTTCCTTTTGCTCTTCTAAATCATTCTAAGAACCATTTATTTATTGATTTTATTTATTTATTTATTTTACCAATGATTTCTGTTTTCCATTTTCTTCCATCGCTTCAGAATTTAAAGAAGACTTGTGACGACTGCAAATTATAAGCAAACAGGCTGCTAAATTTTAAAAAAGGGTTCCCAATCCGAGTGTAATACGGGCAGTCTGCCTTTTTCATCCAAGTGCAAGACAGAAAATTGCCTTCTGACTCTTACCTTTGAACAAGTTGTAGAAATAACCAGGGCTGGGTACACTGTTGATTATAACGGGTTCAAAGTGTCTTTCCAGTGGCGTAACTGAAAGCATGTAACTGAAGGCATGTAACGACTGCATTTGAAATTAGAAATTAAGATTTCAATTATAAAATGATCCTAAATACGGTACAAGTCATTACATATAAATTATAGGTTTTGTTTTTATTTTTACTAAATGTTCTCTCCAACAATATAAAAAAATGTGTTAAAAACAATTGCATTATGAAAGTATAGTAATTTGAATTTTTTGAAGATGTAAAATAAAATTGCAAATTGTGTTTTTATGTTGAAAAGTTAGATACAATTTTCTTTTCACTATTTAATATAACATATACAAAAATGTAGGTGTTATTTTACACCACCACATATCAATTTTGCATATAAATGGCTTTCAGTTGCTTTGCATTATGTATTTCACTTTTTTTCTAAAAACTTTTTAAAGTTAGTTTTTATTGCAGTTTTAAGTTTAAACATTCCCAGTACTGCGGTTGTTACTGACTGTTCAAACTCAATTTACATTACCACGAAGGAGTTATCAAATCATTGTCTGGTATTTTTCATCTTAGTCATCATGCAGTGCACAGAGATGAGCAGGTATTTGTAGGATTCTTCAGGAATTTGCAGCCATATCTAGATATGTGCAGATTTCTGTAGCCATATGTAGACATGTGCAGCCATGTGCAGGTATGTGCAGGCATGCACAGGTATTTGTAGCCATGTGTAGATATGTGCATGCATCTGTAGCTATGTGCAGCCATGTGCAGGTATGTTCAGGTGTTTGTAGCCATGTTTAGATATGCTCAACCATGCACAGACCTGCAGAATTGCAAGGATTTATCTCTTAAAGAGTGTGCGGGAAAGCAGACAAGAAACAATAGCTGTGATGAAGGTGATGTGCTGTACCAGTGAATGACATTGCAGAGATCAAAATTCATCTGTCCACCTGTCTGTTTGTTTTCTGCAGTCCGGTTACTGGCTCCATGTCACCAGGAAGCGCCTCACAGATTCTGGCCCGCAAGAAGCGTCGAGGGGTAAAAAGCTTCACACTTTACTTACAACAGAATAAAAAGTAAACACGGTCGTTTGTATGTTCAGATGTAGTCATTTACTAATCTCAGCTACTTGGGTCTTTTGATCCAAACCAACAGTTTCTCAAGTCATGTAGCTCCCTGGCTGGTTACTCTGAGCTCTTAAGCTCAGTGCAGGCTGTGTAGGCTGATTCAGCATGTCTCACACCTTGATCACATCTTACCCGGGTCAGCAGGTGTTGTATGGGTTAAGTGCTTCTGCATGGACCCACAGAGCTAAGGGCAGGATTCGTAGAAGTGGCTTAGGCCTGTTTTTCCCAACAGGCCTGTACCACTCCTGCAGGACTGCTAAGCATTCTCAGTATTGGAAAGGTTCAAAAATAGGGTACATAAAATAGATATACGTCCCGTGAAAATATGCAGTGTAAAAATTTTCTACATGTTCTCAAGGCTTGCACTAGTGTTTAAGGTCCACCGTGCTCTCTAAGCATGATAGTCATTCCGCCCCCCCGTTTCGTAGATCATTGAGAAGCGACGACGGGACAGGATCAACCACAGCTTGTCAGAGCTCAGGCGTCTGGTTCCCAGTGCCTTTGAGAAACAGGTGAGCAGAGCCGGCCCTCACCAATTTGGTGCCCTAGGCAAGATTTAAGCTGGTGCCCCTTATATTGTAACCATCTCCACCACCGGTCTCTGTGTTGGTGCCAGGGGTGCTGTTATGGACGGATGGTGCCCCAGCATTGCCTAAAAGGCCTATGCCTGGGGGGGGGCTCTGCAGGTGCCCTTCTACACACACGTGTTTTATGGACATAGTTGTACTGCTGCTCATACTGCAGTGCTGGTGCTGTTTTCTCCAGTTACTCACAGCAGTGAACACAAACAACTAAATAAACTGAGCTGAAAAGGTCGATGAGATGGAGGTTAAAAAGTTAGCTGAACTATGCAAGTTGTGACACTACTGTATGAACTGTATACTGGGATCCACTATTAGCCTCTGGTGACTGGCTGGAGAAATCAAACTGTTCAGAACAGTGTTAAAGCCTTGGGTTGGGTGTTTAATGTTAGAAAAAGGTTTGTAGGTAGTGGAAATACTATGCAACAGAGACTATGTTTCATGCCATAGGTTTTATATGGTATAGTAACTCAGGTACCGCATGGCTGAAGGTTTCAACAGCAGTCCCTGTCCAAGAATGGAAAACTACAACTTTACAGATTTTGGTTACTAAACAATAAAACTGCCACAGTGCTCATTGTGCAGCGCGTTGTCTGACGGGCCTTGGTTCTGATGTGCGTACCACTCCTCTAGGGCTCCACCAAGCTGGAGAAAGCTGAGATTCTTCAGATGACCGTAGACCACCTGAAACTTCTGCATGCCATGGGAGGAAAAGGTAAGGCTGACTGAGGGTTGAGCCCATGGCCGATTTGTGTGTCCCATCCATCTGCTCACTCAACATGTGCACATGGAACGGAGAGGAAAACAGGATGTACGGTGGCTGAAAGGAACACAAAGAACAAAGCTGTCCTCTTCACAGTTAGGAGTCAGTTCAGGAAACTTATTAAAATGTTTTCAATTTTATTTGTGGTGTTTCTGAAAACCATACACTTTATGCAGGGGTACAGGTTCGACTGAAGCGACAAAGGAGTGCCAGAATGTGCAGAAACCAGTTTAAACAGAAGTGCCTACTGCTGTAAAGAAACCATTGTTAATAAAAGTGTTAATGAAAAGCAATAATATACATCATTATTATTGAAAAGTATTAATTTACTGTATTTAATTTACTTTGTTGCTCTGTGGTGTCCCTCAGGGTATTTCGATGCCCGCTCCCTGGCGGTAGACTACAGGACGCTGGGGTTTCGTGAGTGCGTCGGGGAGGTGGTACGATACCTTAGCACCCTGGAAGGCTTGGAGGCACCAGACCCAATCGGGGCTCGGCTGGTCTCCCACCTGAGCCATTGTGCCAGTGAGCTGGACCCCCTGCTCCAGAGCCCGGCCGGTCTGCCATTTGGCCCCTGGCCCTGGGCCGCTTTTGCATCTGCCTCCCCATCATCCACACCATCTGCAACATCAGGCCCCTTCTCTGGGCACCCGCCCTACCGGGACCTTCCAGCCCATGCTGCTCTGCTGGCCGCTTACCCCTCTCCAAACCTGAGGGCTGCTCCCATTGGCTGCCTGGCAGCCAGCCCCCCAGGTGCCGTCCTGGGCCCCACTCTGGCACCAGTGCACAGGGTGCCTGCCCTGCCCTCGCCCAGCCACAGACTGTCTCAGTCCTCCCCTGAGGCCTGCGGCACCCCACCCCACCTGGCATCACCCCCTCTGCCCACCACCACCACACAGGTGTCCTTCAGGCCCTTTGCTCCTCTCAATTCTGGTTCTGGGCAGCGTAGAACAGCCAGCAACCCCGGGAAGACCTCCCTGCCCTGGGGCACAGAGATTGGGGCATTCTGATCTGCCCATACCAAACTGGGACAGAGAAAATCAAGAAGAGGATGGGGGGGGGAAATTAGTCTGATGAAAAGACTTTACTACTCTTCACTCTTAGCTTCAAGAAGACACAAACTCTCCAGACGTCCACTGACCAGATGCTCAGAGCAAACTTCAGCTCTCCTTACATTCCTCTCAGTGACCCCAACACGGTAGCTTTTGTGAAAGTCGGACATTTATTTCTGAAGAGGTCCACAGTGTTCAGTACCTATCCAACAAAGTACCAAAGCAATGAGACGTTGCATTTCGATTGCTTAGCTAATGAATTTCTTCAAAGCAGTTTACAGTCTGTTATTCGTTTGAACAGCTAGATGCTTGACATCAAGTATCTTGTGCAAAGTTACTGAGGCAGCGACCCTCTATGGACTGGAACCAGAAATTTTGTGGTCAGGAATCGGTGATGTTGACCACCAGCTTATCTGCGGCTTCATTGAAAGGGGCTCCAGCTGGAGGGGTGAGGCGTTGCTAGGATGTGTCCCCACATAAACTGCCAGGTGTCTTGTACAAGGATTTTAAACACTCAGTTTACCAGTTACCCTCATTAATGTGCTGAAATTACAAATATGTGTGCAAGCATTGGAGGTGTGGAGTTGAACAAGACAATGTTCATCGAAATGGTGTAAGGCGAAAAGGAATGGAGCCGAAAGCGGAAGGTTAACTTGTACACTGTGCAGACTTACACCACTGCAGGGATTAAAGAAACCACTGAAAAACACTCCAGGACAACACAAGAGTTTCTGCACCTCTGAGTAAGAGTGCAGAATGACAAACAAGCCTGGCATGCCTTTGTGCTTTTCTCTCAAGACTGTTTTGTGTGGGGGTTCTTTTTTATTTTACTGCTTCAGCATTTAAACACATTTTATGATATTCAATAGTGTTTCTTATGTTCGATTTGTTTATATGTGGCATCTGATCAGGGGCCTAATGCTGTGGGCTTGTTGGATGGAATTAAAAGAAATGCCTAAAATGACTGAACACAGAGGGCTTTTTTTTGGTCAGACAGTCAGTGTGTCTGTGTTTGTCTGTGTTTGCTTGCTGGGTTGCCATGTTCTTGGGCGCGCTGTGTTTGAGAGACTGTCTCTGTTATTAGCGTGCCAAACACGAATGTGTAAATCAACCAATGCTGAGGGTGCTCAAAGGGAGAGGGTTGGCTCCGCCCCCAGGCCGCAACTCCACATCTCAGCTGACCAACTGTCATCTGGGTTTCTATGCAGGACCATCACCATGCTGTTTCTCAGCAGGGATGACCTCCGGGGAGCAGCACACAGAATGAGCATCCCTTGCTCAAACACCAATTTTGTTATGACAGCACAGCCGACGTTCAGAACGTTCTACCCTGTGCGTTCAGAAACGTGCCAGTAAATTTTTTAACGCCACAGAGTAAAGCTCGGTTTCAAATTGAGGTTTCATATACATTTCATTGTTTGGCCTCTCGCAAGTTTTGAAATGGGATGACACAGTCATGTAGGAAAGATTAAAAACCCTGGAGAACCAACAGGGCCATATTTTTCGCAGTGGTCTTTTCCTAAACAGCAGCCTTGAGCTGTCAGGCACACGTTGGCCAGTCGTGATCATAACATGGGAAAGTCGGACAGAGCCCTGGCGGCACGCTGGTGGATCGTAAGAACTGCAGGCTTAGTCTTTAACTGCCCCAGGCAGCTTTGGTTAACCCCAGCACGTCTCACCCCAACAGGAACGCTATTCAACAAAGGGGAGGCTGAGCACCTGACCACAGTGTCCCTGCAAGCCTGCACTGAGCATGCTCCGTGGGAGCGAAGGAAATCCACTGGGACAGAGTGTGGAGGGACATGAGGCCACCTCTGTCTGCTGTCTGTCTGTGACACCATTAGGAGACTGGGGGGAGTCACATGACGCTACCATTCGGGCTCTCCAGTTATTTAACAGCAGGAAAAAGCAGAAGCCGCCCCAAAACAATTTCCACATAGGTTTGTGTTAAGCAGTACTATTTAAAATATTTCACACAGATATTTTTATTTACGCATTCATATTTGTTTGAAGAGCGTAAAGAACCGCATACATTGGATCACACAAAACAAACTTTACTCGAAGGTAATTTTTTTATGGACTCAAATAAAAATTCCATAACGATGTGTTATGCTCACACTATACAGGAATATTCACTCATAATCACTTTAAAGGTTGAGACCATATAAGCCAAGACATCTGCAACAGTTGAAGTCCTGGTAAAAAACGAATTCTGTAATTCAAAAAGAGCAGTGATCAGAGGGTTATTTGATGTCATTGTAAGTGTCAAAATAGTTTATATTCTAAGAGCGAAACAGTGGAACAATCTCAGCAAATGGAAACAAATGGCCCCTTTATAGGGCACTGCAGGAAAAGTGAAAAGAAGACAAAGTGTGTTCAAAACCTGCTAACATTTACGCAGCAAAGGGACGGAGTGCTTTCCATTACGTTGAAAAAAAAAAAGACTAATAGCTGAGTTTCACTCAAGCTGTACACGAAAGGCGTCTCCAAGTGTCCATGGTAAAGAGATTTCTATAGCCTAAAGTCTCTTATTTGTTTGTGGCTGCATGTTCTCATCGCCGTTGCGTTTAGTGTGTTCACGGATAATGAAAAGTATGGGGTGGAAAGAAACAAAATATGCGATCGCTCACCATTTGATTGTCTCAAGCATGGCGTTACTGGTCCAGTGCATTTCATCTGAAGTAGAGGGAAAAGAGCTGGGGTAGATCTCACTTATAAGGGTTGATTGGGACGCCTGGGGCAGGAAAAAAAAAAACAGGGCTGGGGAATCAAGAGCAGATCGACAGCAATATGGAAACTGCTGTCCAACTACTAGTGTATGCTGAGAATTTCTCTTTTTCCCACCAGAACAAAAGTTATTATGGCATTCTTTGATGCAAAGTTGATCATCCCTCTCAGTCACGGGACCTAGGTAACAGGCAAAACCGTTAAGGCCAGACAAGAGGTCTTGGGTGATGAAAGGTAACTATTTGAGTACTGTACTGGCAAAAACACTACACCTATCAATTGTTAATTCTGACAAACACTCAATAATATGTAAAGGCAGCGTGTCATGGAGAAATGCAGTTTATTAATATCTTTGGTCAAAGAGACGATCAGGACATAACAGCATGGTCTGGTTGTCGCAACCATAACCCCCCCCCACCCCCCGTTACCCCTTATATACGTTCTCCTTGTGGCCTTATCTTCAGACCGTATAGCATCCATCTCATCGGTTCCCCTTTTTCTGTCTCTGGGTAGGAAGGGGAGTAGACTCGGTCGGCTCGAACCAGTTCTGCGGTTTTTCAAAGCATGAGCTAATTTGTACTGTCATCATATTTTGCAACAATCTTAACAACAATCCCATAATGCACCACATCAGTTCTAAACTATGCTTATACCATAGCATTCTACTGTTAATATTATCGTGCACAACATTTGCGTATAAATTTCTTTCACAAGTACGTTTTGGGGCAATCGCATCACAAGACTGGCGCAGCTGTGTCCACAGAATCAAGGAAGGCCTCAACGTAACTTTCAGAATGCAATCGCACAAATAGAATTTGATCAACTGTTGACTTTAATGAGTCTGATGGCTGTGCTTCTACTATACTACGCTGTAGTCTTACAGAGCTTTCTATAACCGTCACACAAAGAAACAAATGTTCTCATCTGAACTAGCTTCCATCATCTTTCCATCTGTAACTCTATGTTCTTCTCATATGCAACCTTTGCACTAACATCTACAGAGTTGTCTGAGGTGATGCTGTCTGTTTCAAAGATCCATGCATTTTTTTCTTTTTTTTTCCCTCATCTTCAGCTCACGTTTTCTCAAAGCAGCGGTTTTAACCCGTGCCTGTGTGGGAGCGTGTTTCAACAAGGAACCAGTGCTTGTTTGAACCCTGGGTTCCTCTGATCTAACACAGGAATCTAAACACCCAACTTTCTGGTCAGATGCAAGTTCAAAACAATAAAAAAAAAGAACAGCAAAATAAAAAGCCTTAATGCACCTTTTAAAGTTCCCGAACTGTAACTAGAACTACACCACACAACAGGAGACCTACTAGGCGAGCTTTCCCCTCACGCTGCACAGACTTGGCATGGGTCTGAGTCGTGGTTGCGGGCAGCGGAGACGCTGTGTGGAAAGTGGACAGTGGCCGGGTCCGACAGACGTCGACTGTGTACGAGAGCGCGAGCGCTAAGCGACTGAAGTGGTCGCCCGGCAATCCTGGAGGCAAACAAAAGCACATTCCTGGGATTGGACGGGAAGCTTGTTTTGAGCCAATCAAAAGGTTGTTTATGAGCAAATGCCCCTCTTCGCGTCTGTGGGTGTGTGTGCGCGCCTTGGTGGCTTTAGCTACATGGGGTGCCTGTCCCATTGTCTCCTTGGGACTCTTATATGTGTGAGAATGTGAAACCTGGTATATATCTAACCCCCGACAATGAAATGTTTAACGGATGGCTGATGAAAGACTGTTTGTTTTCCCAAGCACAAAGCTACAATGCCATGTTTATGAAAACATGGATCTTGTGTTCTGATTTTATCTTTCAGTTAAATTCATACTGTTTATGGCACTTCCCACAATAAACAGCTCCAGACTCCTCCAGTTGTCTAAGTATGTTTCTTCTCATTTGCCCTTGTCCTAATTCCCTGTCATCATCGTTTTAAAATAAAGTACCTTGAGACAGTTGCTTTTTAATTAAGGTAGCACTCTGTTAAAATGGCACTGGAAGCCATGATTTACTCATACTGTGTAATTCTAGCATGGCAATAACCGCAGGTCCATCCTTGCCTTGGGAACATTTGTTTTCCCAACAATGTTAGCGCCTTTGTGTGCATGCATGCATGCGTGAGTGAACTTTACAAAAGTCAGAATGTGTGTTAGTGTACTACTATGGTTGGATTTTAAATAATTTTCTTTGCCTGTGATCTAAGTGTGTATGTGTGTGTGTCTGCAGTCACTTAAGCGTATGTTGAAGTGGTAAGCTGCGAACATAAATATATTGACAGAACTTTGATCAGATGACTCTGTAGGTCTAGATTTCAGTGTGTCTTTAGGGCTCTTTTAACACACATGAGTGTCTGTGTGTCTTTGTCTGTGTGCAAGTGTCTCCAGACTGCTCTCTCGCGTGTCCGGGATCACAGGGAGTGGGGGCAGCGGAGTAGGAATGTGTGGGAGTCAAACAGCAGGAGTGTGTGTGTAGGTGTGTGTGTGTGTGTGTGTAGTGTCTGTATGTGTGTGTGTCTGTCTGTCTGTGCCTGTGTGCAAGTATATCCAGCTTGCCCTCTCCTGTGTCCAGGGTCAGAGAGTGTGGGGGACAGTAGAGTAGGAACATGCAGGAGTCACACAGCAGGAATGTGTGTGTGTGTGTGTGTGTGTGTGTGTGTGTGGGTGTGTTGGTGTGTGTGTGTGAGACATCAGGGCAGAGTCAGGGCCTGCTCCACAACCCTCACGCGAGCAGCATGTAGCATGTTTGCAGAGCCTTTCCTGTTCTCGGCCGTCAGCTGGCAGTGGACACAAAGCTGGTACCACAGCTTCCAGGAAGGAAGACCACAATCACACAAGGCAGGCTTTCCCACGGGGAGGGGCCCCGGAGGCCCAGAGGGAGGTGGGGAGTGTAGAGTGGGGGGAGGGGAGAGAGACAGTGAGACGAGTGTCACACACACACACACAAACACAAGCACACACCCAGAGCCTGCCTGTGGGTGTCTGCTCCAGATCCAAGACTGTAATCCATATTTGTGAAAAAGCTTCCCGTTAGCCAGAATATAGTTCATGACCTGTGACTATAAATGTCTAGTACATAATAAAATAAAATATGGACAAAGCAAGAACATACAGTTAAATGTTTAGTTCTTGCCCTGTTCATTACATGTAGCCCAAAGTAAAGCCCATAACAAAATAAATTAATAAGCATCAGGAAAAAAATAACACTGGCTGTGGAAACATGCAAAGTGCAATGAAAGAGTGTGTCTTTGATTATCCCCTTTCAGATTGCATTTCTACATTTTATTTCTGCATTTCACAGCAGCCTTCTCCAAAGTGCTTTCAAGTTTTGAGTTATAGGATAAACTAGAGCCAGAGAGGGCAGAACAGTGAAAACAAAAGTGTGCGTGGATGAACAGTGGAAAAAGAAAAATGTTATTCAGTTTGTATGAGACTGCATGGGAGATTCCAGTGACTGGAAGCGTAGCACTGTGGAGTGCAGTAGCGTAAAGTGTATGCTATTAGTGAATAATATTGTGACTCACAAAGACAACACTTTTCATACCACGCTGGATTGTACTTTTTGTCCATCAGGTCAATGAAAAACGCTCCGTGAATTTGAGCAGAGTATACATCGACTTCATTGACTCACTAAACACTGACCTCTTGTGGAAAACAAAATAAGTTTTTTTTCACCTAATGTTAGTTATTGAGAACGTTACCAATTTTTTTTTTTTTTTTTTTAACACATTGTAGTTAAATTAAAAGAAAAAAACAAGTACTCTAAATATTGATGCCAATTTCTAAATATTCATAACAAAAATCCATCAAATATGAGAGGTGAGTCTGAAAGTTTTGATTTTTAAAATAAGATTGTGGTCTGGTGTGGTGGTATCTTGGAAGATGGGCACACTGCTCCTTTAATCCCAAATTCACGATTCACCTGTGCACAGTTGCTGACCACCAAAAAGATGGGCAACACAAGACTAATGAACAGAAATTATAATTCTATTTTATGTTTGTTTTCATTGTCTGCACAAAATTATAGGAAGGTATACCATAAATCAGTTTTTTAAAATTACTCATTTAGCAGACACTTTTATCCAAAGCAACTTACAACATTTCATATGGGTGTTACAATGAGCGGTCTGCTCAAGGACACACCAGATGGTTAAATTGGGATTTGAACCGGGAAACTTCAGCATCCCAGCCTGACATTCTACCAATTGAGCCACCTGGTCACTTTTAGAAGTACGTATATGCTGTGTACCTGTGTATACACATCACTACACCTCAGACTACTTACCATGACGGGCCAGGTGATCCCTGAAGCCTCCTGGGAATCCCTAGTGCAGTACTTAGTACTTCTGCACTAGCCATCATGAAGATCGGCCCTCATTTCACAGGCTGCTCATTAGGAATTGGGTCTCCATGCCCTCCTATACCTGAACAGGTGTTGGTTCCTCCTGCCAGGTATACAACACACAGCACGGTGGTATAGGCCTGGCAGGTGAAAAATAGCCTTCATGTTTATTGAGGGGCACCTGTGCGTGCTGAAGGACATCAGAGAAAACACCTGTGACAGCCACACACATTAAGGTCACCTTTATGGGAGACAGAGTGCAGGTGAATGAAGCAGCAGGGAGCCTACCTGAAGATAACCATACCTTTCTGGTTCGCTAGGTGGACTTTAGCCAGAAGGTATACTCTTTCTGTTTGTCTGGGAGAAGTATTTGTGTTGATCCAGGTCAGGATAAACAGCAATAGGCAGACAAATACAGCTCAGTGACATAATTCTGAATAACTAACATGCACATACATGCAAACAATCTTAAATTAGCTTACTGCTGCTATTCTGTCAGTATCACATATATGATGATATAGTACAATTTTAACAAAGCATTCAGCAATCATTATAAAGCCCAGGAGCGAGAATAGAGAGAGAATAACCATCAATGTATCATGCCATGTCAAAGCTTAAACTTCCAAGCATCACTAATCACCATTAACTTCTGTAATATAAACACTGGCTGTAGCAGCTGCCCTGAACATGTGACTTTCCCAGGTCATAACATGCCATTGCTGCTGACAAGTTCAGCCTTTTTGTTGCTAGAACATAATAAGATATTTTGACTTAAAGTTAGACCTACAACTGAAAAGTCAAAATAATGTTAATATTTTTATATCAAGAGTATTAGAAAATGTTTGCATTTAACTCATGCTGGATTTATACAGAGGGGATTTCCTATGTTCTTTAATATAGCGAATATAGAAAGTATTTTCTCAATAAAGCTGCATTCAAAATGCTTTCATGACTGTGAAGCAATGAGAAATGATCATAAGCCTTCTCTGTAGCTTTTTCCCTTCATCTTTTTGACCATAAGTATTTAATCAAACGGTTTCACTCCCCACCAAATCCAATTAAAGACACCAGAGAGATTTTCAGAAGTAACAAATTTTATCTGCACCATGAAAGACGCTTGTCTCCATCACAAATCTGCAGAACCACCTGAACTGAAGAATTTGGTTCTACACTTGGAGCACTAACCAAAGTGTTGTTCCAATTTTGGGATGGTAATGTCACCACCCTAACAGACCCCCATAAACATAATTACAGTTATTAGGATCGTAGCAATCAACACCAGCTACTATGTTACACTACATAAATCAGTTTGCCGATTCCCTCCCACAGCCCTAAGACACGCAGGTCAGGTGGATTTAATATTGAACACAAGTCTGTACAGATGGACCTGATTCGGTTTATCTCCTGGATAATACACCTGTACAGACTTGTGTACATTAAAAAACATGAAAACAACCCATCTATCTTTTGTCTGAGATCCAAACAGCTCTGCATTATGAAATTCCCCCTTTAATAGTGTAACGGATGTGAAAGTGTTGCAGTGTGAAACTCCTGGTAAGTCAGAACAACGATGCAATTAGTCCCCCAAGCAAGAGAATTGGGTCTTCAGCTCAGCAGACTAATCATCATGTCTGGTAACCCTGTGCAGGCTCTGAGGTTGTGAGTTTTATAGCCCTGGTTACCCCCATGACAATAGCTGTCCATTAATGGTTTTCATTTATTTTAGCGAAGTATTTGTGCCAATCATTAATGCAATTTATCATCAAGACAAACAAACGCAAAGTGCATATAAAAGACATGTAAGGGTATATAAAATTAATTTATGCTGTTTATGAATTTAATATGTAAAATTTAGTACCCTTACTGACTTGTATATTTCAGTCCTGGTAATAAAATCCAGGGATTTTATGTGCAGCATACCCAAAATATAATCACAGACCAGTTCCTTCAAAAACACATTATTTAATTTAAAAAGAACAGCTATAATAAAAGTAGAAAACTGAGTTGCTTTGGCATGGCAATAACAACCAAGGACAAAAATAAACATTTTGTAAATATTGTTAAATCATACAGCATCACCTCCAAGCTGCTTTTGACAACTCACAAAGCCATAGTTTATATAGGGCACATATAATCAGACACTGGTTGGTATTTTCACACTAATCCACTCATCTTTCACCGAAACACTGAAAAGTTCAT
>JABJVR010000039.1:5750841-5767459 GCA_025773905.1 Chitala chitala | reverse complement strand
AATTAAAATGAATGAATTGGTTGGAAGGAAAACCTGCACCCACTGCGGCCCTCCAGGACTGTACTTTGACACCTGTGACCTAGAGAATGGAACAGCCATGGAACCAATCCCATCGTACTGTTTGTATTTCAAGTGACCTGCACATTCCAAAATTAGTCCTTTTACCAATCCACGTCTCTTATTAAAACGCAGTGTCAGCCAATCCAAAAGTCTCTCATTAAAGCACTCTCACTAAAGCACAGAGACAGCTTTCACAGACAGTCATCACCAGGCCTTACCTTCTGTAGCTGTTGTGCTTGTCTGTTTGCAGGAGCGCAGGTGGAATCCAGACACTAAGCCTTGCTTGGTAACTACCTTTGGAGGCAAAGGAAGTGTAATGACCTTCTTCAGGAAACAGTTGGTCCTATGGAAGTTCAGAAAAAAACTTGGAGTCTCCATTTTTTGTTGTACTTCTGTACGACGTGTTTATAAAACATCTGTCTGCATCAAACATACGCGCGCGCACACACGTAAACTACATTAGAAGGAGTAAAAGAATGAGCACACCTGGAAGTGCGTGAGAAGGGACTGCCAATGAAAGTGAAGAATTGGCAGGAAGGGTCAGCTGTACAAGCCTCTTCACACGCCTTGGGACTGTCCACGAACACCGATTTCCTGTCTGTCCCTGGGAAGTCAATGTTCTCGTACCTCAGTGGCGGGCATGCTGCGGATGGACCTTTCAGGACGATGCGTGGAGAGTCGTGGTCAGAAGCAGACCATTGTGTGGCGGCACAGGAAAGAGAGCGGGCAGAAAGGGTGTGGCACTCACTGCGTGAGGGCTGGCAAAATCTAACTGGTGTCCCAGACATCACGTTAGCCTTGGCTTCATAGGGTCGCACATCAGTGTTGTGCTTCAGATAACATCGAAGCTTATTACTGCAAAGCAAAGGACACAACCAGCATTACATGTTTTATAACTGACATACAGCAGGGAAACCTAAGGCACAAAACACAGACATATATACATTTTCTGATAGGACATCAGCTGAGATATTCAAAAAACAGACTTAACTATAAATTCAGTTCCTGTTACAAGCATTACACAAAAATAAAGCTCAGCAATAATAAAACTATAATCTATACATCTGCATATCCACACAGAGGCAGGAAAAATTTCTGCTTAAATTGCATATAAAATAACATTTACTACAGATACATTTTCATATCACTGTAAATTAAACTGATTACTTAATTTTCAGTGCATCAGTCATTAATTATTTTAGAAAAGTGTTTTAATCTTATTTTCAACACCAAACATTCTACAGAAAATGTTGCATTTTGACACCGGAGTCGGTTCCCCCCCTGGGATGTGGTGCTTGTACTTCTCGTCCTCTGTGTTGAAATTGGACATGGTGTAGGAGAAGAAGGTACATCGTGGGTGGTTAGTGCACAGGAGTCGGCAGTGCTCTGGCGAAGGGGCGGGCAGATACTCAAAGTCGTTCCCGGGAAAGTCGGTGTCTTTCAGGATCTTTGACTGACACTCTGTTTATCAGAACAGCAGTAAGTGTAAAACATCACTGAAAGATGGTGTACACACCTATGCACGAACTGTGCAAAACCTGCGTTGATGCAAATTAAAAAAACATTTTACAATAAGTCAAAAGTGTCTATTTGTTTTTACATTATGTGTCTCAAAACATCCAAGGTCAACTCAAATGTTTGGCTTGTTTGCGCGTTGATGTGGGGCATTACCGCGATCAGGGCTGAACAGGCTGCAGAGCCTTTGTGAGAAGCCTGAAATAGCTCCACTCAATGACTTAACAGTGGAGGGGGTGGGGAGGGTCCTCCTGTACTTCAGGTAGCATTTGTTTCTGTATGGGGGGGGAGTAATAGTGTTACTGACAGGAGCTGGACAGGTACCCGAAAGTCTTAATGACAACATTTAGTGCAAGAATCCCGGTAATGTAATGCGTGCTGGATGGTGCATTAAAAACCCACCGCCATCTAAAAAAAATTCCAGTTTCACTCTTAGTCAATGATTTCTCCTCCTATAAGCAAACATTCACAGGGTCTAAAATTCCCATCAAAGTCTTCACCGCTCTCAAAATTACCTCCACGAGCTAAAACCGAACATGTGCAGGTTGTCCTTAGTCACCACAGAGCAAGCTTTAACAGCTCACCTCAGGTTAGCAATAGGGAAGAGCTCTGTGCAGAAGGTGAAGAACTGGCAGTCAGTGTCACTGGTGCAGGCAGTCTGACAGTCTGCATGGCTGTCTGTGAACAGGAATGCATAGTCCGCTCCGTAGAAATCCACTTCACTGTACACCTTGGAGAGGCACACTGCAAAACACAAGGGGTGTAAGATTCACATTCACAACTCATATTGCTGCCTCTATAATTTACAGATGGACGGCTGTCCTTTGCCTTAAATGCCACCGATTTATTTCATGACCAAAAACAGTGAGATCTAACAACAAACCCTCCTGAAGCACATGTGTACAGTGGTAGACATTACATGAAATTATTATGCCATCACAATAGACAAAAATACATAACAATACCTGCAGAACCACAAGTGCTGGCACACTGAAAATAATGTGGCATTTGAAAATGTGCATTATTCTTGATTTTTTTATATGTTCCCTTACCTTCCGTCTGGCTGTCCCCACAGTCTCTCTGTGAGTACCCTGAGGTAACGCCCTTCAGAAGTTTGATGGTAGTGGGCTTCCCTGAAGTAGTGTACTTCAGGTAGCAGTAAAACTTACTGAGAGGAACAAGCACAAACCATGAACAGCGGCTGTCAGCAGGTGACCCGTTACGCCAAGTAGAAGATATCAGGCTACTCTTTTCCAAAGACAGTGCAGATCTGCTGTATAACATCTCATTTTATACAAGAGTCTAATCCCTCTAATGAACCTAGAGCTTGTTTCATTATTAAAGGCGATGACTTGTGTCCAGGCTTTACATATCTACCACAGCAAACACAACCAAATACCATGAAATAAAACAACTATGAGCAAAGCAGTTTTTTGTCTTAAAAATCCATAGGAGTTTTATTTTTAAAAACACAAATGTAATTGGATTTATAAAAGGAACTGAAAATTTCGAGTTTTGAAAATGCGTACAGTATCTTTCCATCTGTTACGCAACCCATTGCGTTGTGGAGGGTCGCGGGTGACCTGTGGACTATCCCTTGCAGACTAGGGTGCAGGCAGGGTACACCCTGAACAGCGTGCCAGCCCATGTACAACAAGCGATCCACGTTTATAATAAGGGATTAACAAAATTTCAGGTTTGGTGGTCGTGACATTTTGGTAATTCATTAGCAATATTGCGACTTTGGAAAATAATTGTACCGATGATCCTGGGTCCAGTCGGGTCGGAGGAAGGTGAAAAACAGACACGAGTGGTGCTGCGTGCACGCCAGCTGGCAGTGCGACACGTCGGGAGAGAAGATCTGAAGAACATCGTCCCCTGGGAAGTCCACATCCTTGCTGAGCTCCCGCACACATCCTGGGATATGAAGTCACAAACCACGAAGAACGTTCCCTTAACACAAAACTCAATTTCACAGGGTTTTAAACTGTAAACACGTAAGTGCCGTCTGAAATAACAAACTTGCTTCTTGCAACTTAGAAGACCTAATGAAGAGATTTATTTGACAGCATTAATTTCAAACCACAGAACATTTTGCCATTATCTATGTAATGCACTAACTACTGAAATGTTGCCTGAGACACTTCCTGAAAAACGTCTCCACGGTTTCACAAGAATCAGTCCCATTTGACTAACAGAATAAAATGACTACAAACCATTGCCAAGAGTGTCTCCCCACAAAGGAGCCAAACACAGGAGAAAGAGACACCGTCTCATTGCTGGGCTGCTGCTAACGTGAGTGCACTGGTACAGCACACACACAGACCGACCCTTTTATTCGTCACTGGAGGTAAACAGGTCAGGGATCGAGGGCAAAACTGCTTTATCTAAATCAATACGGGTAAAACACACATAGGTGAAGATGTGACCATTGACATCAAGATAAAGACAAAGCCACTGTAATTAGACTACGTACTTATCGTTTGAAATCAGAACAATTTTTTAAAATATTTCAAACCTTAATCACTGCAAACCTATGCCTGTTTATGTGTAACATTTCAAGGTTTCTGTATAGGAAATGCAGCCAGGGGGCCCATGAATAAAACCGTTCATACATTTTTGCAGAAGAATGTAAGTAGTTAGGAAAACGGAAAAAAAAATTTCTGCGAAAAGCAAAAGTCAGATTTATAAAACCCTAAACGTAAAGGGAGGAACGCTTCTTACAGTGTTATAAATCCCACTTTTACTGATATTCTCAAGTGTACCAGTTTCAAAAACCGTCACACAGTTAAAAATGTCAGTGAATTTAACGGGGAAAACTATAAAAGCGTAAATATATGTAAACTGCAATGTGTCAGTGGCTATATGTAAAGTCGTGCATTTCAAACAATTACTGTTTATTTAGTCGACTCAAATATTGAATGTTAATTGTATATCACATATAGTCAAAAAGGGTCTGTACGCATTAACGCGCATTTCATCAAACAATATAAGTGAATACAAACCCAGATTATTTCAGTGTGAACTGTGTCGCTTTATAAATTCCAAAAATTTTGCATAAATGAGCCCCCCCGTTTTTCTATGTTAAAAGCCAAAATAAGCGTTTGCTAATCTTGGTTTTGTTGCTGTTAAATGAATTATTTTTGATCTGATTGCGTTTAAACCAGCGCTGATTAACTTTAAATTGTGATCTCACTCAGTATTGTACCGCACGTATTGATTAACAGATTGAAGAACGCAAACACTTTATAGTGAGGACACAAAAGGTTTTAGATCGTGTACTGAGTATAAGGGATACGAACACTGAATAGTAGTGATGCATACTTAAAATAATAATAAAAATAAACCTTTGAAATATTAGATATAAGGTTTGTGTGTGTTTAAGAAAATACCAAAAAGTAATAATTACAGTTGACAATATTAGTTATGGTGTGGTACCTTCACTTTCAGGAAAATCTTAAACACGTCTTTGGATTTCTGGTAATTAAAAGAATCAAACTTAATTTAACCCGTTATGCACTCTATGACGTGGTACAAGTTGTATGCCGTCTAGATGGTTCACAGCTAGGTGAAAAGGAGCACTGGAAAAGAAATGAACAGCCACTATGAAACTGACATCTTCCACGAACTGTTACGGACAGTCTAAGAAACATTACACTAGTTATGATCCATTTAGCTGAATGCAGAAACAGCCATGTACCTTCAGTCTAACACAAGTACAAATTTCTACACTATCTCCTTCCTTCAGCAATAGCAATTTTTTTAAGGTATTGGATGAGAATATCCAGGTTAAGGCTTTGGAAATGTAAACAACACTGCAGTTTTCGTGTCAAAAGGGGACCTCCAGTACTGCATCTGCAGATGGGTCCCTTCTTTCACTGATCACCCAAACACCAGATGCTTGTTGTTTTCTACCTGCACCCCTGCTACTCCCCGGTCTGGTACCTGAGCTGGGTGGATGCTACATTTGTGGAGAGCCTCATCAACAGCCGTATCACCACTAACACCATGCGTCTCGGAAATAGCTTGGAATAACACACAGCAATTACTAAAATGCATCAAAATGCGGCTTTGTCTCATCTTTTATTGCTGTAGCTCGTCGGCCCTTTCCCGTCTCTTCGGATTATGCACGGGCTCAACTATGTAACTTGTTTAAGTTTGGCTTTCGAGCTCAAGAGGATATAAAGCGAACAGTTCGGATATCGAGATCTGACTTGTTGGTAATACGGCATGGTTCACCCAGAGCCGGCTCTTAAATGTCCTTCACAACAGTGTTGCATAATCAAACTACAAGAACATTGTGGACTACAGCATTTGCTAAATATCTCAGTTTTTAGGAAATTTTATTAAAAGTCTTAATTTCTATATCAATGTAAACACGCGATAACGGACGCAAGAAAAATGAGAACGATTCTGCAGAAAGCAGCGCGCAGCGTAATGACGCAAAGACGTGCATCGTCGGGTCAAAGGCCACTGGCAATATGGCGGCTAATAAGCGTGTGCTTTATGTCGGTGAGTTCAGAACATGCAGTAAAATTTAAAAGAAAGACTTGTTAGTTTCTGATTAATTTTGTCAGTTAGCATTAACAACTACTCACACCACACTTTTTTCTTTTTTATCGTAACCACTTACACAGCTAGCCGTAATGACTATCCGATTGCCTCTTTGGAATTTTAGGATAAGACAATGATTCGTTTACTGTGATTTTACATTTAATTTTAAAATGTCCTTTGCTTGGGTTGAATAGGTGGTTTA
The DNA here is from genome assembly GCA_025773905.1 of Chitala chitala. NCBI lineage: Eukaryota > Metazoa > Chordata > Actinopteri > Osteoglossiformes > Notopteridae > Chitala > Chitala chitala. The sequence continues at coordinate 5,761,128 of JABJVR010000039.1, read as the reverse complement.
GCTGAAGAAGTAGACGAGAAGGTGCTGCATGCTGCATTCATTCCCTTTGGTGACATCACCGACATCCAGATACCCCTGGACTATGAGACAGGTTGACAGTTAATTTTCAGTCATGATTCTTTTATAAGACGTTAAGCTTTGTATTAAACTATACTTGGTAATTTTACATTTGGTTGTGAATTCACTTGGTCCGTATTTACATTACTGCACGTGTATTTGTAGTGTCACAAAAATACATTTACATGCGTATACAACTCTGCTTCCTGTACTTATTTTGCGTTTCAGAAAAGCACAGAGGATTTGCTTTCATCGAGTTTGAACTGGCGGAAGTAAGTGCCTCATAAGGTAGTTAAAACTCGGAGCATCTGACAGGTTCACAGTGCACAGTACACGTTTATGTGAACTTGTAGTGAAACGTAAGATGAATTTTTAAAAACCAGGTGTGTTAAACGAACCGATTTGTGTGATGACAGTTTGAGTCATATTACAAAACGTTTCCAGGTAACGTTTTTGTTTTACTGTTCTTGTTTTTTAAACATTGCAGGACGCAGCAGCAGCAATTGATAACATGGTGAGTGATGGTATAGCGCCACTGTAAAGAAAGATATTCAGTCCTTTCAGAACACTTTCAAGATCATCTTTGCAAGGGGTGCAAATTCACGTGCCATTTCCCAAAGGTTGTTCCTCATACTGAACTGAAACAACCACTTGTTCCTTTGTCGGCTGCAGAATGAGTCAGAGCTCTTTGGCAGGACAATCAGGGTCAACATCGCCAAGCCCATGAGAATAAAAGAAGGCTCTTCTCGACCAGGTGACTGTCCACTTGCGCACTAAAGTCCAGTTGTGGTGAGGCCAACAGCAGCCTGTTGAATTAACTCAGTTGTTGCATAACTGTGTCCTGTTCTCAATATTTTCAACAGTATGGTCTGATGACGACTGGCTGAAAAAGTTCTCTGGAAAAACCACAGAAGATGCAGAGGGGGCAGAGCCAGCTGCACAGGAAGCCAGCAAAGACACGCAGGAGGTACCAGTACTTTCGTTGTGCATGGCCCGAGCGTGGCTGATGTTTCCTTGCTTGTGAATATTCAGCAGCTGTTTCAATGGCTTTTCCCTTTGTGATGTCATAACTACACAGGGTGAGCCCCCTGCAAAGAAAGGCAGGGCGAACCCGCAAGTCTACATGGACATCAAGATCGGCAACAAGCCGGCAGGCCGCCTGCGCATCCTCCTAAGAGCAGACATCGTTCCAATGACCGCAGGTACCGCCCACCCCCGAACAAACCTGGACCATATGTTCTTAATATGATTTATGTTACTGATTTCATCAGTTGACAGTTGAAACTAGTTTTGTTGTTCAGAAAATGCAACAGAGCACAAAGAAATTGTCACATTGCAGCTTAAAAGCCTAAAACCTAAGATGAAAGACTGCTGCAGCCTATGAGAGGAATGATATTGCAGGAGAGGGGTCTACGCTTTTAGGAGATAGTGCTTCTCACTCACCCAAGCTGCTTACCCACAATGACTCTCCGTCTGCCCCAAAAGAGAACTTCCGCTGCCTGTGCACCCATGAGAAGGGCTTCGGCTTCAAAGGCAGCAGTTTCCACCGGGTCATCCCGCAGTTCATGTGCCAGGGCGGGGACTTCACCAACCACAACGGCACCGGGGGCAAGTCCATCTACGGGCGCAAGTTTGACGACGAGAACTTTGTTCTGAAGCACACTGGCTCAGGTAGCAAGACCCAACACACTGTGAAAAGTCACAGGTCGACAAGTCTATGGGCTTTGTGGTAGCATCTGGGACCATTTTATGGAAAAATTACATAATCTCTTATGTTTTCAGTCAGATTTTGCCAATTGTATATTGTACAGAAGCAGTTCTGAGTTAAGACAATTTCAGCAGAGCCTTAGGGAATTGAACATACATACTCTACGCATGTATTTTGACCTGCCTCAGTGCACATACAGGAACGATACAAAGAAACTTGCCTTACCTTGAAAAAGCACCTCTTTGAACCTCCTTTAACTAACTGCTGGCAATTAATAAAAAATTGACATAAGCAAGCAGTCACTAGTGTAACTTGTTGGTGTTCTAATTTAACATGTACCGATTTATTAATTGCACTGATGAGTTTGTGGGTTGACTCATTAACGGTCACATGTGAACTCTTTTAGAATAAGTGCATTTGTGGGCTTTGGGGGGGGGGCTGTAGTTTAGAACTTGTCAGTGATGCTTGCTGTTAAGGATAATTGGATGTTTCTTCTCAGTTATTGTAAATGACTAAATTGATTGTGTCAATACCGATTTTATCAACAGTAGTGCGTCATTTGTGTCAGTGTATTTACACAGTCCATTTATAGCCCATTTCAATGCCTGTGGAAAGTAAAGCGGGTGAGTACTCACATGTGAGAAGTTCCTGTTTAACTCTCACTTCCTGTTGTAGGCCAGCTCTCCATGGCCAACTCTGGGCCCAACAGTAATGGCTCTCAGTTTTTCATCACCTGCGATAAGACGGACTGGCTGGACGGGAAGCACGTGGTGTTCGGGGAGGTGGTGGAAGGCATGGAGGTAGTGAGGGCCATCGAGGTGAGGCGTGTCACCGTGGCTGGGGGTGGGCGGTGAGGGGTACTCTCCTTGGGAGGGGGGGGAACATGTACTAAAGGAAAGAGCACTTTGCACTTATTGTGATATTAGCAACACATTATTTTTCTGATAAAGCTATTATAACTATTTGCAAAACTTGAACTAGATTTTTAATTTTTTTTTTTATATATAAACAGGCCCAAGGTAACAAAGATGGCAAGACCAAGCAGAAGGTGATAATATCAGACTGTGGAGAGCTTGTGTGAGAGGTTGACGAAGGTGGATGAATCGCAAAAGTGGCGAAGGAAGACCAACACATTAGATGTTTCAGCGTCTTGAAGGGCACTGGCCACTGTTGCCCTGGGAGACCAACTTGTCAAGATTTGTCACGAAGACCTGTGCTGGCGTCAGTTTACGGATGATCAAGACTGCGATGTAAATATTTTGTGAATAAATACTTTTTTAAAATAGCGATTTGCTTCGTGGTTTATGCTTAATTCGAAGTGTAATTTTCTACATTTGCCCGGACCGGCCTGTCATAAATGGAGTGTATAAATATGTCACCATATCACTGAACTTTGTGAAGACTATTATTATACAAGGCTAAACGCCTGTATTGACAGCACAATAAACATTAAATCACGTTATTTATTAATATTCCATGGTGCCACAAGCCTTTCAAGGGATGGCTTTGTCATTGCAGCATTAGTTCAGATGTAAGTTAATGGCTTTGTGAATTTTAGGGTCAGGACTCACGACCACAGAATACTTTGACCCAGGTAGAATAGCCAAGAATTGCAGTAAACTATTACCAATTTGCTTAATGTCAAGGAGCTCAGAAAATTGAAAGCCATTTTACCTTAAAAAGAAAAAATTATAGTTTTTTCAATTACATACTAAGAGTTAAATATTTCTTACGAGTATATGTGGTTCTAGCTATAGCAGTGTTTCTAAGTCAGCCAGTAACAGTCCAACAAGATCCCCACAAAAGTCTGGGTTGCCCAGCCTTCTCCAACCCGCTAACCCTTCATTGGCTCGCAGTGTTAAAATAACCCCAGCCAATCACAGCCATGATGGGTATACACATTTTGTGGAAGCTCTGAGACTGGGTAAACAGATAAGTGAGGACAACCTTACGGCATTAGCACGGAGAAAACGTACCCACACAAACCCTGACCTACCCACATGCGTCCCTTGCTCTTTCCTCCTTCTGTCACAACATTTTCTTGGAATGCAGTATATGGAGATTAATATCGCCGTTAATAGTAACATTAATTACCATGGATACATAGTGGCCTCCACATCACCAGAGGGTGCAAGAGGCACCCCAACAGTCCTTTCATCTTTTGTTCAGACCCTGCAGCTGGAGCGTCAATGGTACGATCCATACACATGCATTCCCGCCGTCATTTCTCGTCCACCAGCTCCTGTTTTGACTCCTCCTGCTCATTATTAGGCAGCTGGGCAGAGGGGCCTGAGAGGTTTATTCTCGGCTCTACAGCTAAATGCCCCGCGTCGGCCTCTGTGTCCTTTTCGGAGATCTCTTCCTGGGAACAGTGCAAAAACAACCGCTTTTTTCCCTGTTTAATACTGCAGTATTTTGGTGTAGGATTTTACATAACAGTAATTCTATAAGAAAATAAACACATTCAAATAAATGGCGAACAGTAAATGTTGACCAACTGTAATTAAATTTTAAAAATCATTTTTATATGCTGGTTCGACTGTTTATAGACAATGACCCAAGGAGATTAATAAATATTTGATAACGTGAACAGAATTATGACAGACCTGGATGCTGTTTGTTGACATGTCCTATCATACCCCAGGTATCACTATCTAACATTTAGTATCTAACCTTTATGTGTTTTATGCCACCAAAGCTGACTTTCTTTGTTACTGTGCTTTAAATAAATGTGAGAGGAATGCCGACAGATTCACCTGCTCAGTGAAATCCGGCACCTCCACCTCCTCTTCGTTTGACTGACAGCTGGGACTATGCACCTCAATTCCGTGGCTCTCCAGTATAGCAGCTTCTGAAACGGAATAGACAAATGAACACGTTACGATCTAAAACCCCACAAGTCGCCTTAGGTGCGGCTTTAAACACATGCAATGGTGTATTCTTTGGCAAGATTGTCTTTGGTTTTGGTACGCTATTTGGATCCACGACTAGTTCAACTCCACCAATTTCACACTTTCAATTAGTGCCTAATTTACAGTATATAATGAAAATGACCTTCTACAAACACCAACAGTTATAGGACTAGGAAATTTTGTGTATTACACTGCAGGACTGGCTACATGTCAGCCAGGAGAGAAGCATGTTCATTATAATGGTAAAATGGCAGCCGGTGGGATCGTACCACCTGTGATAATGGTAATATGACAGCTGGTGGGACTGTACCAACTATGATAAAGGTAATATGACAGACAGTGGGATTGTACCACCACCTATGTTGGCCCGTCTCTTCATTTCCTTCCTGCGGTTTGCAAACCAGTTGTACACCTTCAGTGCTGTGACACGCTCAAACTCTGACAGCTTACAGCCTAGAAGACATTAGCACAATTATTTTAGAGGTTCAGAAAACTAATCCACAGCAGTCAGTATAGCTCACTGCTTTAAAAGTGTCAATTTATGAAGTTTTTAATCAAGTCAACCCTTCAAATGTACAGTATCCTCGTCCCTAACCAAGACAGACCTGGCTTCTGGATTGCAAAGTTGCAGGCATTGGCAATCTCCTCTCGCTTAGCTTCATCGGGATACTGGTTCTCTATAAAGAAACTGATACAACAGCAGCATGGTCACATGACAAAACTCCAAATCATCAGAGTCACTAAGCACTGAAAAACCAATCATTCAGCAAATAGATTTTAATATCCTGAGAAGTCCCTGCTTAATGGCAGAACTGACACTTCTCATAGCTTTTCTTGGAAAGCCATGGTTTGTTCTTCTTTTCCCAGTTTAACTAATCATTCTGTTAGACAACCTGAATATACAGTGCTGATTTGTATTTCATTTCCCTGGTACACTGTTTAGTCCTTGCTTACCAGTATAAAACAGAAAGCTGTTTTGAAAGAAAATGTTTTGCTGCTACGCATTATGCAAAAATGGATTCCTGCCATGGGCAATCCCCCAGAGTTGTTTCTACTTAAAACAGCGTGCATTTCCATTACAGTGATGTGGAAAATCGTGTCTTTGGTACAGAAACTGTGGAACATATATAGTGTTCATTTTATCCTGTTCCCCTAGTTTAACAAACTTGTCAATAAACAGTGAGGTACAATTTTGATACATCTACACTACATAAATATTTTCTTCAAAATAAAATCGACAGTAAGACAATATGCAATTTCTGGGTAATGCAATATAATTAAACAAAATGGCTGAGATTACTCCTGCCTGCCCTGTCATTCTTGTACCTCTCCATAATGGCCTGACACTCCTTCCTCCAGGTGAAGCGGCTGCCCCGTCGCAGCCTGAGAGGACCTCCCCCTAGCCCACTTCCACTGGGACTGGACCCCGACCTCCAGTCCGGCTCCTCTTTCACAAACGGCCGCAGTGACAGGGCGCCGCCTGCAGGGGGCGCCAAAAGCAGCTATGGTTCTGCACAATGCTCAGTTCTCAGCAGTCTTGCAACTTGTGCAAAAAGTAAACCACTGTGCTGTTACCTGGCTGCGCTGAGTGTGCGGAGTACCATGGGATTAAATGGGCAAGAAGCTCCCTCTGTCTGCTCCAGGGAGGCTCGCTCCTGGTCCTGGGAGCTTGTGTTTGCTGGCTTTCATTCCACCTGTAACCTGGATTTGTGCGGGGAACCAAAATCAAATTAGCCACTCCACTGCCGCAGCAATCCCGTCAATCACCAAGCACCCCTAAGCGACAGGGTCAGTTGTGCTACAACCGATCCGTGGTGACAGACCCACTCAAAAGGTGAATTATTATGAAAAGACCTTTTAAAAATCAAGCAATACCCCCCAGTGTGTTATACGCTGCAGATAACCAGCTAACGGGACACATTAACAAAAGTAAGACAGCCCAAGGTACACTAATGAAACTTAAAGCGCTTTGAGGCATGCTGTTGCGAAAGGCGCTATATAAAAATAAATTGAATTGAATTGAATTGAACTAACGAAACATCTTAAGGGAGCGGCACATGTAGATACACCTCACGTGGTACTTTAAAGAGCTCCCAGGACAAACAACTACACGTCCGCTTGTAATAAGCGAGATCAGATGAGAAATGTAACGCAGACCAGGGTTGCTCCGGGCGACAGCATCAGATGAACAGCGTCAATCGGGGGCTAGGCCATTTACGTGATGAAATACTCCTGAATGTTCCTGTTTTATTCATCTACCTTTGACTAGTACTTGGTTAATGTTATGCTACAGGGCACTGTCTAACATAGCACAGCTATGTTCCTCAAACCCTTGGTTAAAAGACGGTATTTACGATCAGATGTTTACACTAAGATCTGGCATAAGGTTAAAATAAATTAGCATCATGGCATCAAAAAGTGGGAATATATTGAACCAAGTCAGTGAGGTAGTCTGGAGTAACACCTATGCACACTTCTAGGCCACAGCCACCCTGGCCTGGCCCAGTTCTGGGCTTCGCTGGAATGCAGATGTCTTGCCTTGGGCACTGCGCTCCAGCAGGTACCAGCGATAGAAGATCCTCCGCTTGGCATCGCTCATCTCCAGACCCTGCTGCAGCAGCCACTGGGAGATGTAGCTCTGGCTGATTCCTGGGGAGGGAAGAATCAGGTGGGCATGACGATTAGAAAAGAAACTTGCAAGAAGATCCATGCAGTTCATGGGGAAAGGGGGGGGGGGAATCGGTGGTGCAGTAAAAATGATCCCCAGTCATCAGCTACACTTGCTGCAGAACATCAGCACCTGTCACCTGTCCCACGATGGCCTGTGAAATCCTCCTGTTGCTGAGGAACGCCCTGATCTCCTCCTTCACCAGGTTACTGTCCCTCCTGGGGGAAAATAAATTAGTTAAATACATAAAAGCTAGCAAACACAAACTCTACATCTAAAAGTACTAAAAACAACTAATTTTGGGCCTTCAATTTCAGTGGTATATTGGTGCTTAAAATCTCCTGTGTTTCATCCTGACCGTCACACATCCACCATAGATATTAATCGTCAATGCAGTATTTTATTAATTTTTCTTTCTCACCAGACTACAGAAGTTCTATAGAAGTTAGTACACTGTCAGTGCTGGTGCTCCTTTAAAGCAGTCTGAATATCACAGAACACATCGACGCATGAACAAGTCAACTTCAAAGCACTCCATCTCTCAGTTTGTACTAAACAGTACAAGGGATGGATGCTACCTAGAAATTTAAAATGAACACAAGTGTGACTGTGAAAAGAAAAGGTCCATCATTACTGGCAGGACCTCTGGTCCAACTGGTCCCAAAGACTCAGATGCATGTTGGGCAAACCTCATTCCCACTAGTAATTTCATCCAGCTCTATTAACGTAGCCTTGAATTCCTGTGGGCACGGCTGCTGTTCCGTTGGACTGGTGATCTTGAATGCAACTGTTATGCAACAGATTGCCAATCCTGCACCCTCTGCGCACAACTAATCTCCATTAGCACTGTGCTTCAAATAATCAAACAGGTCAAACAGTTTCCCCATCACCTCAAGTATTCTTCCACCTTCTCCTCCAAATCCCAGTCCTCCTCTGCCAAGTCGTAGCCAAACGACCGCTGCGCCCCGCTGGAGGGGTAGACGGGGGGTGGCGGCGAGGCCTCGCAGCTGTCGCTAGGTGACAGCGAGGCATCCAGGTTCGGAGTCTGTGTGGTGGCAGACGTGAGGGACGAAGACGATGAGGAGGACGAGGGAGCAGCGGCCACGGGCGTGGCGTTTGGGTCGGCGTTGCTGCACGGCTGGTGATCCAAGTCCAGTCTCTCTAAGGATTCCAGGGCCTGCATGATCTGGGGCTTGGACATTCCCGACAAACGCAAGCGCTGTAGCAAGTCGATCTGCTCTATTGTGTACCGTGGCTCCACCTCGCAGCACTCCATCTTGGCATCTAAAGGGTTAACATGGACAGAAGCACTGCCTGAGCTATTTTTAAGGTTTAGGCTAAGTTCATATTCAAACACAGGAGCCTGGATTTGAGATCCATGCAAATGAACGTGTGCACAGCATAATCAGCATTTGCTACAACAGTGTTATCGGAACAGCAACACTCCCGTTCTTCAAAGTTTCTGGACTTCGATTGGTTAAGGTGGGATGTCACCTAGCCTCATAAGAATACAGTAAACTTGGCACAGCGGTAACGAGGAGCACATCACGTGCTGCGTTCAGGAAGGCGTTCCACCTTTATGACGTCAGACCTGAAAGCTGAGAAGACAAGCCACCCGCCACGAGTGGTTGTGTGCACGGTGCCACCGCCGGAGGACACCACTGTCGCATGGCTCACAGATACCGAAGACCTTTCTGGCGATGGGCCAGCTGATGGAGCCAAATTACATTTACCGAAGTGAACAGTGCGAAAGCCTGCGAAACACGAACAAGAATACCTGTGATGTTAGACTAGCACTAACAATTAGTTAGCAGCCGTCCAGCTGCTTCTCCGCTGTAAACTTGTTTTAGCTGCGCGTTTTGACTCCCACTCCTACAACGTGCAGTCCTGTATACGTTTTGCATAGCTTGAAAGCTAACTAGCTGTAATTTTTCCTGCGCTTCACTTTTCCACTTGCGACCGGAATTACTTAGTTAGTATTTGTAGCTATTGAGCTATCTACTTGTGGGATGAAGTAAACGTACATATAAAAATATCCAATCATCAGCATCGTTTTTCGCATGAAATAAATCCCCAATTAATACGGTAGATGATGAATTAAAAGAGCTTTTCTTACCTCTACCGTAGCAGCTGAAGGAATAAATTATGCAGCAGGCTATGAAATAAACATACTCTTCCTGAAAGTATGGTACATTTGCACGTTATAGACTATTTGTCCCGTGTAATCACAGTCAGCGTTACTATTACCAGTAACAGCAGGGTCACACCGTCCCGGGATGCGGCAACGAGAAACCTCCGGGAATCGGTGCATTTGACTGACCTCTCACCCCATCTTGTCCCGAGCTGCTGCAGGAAGTAATAGTTATTAATCGGGGAGGGAAAATCAAACGTGAAAGTACATTAAAAGTCCCCTTTAACATCACTGAAGGACACGATTGTTCCACACGTGACCCTGACACCCTTCCGTGTTTACATCCACATGTGCTGACGCTCCTGATTTCTGCATTTACAGGCGTGGCTCAGTAATTGCATTAGTACGTCACGTGCTACGATGTCAAACGTTATGGTTTTCTTACATAAGGAGTAGGGAGAAGAGGAAAAAAAAACCCATGGCCAGTTATCAATTAGAATAAAACTATTATGGATGGCAAAAGATAGTATGCGTGTATGAAACATAATATGGTCAGGGAAACAGATGTTATAGTAAGTTTGTAATTGTTATATACAGAATTTTTTATATGATCTTTATTTTAAATCAAGTGGTCCTTCAAAATTTTGAGGCGTGGCTACTTAAATATATTATTTTATAACTTTAGATCGGCATATAATTTAACATCCTTCCTTAATCATAATGATTTCTACATACATTGTTGTAACTACATTTTTCTGCACTGTAGCCTATGTATATAATTATTTTATTTACTTTATCTATTCCTATTAAT
>JABJVR010000039.1:5693031-5739435 GCA_025773905.1 Chitala chitala | reverse complement strand
TACGGGCAATTTGGACACACCAATCAACCTAACCTGCATGGTTTTTGGACTGTGGGAGGAAACCGGAGCACCCGGAGGAAACCCACCAAGCACAGGGAGAACATGCAAACTCCACGCACACAGACCCAAAGCGGGAATTGAGCCTCAGGCCAGGAGGTGCGCGGCGACAGTGCTAACCACCATGCCACCATGCCGCCTGTACCATAAACTATTTGCAACATTTATTTAGATACATTTTTTTTCCACCTGGTGGAGCACAAATTTGTGGCAACGATCCACCCCTGCTGCAGGGAACCGTTTCTTGCTGTTATGCTGGCAGCCTCCTGCTCTCATGTTCCAATACATTTACATGCCACACGAAAGAAGGCACGGTTTTACGCATGACAGTGAACAGTCGCTGTGCCGTTTGTCACATGAATGCATCAATCAGCATCACCCCGCATGCAAAGTGACTGGACCATGCCTGACCAGCAGTCATTCCATCTTAAGGGCACTGAGCTGAGATGGGACAGTGTGGGGGGGCACTGCAGATGATGACACAAAAGCACCATGACAACCCCCCCCCACCAGCCAACTGGCTGCCATACACAGCCCCACACAGGCATGGGTCTCTTCTCAAAAGTATAACTGTAGCATGGCCTGGTTGCTCAGTAGGTAGAACATCAGGCTGGGATGCAGAAGTGTCCTGGTTTGAATCCCAGCCCAGTCACCAGGTGTGTCCTTGATCACGACACCCAGCGCTAGCTCATTGTAACATCCATCCATCCATCCATCCATTATCTTAACCGCTTATTCCTGGTGAGGGTTGCGGGGAAACCCGGAGCCCATCCCAGAACACATAGGACGCAGGGCAGGGGACACCCAGGGCAGGGCGCCAACCCACCACAGGGCACACACACACTACGGGCAATTTGGACACACCAATCAACCTAACCTGCATGTTTTTGGACTGTGGGAGGAAACCGGAGCACCTGGAGAAAACCCACCAAGCACAGGGATAACATGCAAACTCCACGCATACAGACCCAAGGCGGGAATTGAAACCCAGGCCTGGAGGTGCGCGGCGACAGTGCTAACCACCACGCCACCTTGCCGCCCTCATTGTAACACGTATGTGAAATGTTGTAAGTTGCTTTGGATAAAAGCACCTGCAAAATGAACAAAATTTAATGGAAATGTGGAGATTTCCGTAGAACAACCTACAAACACGCCCACCGTGGGAATACACTAGTGGCTTGTGAACACACAAATTCACAGTACACATGAACTGTGAGGCTGTTAACTTCAGATGAATAGCAGTTGTCATACCCGAAAGGAAGAATACTAGGTTTTGGTGCAAGAGGAAAAGGGGAAATTTTATTTTGAAACTACTATACTTAACTAAAACTGGTGAGATATTTACAATGCACCCGTTTAAAGAGATCTGAAGATGTTGATTGGTTTAAAAAATAATGTTCAACAAAAAGAAAGAGGCAGTGACCCACCCCACACACACCGCATTGTACTTAGCAGCATATTGACAGAGAGCCTTCATCAGTTATGCTGCTAACAAGTACTCCCAGACCACGAGAGCCAGCGCCAGTCAAATATAAAGCCAAGTGGCTCCCGTAAAACGCCGTAGACAAACATTTAAGGTGAGAGAAAGGGGTAAAGAGATGTGCTGGGCCAACGAGATTAGCACTGGTCCGAAAGGACCAGGGAATGGGGCACCCGTGTGTGGCTGAGTGCAAGCATGGAGCATCTTTAAAAGCAGACGCACGCACCGGATACGAAGGGGCACTGCATTGACGTCTGGGCTCTTTCGAGGTGAAATGCCATGCTTCACTCGGAATGGGTGGGGGGAGTCGTTGCAGATCCTGCATAATCGGTTCCCACGGCAACAAGCGCCACAGAATCCAGGACCCTGATCCCATTAAGCTACATGGAATAGCAACCGTGGCCACTGTTGTCTAACAAAGGCATCTCCTATACCTTTAAATAAGTGATGGAAGAGCAGCACTCTTGGCCAAATTGACATTTAACTGTCCCACAATTTCTTATTATTAACTGGATTAGCTAGATTAGCTACACGGAAGCAACAAAACATTTAAAATGCCACAATGTCCCACAATGTCTTATTATCAACTGCATTAGCTACGTGGAATAGAAAATATTTGAAATACCAGCACAATGTGGTTAAACATACCCATCAGAATTGCTTGCAGCCATTGGTAAATGCATACAAATGGACGATGTTTCTGAAATTACACGGTAATTCAGACGGATCACCTTAGGTAATTGGGTTGACATTTCTGAGAGACGGGAAAACTGAAAACCTTTTGATTTTGACTCATGTGAACAGAAGGTCAGGCATGTGTTTCCATTGCGAGGTGAAGACCCACTTCAAAAGCTTGGTGATGACCAAGTCGTCACAAAGGGCAGGTCGTACCTCATAATCGACTTCAACCCGAGGTCTTGGCAGGGTCAGGAAAATAAAAAGAATGGAGACGCTCACCCTGACTTCTTCTGCGCTTGGAGAAAACTTTACATTCCCTACCGCCCAGTACTGCAATAACTTTACAGCAGTGTCTTACTTTGCTGAAGGTCACGTATTTTAATTCTGCCACACAATGAAATAAAAAACACAATGTATTAAAAATGGCTGGAAGCGTCGAACGTACAAATGGTGTTTGGGCATAGTGACTGCTTTTTATTACAAGCCGTTCGTTAATGAAATGCAACTAAAACAAAAAACACAAAATTTGTTATCACTAGTTGATATACATGTAAAAACAAAGAATTCCTAATGTGAAAATTCAGGTCAACCTTTTACTTATGTCCTCAAAGATGGCTTTGCCTACAGGAGCATCCTCTTCTCAGCACTGCAAGATTAAAGTCCCCACACAGGCTGGTGAGTGACTTTCCTGAGGTCTGACGGGACCTGCCACATGGGTTATAGTGGTGCCAGAAGGTTTTTTCCGATGTCCATAAATCGGACAAATAGTCTTTGTGGTGTCCCACAGAACCACAAAAGAACATTATCCCTCCACAACCCTGATCTGGATCAATTATTATTATTACTATTATTATTTGTCATTATAAAAACATGTGTACAAAGTAACTTAATGTTAATTTTTCTACACATGCAATCTACACATTCTTGTCGGCGCTTCTGAAGTTCAGGGGTGCAATTCTAGACGTCACGCACTACTCAATAGAAGAAAGACACCTCTTCCACCTCAACAACTCCGTAGGGTAGCCTTGACCAGGTGCAGCTCAGGTAAACACAGGCACCCCCTCCGCCGTGTTCAGACAAACACTACTCAGATTGTGGTTGCATGGAACATTAAAGCTCACCGGTCCCTTAACATAGCCCATGTCTTTATTGTCAATACACCCCCCTCCGCCCCACCGAGAGTGGAAACGTGCATCGGTGGAATGGCTCCGTCAGCGGCAGGGACGCCGTGGTCGAGCTGGCTCGGTGCCATGTGGCCCTTCTCCAAGGCGCCAGTTCCCCTCTGACAGCATGACGTCTGCAGCTTGTCCCACCGGGAGAGAAGGTGTACTGTTCAGCAGCCTGGCGGCTGAAGACAGGGGGTGGTGGAGAAGACAGCAATGATTGAAAAAAAGGGGGTAAAATGGCACATGCCATGTTTTACATATCAACAGTGCACAGCCTCGTCTCCTTGGACACAGCGGTAATTTCCCCAATCTTACGCGGCATTTTACTGTCCCAGCGTGTGACGCTGTTTACAAACTCAGGCCCACAGCATCTCAGTCTGCCGTGTTTTTCCATCTATTTTGGGCCCTCTTAGTTCGGTGTCCTCTGAGGAAACGCCAATAACTGGTTCCACGGCTGCAGCCGCTGACCTTTGTGCGCCCCTCCCACAGCTCCCGGGATAACCCTCGATAGCGGCAGGCGGAGCCGCACGGCGCGCGGCCTGTTGGAGCCGCCTCTCCGCTCAGGTCCAGCCCCGTGACCTCGCCTCAGCGTTGTCACGACCAACCTGATGCCCACGCCCGCATGCCATTCTCCAGTATGGGCCAATACCATTTAGGAGAACTGGTGACTTTATTGTGGACAACCCAAAATGACTGTCGCCATGGCGCGAGAGGGCCTCAGGCTGGATCAGAAGCTGTGCGCATTCAGGAGACAGAGATCTATTACAATAAGCCAGGGAAACATTATTCAGCCCTGTGCTATATCTCATTGACTAGAACCCACTAAAAAATGTGCTAATTAATTTAATCTAATTAACTCTTTTCCGTCAACCGCGTGCGGTAGAGAAATTTTCTCTCATCTATTCTGCACCCGCGACATGCTCTCTAAGACCATGTCCATTAATCACATCCTAGAGTCTGAGCTGTGATTTGTCGCTTGGCCACACAAGCTGCGGTTACAATCTCCGCCATGCAAGCCTTTGAAACGTCAATAAGAGCCGTTAACCACTTAACCTTAACCAGGATCCATTTGTTGTTTGTTTGTTTTCCATTTAGTATTTGAATTACTAAACTAAACTTTGAATTTAAAAAAAAAAAAAAACGACCCATTTAATTTTTATAATCAGTGAAATGGTGCAATTTAGATTTCGCCTACGGCAAAATGCAGAAGTTTCTTCTGTTAATTGTGAAGCGGTGCGTAATCGGATTTCGCTCGGGGGCAAAAATGCTAACACAACCTGAAAAAACAGGTCACCGTCTTTCCGTTATTTGTGAAGTTGTGCGTGTTTTCATTTCACCAAGGGGCAAAAACACTAATGTCATCTGGAAAAGGAAAAAAAAAAAACAGGTCATTTTACATTACTACTTCAGTAGCGCAAAACGATAAGCCTAACCTTAAAATGGGTCATTTTTTCTGTAAACGGTGAATTAGTGAGAAGTGGAAACATAAGCATGGGGCCACCTGCACTGATTAAGCACTTGCCCAGACTTTTTGGGGTTAATTGGATTTAGTTTTTTTAAAGTTTATATTTAAGTGATGATTTATTTGAGCTCTTGAAACCAGAAATGTGTCTCATCCGTCACATTTAACAGGTACATGAGGAGAAGCAGAATGGTTTTATTCTAATAGATTTCTGGTTGTGAGGATGACCATTGGAGGAAGAGGCCCACCTCGATTTTTCACACAGACGTTGTGCTTTCAGTGAGTAACGTGGTGTAAGCATGCCCCATGTTGAAAGGATAACGGACTTGCGCAGTGCGTATGTTGCCCTGGACACAGCGCAGTAACAAGCAGAGCCAAACCTCTAACTTGACATCCAGCCTCTCTAATGACCTGAAAAAGAGCCACGTCCCAGGATCGTTTGGTAACCCCCCCCGAGTCTTCCGTTGCCATGGCCTAGCCTGTGTGTAACCGCACGGAGCAATTTGCTTCCGATGGCCGACACATCCCCAGGCAAAATCAGATGAATCTTAATGCTAAACAGATTTGACAACATCTCCTGCTGTTATAGTCCCACTTTGCTATGAATTGCGCTGGAGCAAGTTCTTAGAAGACGGCTAACAGGGGAGGGGGGGGGGGTTCCAGTTTGCAAACATAAATCTTAGCTTCAAGGGTCAAAAACATAATGGCAAATAAAACAGCTAAAACTAATTGTATAAAGCTATGTATTATGTGAGGAATTGTTTTTTATGGCTAAATCAAAGTCAGAGGGATGGATCTCTGAATGTTGTTGCACTCAGAGGACAATGATCTAAATTAGCACTGTGTGTCTGACGTGCTAAAAGTAGTAGGCTGACAGCTCTGACGGACACCCCTGACACCCCAGTGAACTCTGTTCTAGTGCACACTCAGACTGCTACATTTAAGGAAACTGAACTCTTAGCTCTAGGGAGGTCTTGCACCCCAGGGTTAACACTCTAGTTGTGCTCAAAACCCAGGGTTGGAAAATCATAATTTTCATCAGTTACTGTTGCACTAAACCTTCATAAATAAAACGGCACAATTAAAGCCCCCATTCTTTACTCCACTAGGCATCCACTGAGTGTTACATGAGAGATCTCCGATCAGGTTAATCACTGAATGGTAATTAACAACAAAAAGCAGAAAGTCATCATTGTCACAAAGCAGGCAAATATTCTATTGCCTAAAACTTAACTCATGCAGGCAAGCCATGTTAATAATTATTATTACTTTGACCTGCTGTGATGTCTGTTTGAAGCTTCTGTTGCACCATGTTAATGACAACAAATCAGTGGAGTATTCCAGAAGAAATGCTCTAATATGTTTTTCTTCCCCTCTGGACTTTAAGGTTGAATTGACATTATAGTGGTTTTTTCCCCTAAATATTATATATGGTCTTTAACAATGCATGCTTACGTGCTAGGATTCACACAAATTAAGTCCCCCTTTGCAACTTCGTATGATCAGTATGCAGAAGTAGACAACATACTCTAATGCTGAAGATTAGTTGCAAAAGGCGGTAAGTGTAACTTGAAGATACAGATGAAGGATGTAACTTTGGTCAATCTGTCCACATTCGTGCATTGACGCATCTCTCTGTTGTGTCCCCTCGCGCACACGCACGCACCACCAATCCTTAGTTTAATGCATTGCCGCTGCGACAGGAGCGCTTTACGATACAAGCCACGAAGGCGCCGAAAAACCACCAAAACACTAGACTAAGAAACGGTCCGGATAACGCACAGTCCGCATGTCAAAACACAGAACGCGTCTACGAAGACGCGACAACGAAACTCTTGCATGTGTCCACAGGTAGCGGTGCCCCGTAAGCCCTGCCATCTGGCCGAGAGATGAACACACAGATGCAACATCGCTCCAGTTAGCACGAACACGTCCTCAAAAGCGCGCACGCACGTTCCCACACTTTTTTTTGCAGAGAAATTAAATGGTCACTCTGTAATGAAACGCCGATAATACGCTTTGACAAATTATAGCTCCGTCGATCGCATCCCGCCGCCTTCTCTTCAACAGCTGGCCAATTGCGCAGAAATCAGAGTCGTTTGGCTGAGGTGCGCGCGAGCGCGCTCGGACCCCGGCGCTGAAAGCCCTCGCGCGCCGTTACAGTTCACGCGTCGCGGTTTTCTTGTGTTCACTCCTTTGAATTGTGGTCAGGGACGACTGCACGTGCTAAGTCTTAGAATCTGACAGACGTGCACGATGACATACCAGTACACGGATCTTCCATACGTTTTGCGCAGTCCATTTCACAACTGAGTAATCTAGGCACACCTGGACACTTGCATTCAAAAACCCGATTTTCTCCGTGAAGTTGATTGCACTGTGTAATAAAAATTCACATTTGCTCAATTCATGTGCAGGACAAGTATCATAAAGTAACTGCTTATACATTTTTTTTCCTGCGTTTTTTATAGATAGAATATACATACAAATTTGGTGTACATTGTTTTTATAAAAGCAGTACCATATTTAATATTCATATTTATTTAACAGATGCGTGAATGCAACACTAAAATAACAAAATCAGTTGAAACAGCTGTCTTACCTCTTACTGAGATAGTTAGAGAAAAGTCCGAATGTTTTGGTGTAGTGCAAGTTTCTCCTTAACGGAGGCCTGCAGTTATTTGACTAACAACGCCGCAGCAACACTACTTCGAAAGACATTCACCGATTAACCTTTTCTTCCAGTAACCTGAAAATGAATGGACCGCTTGCGTCTCCCTTGCCAACATATTTGCGTAAGGACCACCTAAAGGGGCTGCTGATTGGTCGTGATATTAATATATAAAAAAGTAGACGTATCTTGTCTTTTGATTCGACAGTTTGTCTGTCAATCAACAAACAGCTCCAAACGCTGTTGAACAGCATTAGTCACTTTCCTCCCACCGAAATTCTGCTGGTATGTGAACGGTGCAGCGTGGTCCGTTACTGACTTTGCAGTGTTGCTTCAATGTAAATGGTAATACTGAAATAGACCTATACGCTTGTGCTCGCAGGAAAGCATAAAATCCTAATCAAAAGTGAACTACTGAGAAAAGAAAAAAGATTTCTAAATAAAAATTGGCTTTTTTTTAACTTCGGTAGAATTTTACAGCATAACACGCTTTCCGTCAGATGGTAACATCAATGACATCAGTTTTGTTCTTTTGTCATTGAACAGACCGTTTGGAAATTAATGCACAGATTTAATTCTACGTTCCGTTATCTTAATGTTGCAAAAACAAATGAAATGTAGCATGCAGACCGCTACACTGATTGCAGCAGTACTCACTAAAGACGTTGTTAAGACTGGAAACTGGAGTTTGTGGTTTGATTTTCGACAGTGCGGAACCGGGAATCGATATCTTATTCGGTACAGACTTTTTTTTTTTTAAAAGGGAGTCAGTTCTACCCCATATATTTTTCTGCCACACCCACTCCGCACCCATACCGTCTTATTTGGCTCACCTTCAAATAAGTCACCAGGCCGTCACCACTCTGAGTTCTGTTGAGTACCCAAGGTGCAGCAGGCGTGTCGCTGGCACTGCCCGTGGCATCCACATTTGTCACAAGCCACCCCTCAGCATCCTTCCACCCCCTCATCTGACTACATGTGGTGTTCATGAATAACAGGGCAGGTACCTATCATGGACGTCCATTAGTCACACGCTTTAATCAAGCCTCAGATCATTCCTGGGGCATCTGATGAGATCAGAAAATGTGCGCTCCGGGTCTATGCTGCTAATGTCTCCCAGTGGAGGAGACAACGAGGAATAGTGACCAGGGAGCTATCCCAGTTTCTGGATCCAGGTGGGGGAGGGCGGGTGGTGGAATATGCAAATGACTTCAGTGTTCGTCCAGCTACATAAAAATCTGAAGATGGTAGGCTTTTTAGGATTGCTGGGGTGACAATGTAACAATATATTGCTTTGGGCTGGGTGTCCCTCTGTTGGAAGCCCTGTGTTAGCCTGCGGTTTCCTCAACACACATCTGCTCCCAACATGGCAAACCGCTCCGTTCCACTGACACAATGCCTGTTTGTGTTTCCAGACTCCACATTTCCGATAAATATTTTTCTTCTCCTTTCTTGCAATGTAAACACTGAGCCTTGAAAGTGCATGGCAGGAAGTTGCCCTAACATCTCCTAGTATTAACTGGCTGTCATGCTGTCTTCTCATTTATAAGTAGAGCTGTAATATTCAGCCCCACTAGTGCCAGCTGAGGAACAGGCATTCTTTCTAAAAGAGGCTCACCAGTAGATTAGAGGATGACAGCTCTCTCTTATTCGCCTACACTTCATCACTCCTGCTTCATGATTCTGCCCCCCCCCCCTGCAAAGGAAACACACACACACACACACCCAGAGCACAGAATGCATCACCTTGGTGGCACCAATCAAAAGGGGGGCGGGGGGTCCGGCCGGTTGGTTTACAGAGCATGGTGGCCCCCCCCCCACTGTGTAATGTTGTCTCTTGCTGCTGTGACAGGCACAGGTGATTTGAGGCCCCCCAGTCCGAACTGAGACGGAGCAGCAGCTGGTGCCGGTCGATGGGAGGAAAGAGACTGGCTGCATTTTCTTGGGGGTGGGGGTGGTTTCCATCCTAATGCCATCACGACAAACGGATTCCTGCAGCACGCTCGCTGGGCTGATGATCGTCGTGCGCTGGCGTTCCACAGCTCTCGTGTGGCAACTTTTTTTTCCCTTCTGTCCCTCCCTGCCATGTGCCAGTGATTCACTGATTGATTGGCAGGAGGGCCAATCAGCTGCCACAGTGAATACCGCTTCCCAGCAGAGCACACCTGTTACTCTGGTCCAGAATGTTGTCATAAACCCCACACCCGGTGCACTAAAAAAGCAAAATTGAAGTGTGCTTTTCAGAAACGCTCTGATAAATAGCACATCTGATATTTCAGTTTTGGTCTTCCTTGCCTACTTGTGGCGCTGCTCTGACAACTAAAATTGATAATGGCTTAAGACATATTCCCTGATCTCACATTTTTAGAAACATGTTACCAACCGCAATGAATTACCTTTCTGCCAGGGAGTAGGGGCCAGGGGCAATGGTGGTAGTGGTGGGGGCACATCTCTGTAATATTTAAAACTTGGGTGGATATAAATTTATATATTTTAGTCTCATTATACATTTGTATCCCACCACCCTTCAATATTAAACTAAGTCCCCTAAGTCCCTGCTTGTCTGTGTTGGCAAACAAACGTTGTCACACGGTGATTTTTTTTTTCAGCTTCTCATTTGCGACTCACAGGGACGCAACCGATGCCTCCAGCCCCGATGTGTTCGCAGTACAGGCGAATGCTTTCACGGATTAGACGACCTTCCTGGCGGCCTTAAAGGGCACCTTACTCCCCTCCACCTCCCCTCACTCTGCCCGCGACTCTTGTAGGGAAAACAAATTAATTAGCGTCTGGAGACGGGAATCTGTTCCGGCTCCTAATTACGAGTGGCAATAATTAAGCGGCGGCAGAGGAGCCGCATGCCAGTGAGAGCATGTGGGGGGGTGTTGCCGGAGGGTGGGAGGGTCGCTTTCAAAAGAGGCGTGACGGCTGGGCAGCAG
This sequence comes from Chitala chitala, assembly GCA_025773905.1. Taxonomy (NCBI): domain Eukaryota; kingdom Metazoa; phylum Chordata; class Actinopteri; order Osteoglossiformes; family Notopteridae; genus Chitala; species Chitala chitala. The sequence goes on along the minus strand of JABJVR010000039.1, from coordinate 5,728,982 downwards.
TAGGGCCAGCGTTCGGACAGAGCCCAGGGAGAGGGGAGTGGGCGGAGCTGTGGGCTGCTCTCAGCCATGGCCATGACCTTTAGAGTACAGAACTGCACTTTTGTTCTCTGCAGCTGATCCACAGAGCCAAGCAAGAGGTAGTGTGTGTGTGTGTGGCAGAAGGTTAGCCAGCCCTCAGCTCCACTAGACTGTCTACCCATCTGATTAAACATCTTCACTCCCCAACAGCAATGGTCATAAATGTTTATGTCATCAGACAGACAGACACTTTCTCTGAAAGTGACTTATGTTGATTTTATCCTTTTATAAAGCTTTATGTTTTACTATAACAATAAAAGGAACCATTAAGTCCCTTACAGGACTATAAAACTGCAGGGCCCTATCAAAAGAAAACTGACAAAAAATCAGTAAAACCAGCAATTCATCTGATACAGTAGCATAAAAAAACACAAGAGGTCAACAAGCTCTTTGTCTGATTGCCAATCTTAGTGTGAACCAGATGCTGGTGGATGGTGACTCGTACTGAATCTTTGTGAGTTGGTCTGCTGATCCAGTCATCTGCATCCACTCACAGTGCCCTGAGCCAGTTCACCCAGTCGTAATCACTGGTTTCTGCTAGTGTCAGTCGAGATCGAGAGCCTCTCGTGCAGTCCTAAACGTTATCCTTCTGCTGTTATTACCACATCTATGGCTGTCATGTTCCTGCATTACTGCTCAAGCGCAATACTACAATTCTGTTTTCAAACAATGTGGTCATGACAAGGTACATTAAATTAAATTTATACTGGCAGACCGATGGACTGAGGCAGAGATACCAAAATCCTCGACAGGGTTGGTTAATCAGTTATTCTTTCATCTTTGCAATTTCTTATGGTGACAATTTCACCATAAGACTTGATGGCATAGAGACAATCAAACGAACAAAAACAGGCATTGACAGTACCTCACCCTACAGGCATGGAGATAGATTATTGTGGCTTCACTCTATAACTGGCCATCACAATGTACATTTTCTATGATCATCTATGATCCCTCTGTAGAGACCAAAATATGGAGGAGTAATTCCTTTGTGTAGCACATAATGGGCCTCGTACTCCACCTCCAGATGTGTGTATATCCCATAGAATGTGTGCATATCCACATGTACCCTATAGATACCCTATAGAATGTGTGCATCTCCAGACATGTGTATACCCTATAGAAAAGGCTGTGAATATGCTGTCAACATCAGCAGAGGCTTGTGCCAGATGTGCAATAGTTTAATATACACAAAACTGTCTTTTTCATGTACAGCGAGTTCCTCAACCAGTGCACAAAAGTGGGTTACGAGCCCGTTAGATTTCAGTCCAATAAACTGTTTGTGATCTTTCACCTTTTTTTACAACATACAGGTACTGTCATAGGGTCACGTAGGGGTAGCTGCGATGCACAGACGACACGTGTCACTCAGGTGTCTTCCACCATTCACATGGCAGAGCTGTGTGGACCCCCATGAAGGCAACATAGCGGTTACAGAAGGTGACTTGGCAGTTACAGAAGGTGATGTGGAGGTTACAGAAGGCAACAAGGTGGTGACAGAAGGCGACATGGGGGTTACAGGACACAAGTCAGTTACAGACCATGTTCCCATGCTGCAGTTCATCCCTTTGCTGAGCTGCTCCAGCTGCAAAAACCCATAGGGTGTAAAATAAATCGTAATTTTCCTCCCTTTATTTTTCTGAGGAGTTCATCTGCTAAGTGAGTGACTTGTGTACAAGCGATATCTGACAGCATTTCAGATACATTTTTTTTTTATTCTCTCGACAACAGTTTAAGTGCATCACCATCCACGGCGACAGATGCAGATGAGGAGGATATTTTACCGCATTTCATGCTTGTCATGTTGCCATCAAACCCCACGATTGGTCATAAGCTGCATTTGCAATTTCTCTACCTTTACAATTGCATTTCTTCATAACACCGAGGGTAATGGAAGCAGTCCACTTGAAATATCAGCTGTCGTATTCCAGGTGCGGGCCGCCGTTACTTAACTGGAGCACATTTGATAATGGTAGCGACGACTGGATTCTGACTGCTGTGCTTCATGAGTTGTCTTTTTGTTGACCCTGTCACCCAAAAAAGCTCTTTGCCAAACTGGCACTGAGACCCACAGGTTAGGATGCCTATACATGTTAGTCAGTCGTTATGGGAACCAACACCTGCTGTTTTTCTCTTTTTCTCTTTCCTCCTGCTGCCACGCAGCCTTTGCACTGAGTGTCCAAGGCAGGGGTTCTCCTCCGGTCTTTATCCATCTCCCTCTCATACCTGCTCCCTCTCGATGCTTCTTTGCCATGTTTGTTCTGCGTCTGCAGACTTCCTCCTCTTTGCTTCCTCACTGTCTAACCTGACACTGTTTAAGACCTTCCCTGTTTCCTGGCAGCGCACAGCTGGACTTTCTGGCTGCTTCTTGCATTTTGTCCAGACATGCCATACCCCGCTCTCCACTCATCTTCTGCCGGGCATACTATACCTCAGTCCCTACCACTTCTCTGCCAGACATTCCATACTCCTCTCTCCACTCACCTTCTGCCAGACACTTCACATCCTGCTTTCTACCCCTCTTCTGCCAGACATGCCATGCCCCCCTCCCCAACCCTGGTTTCTTTTTTTACCCACAGCCTCTTTCATCATCTCTCTCTGCCATTTGTCAGCCGTCTGCTGGAATCTGCGTATCCCAGCCAACCTCTTCACCAGACCATCACCACCACCAATTTCTCCCGCCGCTTTATATACCTGTCACATACACTAACGCGATCTGCTGCACTGGCTGCTGCAGACCTGACCCAGTTTCCATAGCAACAGTATGGGCCTCCAGGCCGAGCACAGCTCCTGTCAGTCACACCAAAAGCCCCACCCATTTGTTTTCACCCCTTCCAGTGGCTATGCTTTCAGTGGATATGGAAAGCTCTACTCCACAATTCCCAAGACTGGGGAAATAACATAGAGGATGCCAGTCTTACCCATGTTTTCATACGATGGGGCTCTTTTCTTTCAGAACACCCACTGCCATGGTAACCTCATACACCTTTTTGTGGTGTCTTTACTTCCTGTCACTTTTGTTACTTCTGCTTCTTCACCTTCCTCTCCCTCTTCATTGCCTTGTCTTTCCTCCGTCACACCGGCTGTACACAGGAAGCCCTCACAGCCAGCACCACGATGTGAACAAGAAAGTTGCAGCAGCCATGACTGTAGGATGTAGTCATCTTCATCTTCATCTTTTGCAGACCTCCTCAGACTCACTCTCTGCAGCCAGGGAAATCGTGTTCTCCTCCAGAGGTTTTCACATACACCAGGGATACAGCGTGATGACACACACAGGTCTACCTTGGGTTCATTGTGCTGTACTGGGCTGGGACGATCAAAGCCCATATGTAGCACTTCACCATGGCTTTAAATTGCACGCCAACCCACCCGCTACAGAGGTCCACCATTTCTCCAGTCCCTCACACATAAGAAAAAATCACACTTCAAAGTGCCTCAGGTAGTTTGGCTCGCTCCGTGACACAGGTGTTTAGGGGGTTCTGTGTTTTGCCTCTGGTTCTTATCCTGAAAAACCCCAAGGGAGGATTTTGACCCACATCAGTGGAACATTTTTGTGTGAAGCCAAACACAAGGTAAATGCTAGAGGCAATTTGCTCTTTATGTGGAACAAGGAAATCAGATTCTGAACTACGGCAATATTAAGCCATGACCATTTACATAATTTAACAGGAACAGTGCTAACATTAAGCAGAGTATATGAAAAGGTATAAGCAGGGCTGAATAATACTCTGGCCCCTGTGTTTTCAGGTTTTCGGCTGTGTTCACCTGCCAAATAGCAGGTGATCGAGTGTGCCTGTCTCCTGAAAGCAGGTGGTCATCTTTGGCAGGGGGGGGATTTTAAAGAGGGTGTGTGGCTACTCTGAAAACAGGGTGATTCTGCCAAGCTCAGGGTTTCAGCGCTGTGCAAGAGAAGGTGACAAGAAGCCAGAGATTTCCACTTCAAAGGAGGGCCGAACTAGAGCGCAGATTAAAGCGCAGCATGTATCAAAGGCCCCCGGGTGGTCGAAAATGCGCAGGTGCCTGCGTGCGTCTACGCTCATGTGGGGTGCCCACCTCTCAGAGCGTGTCGCGTATAGGCGTCTCTGCTGCGGTGCATGTACAGCGTTTGACGGCGCCGCGAGCATGCGTCGCTGTGCTTTAACGGGTCTGCTGTTGCATTTGGTGAAGGATTCACGAGCTAGTTGCGATGCTCATGAAGGATACCGGCACAGAGGTGTGAAAACAGCCCTTGTAACTGAATTTCATTATCAGTTAAAATGCGACCAGCTACAGGTGAATAGCCATTATGTAGCTATACGTTTAGCACAAAGGTGTATTTTATGTCTTGTATGTTGACCTGTCCTTATAAAACATCACGTATGTGAATGAAACATCTCCCTCTCTGCATCCGTGTGTTTCCTACTACCAGGGCTTATTGACTAAAACACAGAGACACGGAGCGGTGTGGGCTTGTTGTCAGGGCGACTCCGTGGAAACGACCCCACTTCAGAGAGCTCGAAGGTGACGGGGCCCATCCAGATACGGGCAGCTTTCCTCCATCCGCCTTGATTTTTCCCAAGTATTGATCCATTAGTAAGGGTGTGGAGGGGCGGGAGTGGAGTGCTGTGAGAGGGGAGGGGACTTCTGTTGTCAGGGAGCCTCACTCACGGAAACAGGCAGTCCTATTTATAGCCAGAGCAGTGGAAGCTGGCACTGCCACAGTAAAAAAGGGCTCAGACGAGACAAAAGCTAGAGTCTCTCTCCAGGATGGGTGCTAAAACAAGCTTTTATGCTGACCCAAAACCTCACAGGCGTGTCCACTTGACAAGGGTGATTTTCACTTAGTACAGAAAATGAACAGGGGGATAAAAGAAGTGGTGCATCATGGGATATGCAAGCACACCAGCATCAGGCACAGTCACAGGTGAATGTGATCGGAATTCTTGTTCACTCCCTCTGCGCTAGCCTAGCTGTTTTATTGTCAGACGTACCTGTGTTACAACACTGGCACAGAGCCGGACACGGCTTCCGTTTGTGTGAGAGCTCCTCCCCGCAATTTCCAGCTGAAGGCTGAGAGAGTGACCCTTCCCACAGACACCGAACAGGGGAGGGGCCGAAGGGCACGAGGCATGAATGAGGTGTGGGTCTGTGTCAACAAATGAAAACCCGAAAGAACGTTTACGCAGTTTGCCTCTTATCTCCTTGTAGTGCCCCCCTTGAGTCACCCAGGTAACACAGGGGCACTAAGCGTGAGTCCAGCACTGTTATGCTGTGGACAACTGGCAGGGCCTTGCATGGGGTGTAACCCGGCTGGGACGTTGGAGATGATGGCCTCCAGCGTGACATCTGATGGCTCTGGGTAATGCCCCCCCGCCCTTTTTTTGCACCACAAACGTTAGCACTCGTCCCACCGCTCCCTCCGATGCATCCGCAATATGGCTCGCCTGTAAGTGGTCGAAGGTTGCCATAGCAACACAGTGGCGCGCGCGCTCTCTCTCTCTCTCTCATTCCAAACGACGCAGATTGTGTACTAACACACCATACTGCACTGACAAACACGCATGCTGATAAATACAAATGTGCATGCACCTCTGTTCTCCGTGTGCGTAGCTCACACTTAAACAAACTTGCGCGAACTTGATTCCTGCGGTGCGGGTGCACCTGCTCTCTTGTTTGCTCCACAAGCAGCGCCGTTATGTGACGCCCCTTACCCTTCCTGAATTTCATTTTCATTTCTAATTACTGTCCCGCCGCGTTCTTGTGTATGCAACTGTTTTTATTAGTGACTCTCCCGATCAAATTGCTGTGACAGGAAGTGTTTTTTATGACGTAACTCAATAATAATCGAATCACAAAGGGTCAGCTGCCATGTACTGGAAAGTGTGCTACGCACTGCGTTGTCAATCACTGCTCAGAATTTAACTGAATGACACCTCAGCAGGTGTCTGTGCGTTACTACACACAGTTTCTGTTAGAGGTGTTGTGACAACCCATAATTAACTGTCCCTTTTCTAAAAGGATGTTGCGTAAGGTGTTTGTGGAAAAAAAAAAATATTCCTGTCCTGATCTCCACAGAGCCTAGACTTTTGTATTCCCATGAGAGTGGACTGCAGTTAGAAATTACCTGTCACTCCAGGCGACAATCAGACTCTGATTATTAAAACCTGAAAGGAGATACAGGCTCTCAGAAAGCTCGTCATCTCTCATTATGTCCACTTTGAAGAGCTTGAAAAACCGATCAGGAGACATTTTGGACGTTTTTAATGCCTCCACTGCCATCTATTGTCCAAAAGGATAATTGCAGTTTTTGTTTTAGTATTGATGTTATAAGTCCTGACATAAAAAGCAATCACTGCCAAACAGTCTAATTAAGACTTTAAACAATCCATTACGTTTTATTTAATACATTTTTACATGTGACTATTTTGACCGTCTGTTATTTTGCCAGCACAACACTAAATATTTACTGTATGAGACAAGACAAAATTAAGGTTGTGGATAGCAGAAAACGAATTATTTGCACACTAAATACGTTCAATGGAATCAAACTATTAACATCACATCAGAATGAAAAGACCCTGCTTTCACTGTTGCAGAGATTCAACATGTACACTAGATGGAGACAAACCAAATATCCTTGATGTGATCTTAGAGATTCCCCTGAGTCAGGGGTGGGCAATCACGGTGCTGGAGGGCCACAGTGCGTGCGCGTTTTTGTTTGTTTCGTTTAATTTGAATATGATCTTAGATATCAGTTACATCATTATGTATCTTCGTTCTTCTTGGTTATTTGTGCATTGTGTTTAGCTGTCTGAACTGATGGAGAAAATGTTACACAGAAGAAAAGGTGCCAATGACAAAGAATGCTTAATCAGGAGCAGTGACTAAAGTAATCATTCACAAGAAATTGATTAAGATACATTGTAACTGTTAACCATTAAGTAGCAATATCAGTAAGTCTGTCATGATTTTAAAATTCTTAATAAAAACAAATCAAGCTTGGTGAAAATTTCTGGATTGACCCAGTCATGACATGAAAAGTGTCAATAATGTTTAACTGACGTTAAGGTTCAATTAAAATCAGAAATTGGCTGAAGCAAAAAACCTGCACCCACTGCGGCCCTCCATGACCGTGTTTGCCCACTCATGCCTCGGGTGTATTTCGACAGGGAGGTTTGCTAAATCACGGTAAACATAAGTGTTTGGATGGTTAACAAATATGTGGAGATTAACGAGAAAACACAAAGATGGTACAAAAAGAGAAAAAGGTGGATATTTTAAAAGGTGTACTAAAGATTGATGGCCAGTGACTGTGAACAAGGAAAACAGAAGTAACTGTCACAGAAGAGAAGTGACTGGTTTCATGAGTGACTAGACACTCTACGGACAGAAACTTAAGGAAGTTTCGCTGAGTGTGTGAATCTGCTGTTTGCGAAGATTATTACTGATTGTTACGAAAAACAGCCAAGACAGCCCAGGAGCTGATAAACAGATGCATGGCTTGTGAGCCAATAGCCAAGCATTATGCAAATGAGGCAGTAAAATAGGAGAGAGTCGGTCTTGCGTTATGAGCCAGGAAGAGATGGCCATGTGCACTACTGTGTGGAGAAGACAACAGGCCTGTACCAGTGTGCCACTGTGCCAAGAAGGGTGAGGGCACAGCTGCAGGCACCCCCTCATGCCTGCTCACTGCAGCTTGGAGACAGGGCTGGCAGAAGAACAGAACCCAATGCCAGGGGACCCCACCCCACTCTGCTCAGTGCTTTGGCTAAGTGTGGCAGGATACAGAGCGACTTCTGCTTACTGGTACCACACTGTACTGCTTAACAACACCCCAGAGAAGAGAAGTCTGTAGGTGGCACTGTAGAGCCACACCGAGGGGCAACTAGAGCTAAGGGGACTTGGACCTCCACGCTTGAAAGCATTACACATCAGACACCAAGTGGGACACGCTGGGACTTTCTGTGAGTGGGAATATGCACACAGGAGCATCCTCTGGCTCTATAGTGTGTCAAAGTTTTGGTCAGTCCGCTCACAGCAATCAGCTCTTGTTTGTTGCCCCCCTTCCCACCAGGGGACGAGGGAGGGACAGTCAGGGACATGAGAAGCTGTGACAGGGCAGGCTTGTCTAGGCCACTGACAGTCAAACCCCTTAGGAAGGTGGTAGCCACCCGGTCACTGTACATGATTGTGGGAACTTGTCATGAAGGGTGAGGCTAAGCTGCACTTTCCTACCCAAGTTTGTTTTGTGCCCATCTGGATGCTCTTTGTGTCCACTGGGTTCTCCTGACTGCCCCTGGAGGGGGTCTAATAATCTCAGTGCCACAACCTCCTCAAACATTTTGTGCTCAGTCCAGCAGCAAGGTTGGAAATAACACATACCTGTGAGGAGTGCGTTCGATCAGTGGAGTAGGTTGTGGGGTCAGAAAGTACCAACACAGACACACATGCAAGATGATAGTCAGACACTCGTGTACCACCAAGCCCAAGGCCCCCCCAGCAGAGGTAACACCCACGTCAGCTTGTGAAAGAGTTCAGTCTTCCTCTCCTCTCCTCTCATCTCGTCTCATTTTGTATCTTTCAAGCCGCATTTGTCTTTCATGTACGAATCTGTTGCTTCATCAGAGCAACAGATGGACACTGCGTAAGGGCCAAAGGTCATCGTTTGAAGAGTCGGTGCATTGACTGTAAGAAGGGGGAGGGGTTACGCTGTGGGGCAGCTGTGTGTGCAGAGTGTATTCTACAGAAGTAACAGTTGTCATATCAACAAAATGCATATTTAGAACAATCATAGTGTTTCTGTTAGAACTCTAGTTGCTAGTTGCCATAGCGCAGCTAGCGAGGAATGTAGTAGAAAATATCTTTGTGGCACAGCAGGCGCTTATGGAGAACCATTCACTGCTGGTACCTACAGCCTTAACGCATGCTGACCACTTTGGGGACGTGACACTGAGCGGCATTATCAGTTATGATGGCAAGCAGGCCAGCTGTCATTGGCTGTCACACAGTACTCACCTACCCTCCTTCCCCCCTCAGGTTCATTCATCAGTGGTCCTATGTATTCATTCATCAGTCTCATCATAGGAGAGCATTTGATTGGTGCAGGTAAAAGAAACAAAAGCCTTAGGCATGACTGACAGCTGAATGAGCCTATACAGCTGTCCCAGGTTGAGAGGCATAACCATCTCAGCCCAGGCACAGCACATATGCCAGTGTGTGTCTGGGCTCGGCATGGGAACAAATGGGACAGTGTAATCCCAGAAAAAGGGCGAGATTATGAGCTCTCAGTCTTGGGCTGCTTTAGTGTCTCATGAGTGTCCCCTCATCACCCTCCTCCTGCCTCCTCCATATTTTATATATAGATATAAAACCCAGCAGTTCTGGTTGTTGTAAATTAGCATAAACTTAAAAGTAGCTAAAATATGATTAAGACAGTTAGCAGAGCCAGCTGGGGGCATCTGCTAAAATAAGTACATGCACATTTCCCAGTCACACCCGTGTTCCGTGTGGGGACTAGAGCAGGTGCCCCATGTTAGGACCGTGTTTGGGGCATGTCGAGGGCCACTTTATTCAGCTCACCACTCATCTTTCTGTCAAAGCTCGGTTCAGATCTTACAGAAAAGCAATGAGACACCACGGCAGTGGTTCTGCAGGCATGGGTGGTTATGTTATACAGCCTACGCAGCTCCTCAGATCAGCAGAACTGCATCGGCACTCCTGCTTAATATTGATGTGGCCCTGGCCCGTCTTCTCCAGTATCAGGAAACAAAAGGCTGAGCGATCGATGCTGGTGCCTGACCCTGGTTCGCTGGGGTCGGAAAATTTGTGACATGATTGAAGATTTATGTCTCGGGATTAACAACAGCCTCAGCCTTGTCTCCATCAGTCTGCAGGTTGTCTTGGTTTTTTCTGAAGTGAGTTTGTGCTAGAGACTAACTGGGGCATTAGAAATGCAACCCGACAGCCCCCACTCCCATCCTCCTACTTGAGCAGACCCCCAACATATCCCAGTCTGGCTCCCAGGAGACACCGTTTCCATATGGAGAACATGGCCAGGAACAGCTGCTGTGATCTTGTTGGAGACCCATCCTGTACAACCAAACCACCTTGCGATAGCAGGGTCACCCTGACCACCTACCCCATCATGGTGTTCGCTTAACACAAGCTGAGTCTGGAGAGAAAAAGAAGTAGAAGATTATCCTTTGCTTGGGGGCATTGTTGGAGCAGATATCTGATTTTATCATTGTAAAATCAGGTGCTCCAGACATTGAAATTGAGACAATGAGTAAAATATCATTAAAATATAGGCAGAATTAACCCCTTGTAATAGCTATACTGTAGTTGATGTTCAAAGTAAGAAATAATAATGATGGTGATGATGAAATTAAAGGACACACATAGTGTGCATTCTTCCAAAATGTCCAGAGCACTGCAAAATTTTCAACTTTCTGCTGAACAAGCTGGTGTTTAACATATTTTAAATACCTTATTGTAAATTGAATGTTGTTCAAATAAGTGTAATAAATTTTAGTAACATCGTTGCCGCTTTCTTTTCTATTGTGAGCGTTTTCGTTTTCTTTTACCAGCATTGTCAACCTTCTATAGCATTATAGTCATAATTTGCATAAAGTCAGTAATAAAGGGTACAAAAGAATGTTATAACTATAGAAATATGGCAGTTACAGTAAGGTCACATGTTGTTTATTTAACTGTGATCAAATGCACAATAGCCAAAAAAAAAAAAACAAACAAAATACATACAATGCAGTTTGCATCTCCGGAAGTTATAAAGTAAGCAATTTTTACACAGAGCTGCGACTAGTACTTTTAAAGATGATATATTGCGCGTATTTCGGCATAACCTGAAAAGTGTCCTAAAATCATTCTATGGACAATGAAACCTGTAATTGTGAGTTGCTAAATGTCACCCCGGCTTGAGTGTCAAACGGCCATCGTGCTTGTGTTTACCGTACGCATAATTTCCATTTCGACACCGTTTGTGCCGCTGACATGCTCTTCTGTATACAAATAAATAAAATTCTTTTCTATTCAGCCCGAATGTGAGGAAGTGACACAGCTCAGGCCTTCTGTCACACGCATTCTAACGCAGCGCTTATCGCCAAGGACGTTCTGGGTGCAGCTTAACCCCTTTTCCCTCATTAAAAACGCGCGAGTGTCTGTTTGAAAACTCGCCTCGCGCCAAGTCCCTGCGGGGCACCCCTCACGCGCTCTGCGCGCGGATAATTCTCCGCAAAAACGCGAGCCGACAGGTTGACAGAGATTTCGGGAGCAGATGTTTCTCAGCGATAATAAATCCAGTGCTCCTTTTCCTTAAGCACGCACCCTCCCTACCACCGCCACCTCTCCACCACATACTTTTACAGATAGCGATACAGTCTCTCTCTTTCTTCTCTCCCTCTTCGGAAGGTTGTGTGACTAACCGGATTTGCATCTTCTATGCATAATTATTTCTCTGCCCTCCCAAACAGCTTTTCATAAACAGTTTAAGAAGGCACTCGTGATAAAACTTTGGAGGAGGGGGGGTAAATTTTTACTCATGATAAAGAATTCTAAATGGCAGGCAGGCAGCTGTGCTGCGCCGCTGACAGATACGAACAGAGAAATGTGTCCACCCAAAATGCCAAGCCGCACCTGTTTTTGCACTTCCGCTTTTCACCACTAGGGCGTACGTGTTATCTAGAGCAGGCCTCCCAACGGCACAAGCCTACTGTTGCCTACACAGCGGATTTTACAAAGTCCATGTCTTGGACTGGGTGAGATTTTTGACTGTCGCCTTAGAATTTGAACCATGTACCCTACAAGAAACAAAATCGGTCACAGACTGTTACCGAAGCCAGCCGTGTGGTTTTGTGGCCAAATGTTCAATGACTGAAACAGCAGAAGCCGTGATGCTGCTGCAGCTTTAAATAGGTGAAGCACTTAAATTGAAACAAATTAAAACACGATTGAATTTCTTATACTGCATATGAAAGTAACCCTGAACATTTTTGGACAGAATAATCCAATATGCATGAAGAGAAAACGGTGTGACAGAAGCATTCATTACACTTATTTTCTCAGCTCTGGCTCTGCGACAGTCCCTGAGTTTCCAGCAGCTTGTCTGCTCTTTCATGGTGACCAGCAGAATTACAGTGATCGTTTGAGTTCTCACCACCCTCAAGTGGGTGAAATGGGCCAACATGTAAAAATGCTGCATTTATGCATTTTGAAAAAGGTACCTATGGCTTTTACATCAGTCCTGCAATACATCTTATTATTTATACACAAGTAAAAGTGGCAAGCCCTGAGCTACTGTATAAGGGCATGAATAAAAATGGCGACTGCTTTACATCCAACTGGGTTTCATTCATGAATATGATTTGAGTTTGGTGTGGGTGCAGACTGAAAATTCGAGATGTGGTGCTGTCGTCTACTTCAGTATGGGTCCGCAAATAAAACCAGGGATGTCTGACACTTAAAACGATCACCATACACGCTTCCTGTCATGGATTGTATTGTAGCTGGCCAAAATAACATGACATTTACCCCCATATAGGTTAATTTTCACCCTTCAGATTTTGCATGCTGATCACACTTTTGCTTTGCAGCAGCCGAATGCTACCTCCGTGGTCATTTCATCCACCGCCTCTCCCACAGCTGGCTGTAAGATTGTTCTGTCACATAGACACCGCTCGACCTGGGAGGGTCCACACATTACAATCCACCATCTTCTAGTACCACCTGCCCACTTCCGTGCTCAGTCGGCAGACAAACGGATCCCTGCAAAAGCACAGGAGCGTGGATGCGGCTGCAGGACGTGGGTTGGCATGGAAACCAAGCAGCCTCAGAGGAGGGAAATAACATGTTTGACCACTACATCCCACAGTCTATCCCGGCAGCCCCAGGACTGGGCAGCCACACTAATTGTGCCCCTGGCCATAACTCCCACGTGCAGAGTTGGAAGTACCTGAGCGTGTGTTTGTGTGAAGGTGGAGGGAGGAGGGGCTGGCATTTATACAAGCCTTGGATCGTAACACGGAACTTGTCAGCCACATGCATGCTCATCCCAGTAGTACGGCAGTTCAAGCAACACTCTGATTTTGAATCCATTTACACTCTCTGAATCATGCAAATAAGTTTCTTGTTTGGTTGCTAGCAGATGCCAATCTGACAACCTCAGTTCAATCCATCCTGGCCTTTAACTCCACCCACCCATCTTTAATGTCTTTATTGCCTATTCTCACCCCTCTCCACTGAGCCACAGTCCCCTACCTGCTTGCCCACACTGGCACAGCCTCCTCATGTTGCCTCTCTCAATGCATTTTGTCCTTATAAGGAGAGAGAGAGGAGGCCGATCGAGAACAGAGGCGGAACGTACTAACTGTTTGCTCTCCGCGGGGGTGCACAGGATGGCGGTGGTGGTTCTCAAGTGGAGAGGCTAGTGAGTAACAGCACTTAGGCCAGAGCATCCCGAAAGCCTGAGAATAATACAGAAATAGAATTGGGGGGGTGCAGGAAACAGACGACTCGTGTGTCATAATTTTAAAGAGCTGTCTGTGTTAACGACAACTCTAAATTTTGAGAAGTGCAAATGTGTGAAATTGTTCTAAGAACTGGATTCTAAAAATATAGAAAACACATAAGTGCGTCGTGTGTTAGAATTGTTCCAAGGCTCAGTGTAACATGTTATCAAATTAATTCTTTGCTTGACTATTCTGTGCATTATAGTGCCTCAACATTAGGAATTAATGAAATGGTGGCATTGGTGAAAAAGCCAGAGTTGGGTGGCAGGGAATTTCAGATTATTAACAAACTAGTTTCAAACACAGTTTAACTTTTGCAGTCGGTCATCAACTTCTGAAAGCGCTGTATTACATTTATTACTGTCCATTTGGTTTGAACAGGGACAAACGGAGGAATAATTTTCACATGTTGCAGGAATACATGCACCCTTTTTAGGGATTCACATATCACAGAAGAGCAATATTATGATGATGATGATGATGATGATGAAGCAAAGCAAAGCCAGACGACCTTGTGCACCACAGTGTGGCATTCAGGAATGCGGGCATGTTCTGGGTATCATGTCACCAAATGCACACTGGTACCACACTCTCCGCTGTGTGTCAACTTCACAGAAAACTAGCAAACTACGCTCTATATTCAAAGAGCTAGAAAGTATGTAAGAATGACAAAATAAAAGTCTGTCTATGAATAATACACAGCTGTAATAAAATGGTAAGGAGACAATTTCCAGGTGTTAATATTTCAGGAAGTGGCCTAGTCAGTTTTTTCCAGCTTTCCTGTCTCGTGAGGTTTGCCCATTTGTCCATGAAGGTGAGGTGCGACTTTCTTCATTAGCATTACTGCTAGGGCTGCCATGGGAGCCACACCGCTGTTACATTAACACGTCATTTTCACTTCGTAGTTTTGTAAGGTATGGTGGTAGCAGGGTCAAAGAGTAGCCCCTTACCCACTTTTGTGTTTTATTACTATATAAGTAACATTGGAAATAACTGTCACCCCAGCCAAATCACTAGGTCTATCTTGGCCAATTTGCTGTAAAGGTTCTGGTTGTGGCCCTTGATGGGGACCCTTGTAGTGTGTTTTCTCTGTACACCTGATCTGTAGTGTGCAGCAGATCCAGTTGAGAAGGTGGTGCTCAACTGGGTCCACATGGCAAACCAGTTTCCAGGCCGGCGTGCCTCTGGGGTGCTTTCACCGCCCTATACACACACTTCCTTTTTTGGCTCACGTGAAGGTGCATTAACGTCAGAGTGTATCTGCTGTCTTAATCTGTCAGGATGCTGAATAGGTGGAACATCAGGATGGGATGCAGAAATGTCCTGGGTCAAATCCCAGCCCAGTCACCAGGTGCGTACTTGAGCAAGACACTCATTGCCAGCTTCCCGGGTGCAGCGTGTTGCTGCCCACTGCTCCCCCCAGGGGATGGGTTAAATGCTGAGAACCAATTTTGTTGTCATGTGTATATCTACTCAATGACAATAAACTTGTTATATTCTATTTTTAACCCCCATCAGGCAATGTGGGAAAATGGCCCGTAGCTCAGAGTCCTGTATCTCACAGAGGAGCTTGTTTCTTGGATATTGCTCTCAAATGCATGTGACGTTTTTTCTCATTTCTGTTTTTTTTTTTTCTTTTGTGTTCATACTTCTGTTCCTGCACAGGGAGGACGCTTGTTGGCTGTGAAGTGCTTAACAGAGGAGCGTTGCTCCTTCTTCCTCTTGGCCGCACACACAAAAGGGCAGGCACGCGCTCCTTCGCGTTCTCACATCCACTTTCCAGACACGCCCGGACACTGTTCTGTGTCACATAGCGGTGTTTCCCTTTGTATGTTAAAGGGGACTGTTTCATCTGTGCTCTGTGAGTGTCACATTCATTAAACAACTATAACTCCTGAAAAAGCTGGCTGAGAAATACCACACATGACAAAACAAACAAACAAACAAACAAACAAAACAAAACAAACAACTGACAGTGAAATTCTAAATGTTGTGTGTCCCCTTACTTGTGCTGAAAAAAAAGTCAGCATAAATACAACTGTATGGTGTTGAGCCTGGTATAAATGGAGCTAGATTCTGGTGTGAGTTTGCTTGTTTTCTGAAGACAACTACCAGCTGCTCAGGCTGACTGATGTTAAAATGAGGTTGCTATTCCACCAGCACTCTGTCAGGCCCATAACGTCCTCCATGCAGGTTGGCTCAGTTGCAGTGTTGGTGATGAGGCCCTGCGGCATTTTCAGGAGGCATGTGCTGTTCTACGGGAGAAAAATGAGTGACAAAGAGACCTAAGTACTCTGACCTAACCGGGCCAGCATTAAGAACATTAGTCCAAAGGTGCCAACAGATACTGCAAAAAACAAGTGTATAAAGTCAAAACAGCAACTCTGTGATGGTTAACATGGAGCACATTACCACACTTAGATGATGCATTCCCTTTAACCTGTTCACCCTACCAGAATTTAAAAGTCAATTTACAGAATTGCCCACCATACATTTTTGGCTTATGGTGCTTCAATAATTCTAAAAGCCTGTTCTGATTCTGGTCAGGTTGATTGCAATGCCTTACTTTGTTCCTGTGTCTAAAAGCGTGTATGTTGCCAGACAGCCTAAGCATTTACACAATTCAATGTGTTTCTGTTTCCTTTCTTTTCTTATTAAAAATGTTACCTAACACCCAGGACTCAGCAATAACAAAGATGTCATTGTGACATGCAATGTCTGCCAAAGCAGAAAAAAGATCTGAAAGGGGACTTTCTTGGAAGGGACCACTAACATTTTTAGATTATCAGTTCTACAAAGCATAAATAACTTCACAAGACAAACCACCTAGTAAAGGTGGAGCCCCTCCTTCTCATAGCCCCGTGTAACTTAGCAACCAGCCACTGCGTTGATAACATCAGAGTGATACATAAGAAACAAATGGCATCCTCTCATCACAAGCAACTGCTTCTGTCTGTCAGCCACCATTATGATGGTGCATACTGGGATTTGTGGTCTTTAAGAATTTTCCTTTGTTATAAAAATGACAAGCGTATAAGTCACACAAACTGAATAATCTAAACGAGATAATTTTTTAAAATCATTTGATGCACATAGTGGGACAGGTTACTGTATTTTAATTTGTAAAATCAATTGTGCATTATTAACAGCAATGTTAAACAAAAAATTTGGAAATAATATAAAAAATCATTTATTCCCACAACAGTGTTTGGAAGAGTGAACATTCTTCTTTTTGATGTTTCTAAAATAGTGACTTTTGTGTGCTTGGCATGTGAACAGAACAGCACAATTCGGCCATCTCTGTTGTTTGGCGGCTTTTGTGAGCACCAAGAAGTGAAACTGGAGCACTGGTGGGCCAGTGACTGAAAAACACGTTTGCATCTTGCAGCCACAGGAAGGCTTTAATTAGAGCCACGATCTCTACAGCTAACTTCACTCAGGAAGTCTGTGTGTAAGAGAGTACAGCTGCAAAATATGTAGGGGTTATAAACGAACTCGTGGCCACTGTGGAGGCCTTCCCATGCCTCAGACCTTTCCTGCCGCTCAGCTCTCTGGCGCGTCACACCGACCCTCCTGTTGATGTGCGAGAAACGGCCCGTCGATTCCGTTCACTGCCTTGACCCTCGAAAGCCTTGATTGGTACATTTGCTCCCATGCTTCCTAAAAGAGCTCAATCGGCCAGTAAACTTCAGCCTGGCAAAACACTTGACGTGAAGAAAAGCCCAGTTATGGGCCCAATTGTTTTTCTTTTCTGCAAAGTTGAAATATATGGACCAGAATTGGTTACTATCATACAATACAACAGGACTTTCACAAACTGGCATGTGATGGCCTGTTTTTTATAACAGACTTTACAAACCAAATTTTCATGTAGATGGAATTAATCTACGCCTACCAGCCATTTGTCATTCAAGGTTTTTTAAGACTAAAGTGATTAAACTCAGTGTTCAGCCACATGATATAAACCATTAAACCGTACAGCTGGCCTAGGCTGTTCACGTGAGCTTTGTGTACACTTCCCAAATGCAAGGGCCTTCCTGTTCAGGAGCCGTCCCCTCAACATGTAACCAAACCCGCGCAAAAGTGCAAAGTCCCCAGCCCCCACCAGCAAAGTCAGCATTAAAACCAAGCTGCAAACAGGCCTAATGTGTGACTAGATCACAATATCCCACCCCAACAAAGGCAGCCCAGTTGACGCTTCGCTGACTGTGCACAGACACGGTCCTCTTGACCGCGTGTTACAAAAGAGACGGCATCAGCAGATGCTTCCATCTGTGGAATTCGGTTCGGCCACCTGCCCCCACGCCATCCTGCCACCAGTGCATCTGTTGTGGGAACTGTAACGGTTAAAAGGGCCAGTCCATGGCCCCCTGCACCCCCCCCCCACTCACATGCAGAACCCCCTGCAGCCCCCTAAACCAGTGAGCTTATTGGAGATGTCAGTTGTTAGTCAGAAGGAGGGGGTGTAAATGGGATGAGCTGGCAAGGGTCTTTGTGGGAGTGGGGGGAGGGGGGGGAGAGAGAGAGAGAGAGAGAGAGAGAGAGAGAGAGAGAGAGAGAGAGAGAGAGAGAGAGAGAGATTCTGTTTCAGACAGAACAGCTGCTAAGCAGGGACTGCCTTAAGCTCACAGATACATAGCACATAGAGACAGAGAGAGAGAGAAGGAAGGGAGAGAGAGAGTGAGAGAGAGAGAGAGAGAGAGAGAGAGAGAGAGAGAGAGAGAGAGAAGGCACAGCCGAGTTGAGAGGCAGCAGTATTCAAGTAGCACACGCACAGTGATCCTCTGGGGTGGGACTGCAGCTTGAGGGAGAAGCAGGTGCTGATCTGGGGGGTGTCGCTCGGATAACGGAGTGTTACCAGCCTGGTCCAAGAGCTCCTCCAGCAGCCTCCATTATTTTTGGGAGGAGGGGCACGTCTCCTTCTTTTTGCCTGTGCACTCAGCTTCTTCACACTCTGGTCCGGCTGTGGGAAGAGCAGGACTCCGTGGTCTCGACGCAGCAGGTTTAGCTGGTAAGCGAGACGCCCACCGTCTGGTGTGCTGCCGGCCTCTCCGCCTTCACCCCACCTTCCTCTCATTCGTTCACTGCTTCTCTCTAAGAGGACAGAAAGACACATCAGGCTTCACGTGCAGACTGCATGGGGGTACCGAGATAAGGTCTCTTGGGGGGACAGTGGGGGTGCTGCAGTAGAAGAGAGGAAAGGAGGTAGAGATGTTTAACGGTCGTCCCTGATGCCCAGCGGCCGGACAGCCGTGGGCTCATCCATTGCTCCACACTGCATTCCGATAAACCCCCCACACACGGGCGCGTATGCACATGCACGTTACGCCCTGTCGCCCACGGCACATTTGCACCTTACGCTGGACCTCACCTTCTCAGCTCTCACCAAAATGAGTTGGTGCGCTGTTGCACCTCTCCCAGTGCGATGTTACACCTCTCCTAATTTTCTTACAAATCAGGAACATGAACAAATTAAATTAAATTAAATCTACATTAAAAACATAGATATAGAATATGAGATCTATATCTAAAAAAACACAGATATAGAGGACAAGCAGATCTTAATGTCTTGGTTTTTGTGTATGTAAAATTTGATATGTGAATGCAGCAGTCTAAATCACCCACAAACCGTGTAGGTGTGTGCGGGGCGCGTTAGTGTCGGAGAGCATCGGGGTGTCCACTCTGCTGCTGTGTGCGAGGGATCGCTTGTACTCGAGGTGTGATCTTCGGTTTGCATTTGTACGTTGGAACGCCGCTTCATTGCACCATGCCTGGGGAGGAGGGGGGGGGGAGACATGCTTGCCTTAGAGCTAAGAGGTGTGTGTCTGTGTGTCTCTTGTGTGTACACATGTGTTTTTTTTTTTTTTTTAGAAATATGCATTGTGACAAAACCACCTTTAATATGGACAGCAAGGGAGAATGCATACAGGTCGTGGGGGGGGGGTGAAAAAATGAAGAGATGGAGATGAGGTCTACATTAGGGCTACTTCTTCATGATTCGATATGGAGAGACAAGGTCTCAGAACCAGCTTGCTTATTTCATCTAATGAATGTGGTCTGTTATATTTTTTGTAAATGACTGGACATGCTTGGTTTTGTGTCTCCATCCTTTCTCTCCAGCTTTTCATGTTATCAGCAGGACCATCCATGCCCTGGTCTGGTTGCACAACCTGAACTTGATTAAACAGCTTCATTGCCGTGTATTAAGTGTTAAACTGCCTTTGTCTGAGGTGACGGTTTTGCAAACAATTCGGAGCAAAAATATGAAGACAAAGGAGACCGGCTTCCTGTAGAAAATGGGGGGGAACACAAATTTGGACTCTGATACCTTTCAATTTACTGAAATGTGCACTAGGAAAATTGACAGCGGATGAAAATGTATGCACTGCTCTGTTGCTAGGACACTCCCTTTGAACATTTTGAAGGGACGCTCCCATTGGCTGCTCTTGATGATGCGGTTCTCTCACCCCAAATCTTTCCGTTGGTCCATGAAAACATGTCTGCCCGCCTGTCGCTGGGCACCCTCCCTCTGCCAGGGCCTGTCTGTTTGTCCCTGCATCTTCCCTCTCCTCCAAACGTTTTCCCTTTGTCATCGTGCTTCCTTCCTGATTTTACCGCAAAGGGCTGGCTGCCGCGCGCCCACAGAAGGCGATGGTGTAGTAAAATCCACCAATCAGAGGCTACGCCTGGCCAGCATACCTGCTCCTTTATGCATCAGTCCTTCTAGCCAAGTGTTTAAAACAGAATCAGATTCTTTCTTTATTGATTTGGCTACCGCTGTTTATCTGAAGGATTTTTTTTCACTGCTGTGCTAACTGGGGGAGTGGGTAGGAGGTGGAGGGGGGCCCTGGAGGAGATCAAGACACAAGCTTTTACGCACGCTCACCCTCGTAAATGCACAGCATCGACGCTCCGTCGAGCTCGCTGTCACCTTCTCTACCTCCTTCCGCTCAGCGGCTCTCTTTCACCTCTCTTTTCCATTGCGCTATTTCACAGCCCACTTCGACAAATTTTGATAGTTATCTGTAAGAATTATGTACAGATTTAGGAGTGACGAGCTACAGTGGACTCCATCATTACCCCCCACCCTCACCATTTTACAATGGCTGTTGTGGCTCTCTTGCCCAACATAGCAGGTAGGTGGGGGGGGGGGTGTCTCTAGGGTAGGGAGGAGGTGGGAGGCTACAGTAACCTTGACGTTGGCAGGTGAGTGGGTGGGGGTTCACCTTCAATTTCCTTTTAATGCACAGAACACCCTACAATGACAAGGAGGCAGGCTGGGATCACAGCTATCCCAGAATACTCCAGCAGAAGGCAAACAGCAACACCTCCCCCACAAAACGAAGAAACTGCCTGTTAAGTAGATTCTTGTAGAAAGCAGACACTGAGCCCTTGTCCCTTTGGCACGTGTCCGAATCCCGTGTACCTGTATGCCACCTACCTGTTGACACACACCTCAGGTCCCTAATGGTGAGCACGCTCAGCTAGTTACAGAGTACAAAAAACAGCAGTCATTTCCTTCAAAATTGTTTTGCCTTGTTTGGGGGGAGTGAGTACAAAAGGCATCGCCAAATTGCTTTTTTTTTTTTTTTTTTCATCACACCAGATGAGAGAACCTCTTCCTCTGTTAATCCTGAGTCCACTACACTGCATTAAATCAAATAACCTTATCTGTTCAGTTTTACTGGCCTCCTGATGGATGTTCAGTCACCTGGGTGGCCATGCCTAAGCAGAGAGAGGGGAGGTTTTATTTTACTACATTATTTATTAGACCACGAGCAGTGTTTTATATAGAGGGGCTTATACGACTTATGTTTTCACAGCTAAATACTTACTGAACCAATTCAAGCTAAGTACACTTTCAAGGGTCCAACAGAAATGTCCTGTGATCACTTTGCTGTTAAGCAGATGCCCGTGAGTCAAAATAGTCATAAGCTTGGCTAATTTATCCGATTGTGCAAGTTCACACACACATTGTAGTCCAGGCTCCTTTCCTGGGGGCGTAATTAAAGCACCCCAATTAAATTTATTGACCAACGCTTTAACCTAAAATGCTGCGAAAGTAGTTTTTTTTTTTCTTTGCACACATCAGTCGGTGCAGCACAGATGGAGGTGTCCCTCAGAAGAATCGTTCTCCAGCAGGTGCCGCCGCCTCTCTCTGTTGCAGAGTTGAACTTCGCTCATCGCTACAGTTGGGTTATTTATTTATTTATTTATTTTCTTCACCGAACCAACAAAGGCTGATTTTCTTCTCAGACGTAGAGCTCTATCTCTCACTGTTTCCTACAGTGCTGGTTCTGTGCGGTGGTTGATGCTGCTTCTGTTTTAAATGTGAATCTGGCAGCCCTCTGGATGCAAGTTTGAGACTTTACCTGCTACACCGCCTCTTGTCATGGATTGAGCCTTCAGTGCTGTTAATTTGTGACCCCCACCCCAACTCAACGTAAAGCAGTTGAGCTCCGTATAGGGCTCATGTTCAGCCAAGGCCTGGGGAGGGTGGCTAAATACTTCATGATGTGTGGGGCGTGCTGTCAGCATGGACTGCTTCACTGCACCCCCCAAACACACACCCTCACAGCTGAGCATGAAGCACAGCTGTGTCAAGTGAGGCCTGCACAGATGTGAGCCCAGGTCCTCCTGCCCCCCTCCAAGACAAGCTGAGCATAAACTTCTCAGCACAATTTGACAGCAAAGCACAAGCCAACAGGAGGGAGGGGGGGGCTTTGGGGTGTCAGAGGTCATGCTCGTGGACGGCGTGGCCGGTGGTATGCTTGAACTCCCAGGGGAACCCACTTCGCCCTTTGACCTTCGTCAAGGCGCCACCTCCATGCTGCTTCGGGCTGCTAAGTATTAAAGTTGTGACTCTGCATGAGAAGATCCTTCGGTGATCACAAGGCTTCCGTTATTTCTGGAGAGGAAAAGATTCACGGGCCCAGATCAGTTCAGATTCCATAAAAGCAGTGCTGAAGTGTGCAGTGTCTTCGAGGTGGTAGCGGTCTCCATGTCATCACCAGCTTGAATTAGCTACAGAATCAGTTCCAAATGTGTCGGGCTTTGCCCCCAGAGAGGGTCATGACACAGTGATCTGCAATGCTTACAAAGAGAAGGCTGCAGATTCAGTGCCCATAATAACAACTAGCAGGATTACTTTAGTAGGAAGTTAACAACAAACAGGCTAAA
Source organism: Chitala chitala (assembly GCA_025773905.1). Classification (NCBI taxonomy): domain Eukaryota; kingdom Metazoa; phylum Chordata; class Actinopteri; order Osteoglossiformes; family Notopteridae; genus Chitala; species Chitala chitala. The sequence goes on along the minus strand of JABJVR010000039.1, from coordinate 5,706,219 downwards.
CTGGAATATTAATAAAATTCCTTTATTTCCAGCGGTGTAGCTGTCATATGACTGTGATCCTCAGACATCAAACTATTAGGTGACTGGGGTTAACTTCAGCTGGGTGTAGGCTGAAAATTAATTTACTCATGTAGAGACAGATTACTGTAGAAACCTATAAATGAATTCTGTTAATCATAGACATAACAAACAAAGCAAGTTTTTAAACACCTACTTTAAACGTTGAAATCTAACCCCTGATATTGCATTGATGTAAAGGTAACATGCAAAGAGTATAATTCATTTTCATTTCTAAATTAATTTCTTTTTGTTTCCTCTTTACAGCAGTAAAACCGCTATGCGTTAGTAAGAGTCGGAGGTGATTTTTGCATACAATGCGAATGGAGCGGTTCTATAAGCGATGGATAGGAGATGGCGTGAGAAACCGTGCCACCTCCTAAATTACAGCGCTCTGCCTCGTGAGGGCTGACTAACAGACCAAGAAAGTGCCGGCTCTGGCCTCCTCATTCTTCACCACCGGAACAACAGACCACAGTCGTAAAGTGAGGCTTTTGTAAAACTCTTACACAAAAGTGAGTCAGACTAACGCTCGCTTTACGAGGTCAGGTGACGTTAGTGTGAATGCAGCGCTCTTCGTTACAGTGCTGTAAGACCCCCTCGGATGCACGCGTTCAGTCAAGCCAGTCAACTCTGACCTCGTTCTGCGTTGGCAGTTTTTGTGCTGTAGCCGCGAGGGCCTTGGTTCTTGCTGACCCCCATCGCCGCCGTCCTTCTCCTTGTTCACAACGTCTCATCTTACGGCCGCTGAGCTGAAACAGCAGTTGGCCGATTTTTGAAATGATGGCCAAGCTTAGAGGAAAGAGAGGCTGGTGTAAACACACACATCCTCTTCATTATCTGTCAGTCTGTCAGAAGTCCCTGTTTCTGAATCAGTCGTCTTTGTCTATCAAACTGTCCAAATCTTCATCAGTCAGTTTATCCGCACTCTCTGTTTCTCGGTCTGCCAGGCGTTCATCAGTAGACCAACCTGCATCTCTGTCCAGTAAAATGTCTATGCTGCTGTATTTCATGACACTCAATTTCCTGACTTAATTCAATTCAAATCAACGTTCACTCTTTCTATCAATCCACATAACATACCCCATATAACAAACCTGCCTACTAAACCCATTTATACATGCCATTTCTTCACTGCCTTCTTGTACAGCTATCTTTGCATATTTTGCCATTTGGTGCATAATCACAGATGAGAGGTTAGTGGTTGCCTAGCAAAAGGGTGGCAGACATCAAGCAGTGTTTGCATCAGGAGAATGGGGGAGGGAAAGAGAGAGAGAGAGAAGGACAAAGATACAGGGAGAGATGTTTTTAGTTAAAAATTATTAATAATTTTTATTAATGACTTATGATATCACCAATAACAAAAGCCCTTTATATAGTGTGGTGGATAAGTGGGGTTGGAGGGGGGCTTGGATTAGGTATCCAAATATAGAGCTGCTTATGGAAGCCAAGAGAGCAGATGATGAGAACATTGAGGTCTTGATGCGGTCCTGGAGGTGTGTGGGCTGTTAGCTGTGATCTGGCGTATTCCTCACTCTACTGCGGAGATATCAGCTCCGTGTAGTCACATCCCGCTGAACACGATGTGCACCCCCCCCCTTTTATCGCTGTATTTTTCAGCAATAATTAGCAGAGCTAACGTCTGCAGTTACTATGACGAGGAAGAGGACGACTTTAATCAGAGCGGTGTGGCCTTTTTGCAGCACAGGTTGAAGATTGCGATCAGTCCAAATGTCATAGTGCCTTACCAGCACATATCAGAAGTCAAACTTTTTTGTCATTGTTTGAGTGGTGTAGGCTACATTAAAAAAAAACAGCTCAGACTTCCTGTGGACCAACATCACAGGTGATGATGCAGTGAGTGATATTTGGCGGAGGAGCTGAGGGGTGCCCAAAACTAGGGACAGGTTGGCAGAGAAGGTCCACAAGCATCTGGTTGACTCACCTCTGCATCATCACACCAGGTGAAGTCATCAACACTGGCATCCCAGCCCACCAATCAGAGCTTGAGTTTCCCTCCTCTCACACAGCCAGGCCCCTCCCCATGTAGAGAACATAGAAGGCAGAATGTCATCTTTGTCCACCAACCTGCATACACAGATAATCCTCCTCCTATCCCCCAATAATATTATTTCCTCAGATAGAGGCTCTGCTCTTCTGTACTGTGTACCTCCACTCGGCTACTGTTTTAATGCGGCACTCCAAAGAAGGATTTTCCAGTACTCTACTTAAAGTTCAGAATTTGGCAGTCATACTCACGGTGTGCGGTAGGCATTGTTACAGCGTGCCTTTGGCCAGAGGTATGGGGAGAAAACTGACCCTGAATTTTTCACTGTACTGCTAGACACTTTCATGTAGTTTGGGGGACAGGAAGAGCTACATCAAAGGAATCAGATCCACAGGGTCCACTGGACAATCTTGTCATGTGACCTTTATGTCACATTACCTCAGATAAGGTGGGGGGGGGGGTCCACAGTCTCACCAACCTGGCACATCACAAATAACTGAACCACAGCGTTATGCCATAGCTGGACATTTTTTTTTTTATGCATTCAGGAGCATAAAGAAGAAAGAAACAGAAAAAGAAAGAGTTTTGCTAAATTCATGTAGTCAAATGACAGACAATGTGAAAACAATATCCAAGCTTATTAATTTAAAAGGGAGAGCAAAGCCAAGGCAGGCATATGAAACAAAGCATTTCTTTTTTTTTTTTTTTTCCCTTTGTCCTGTCCTACATGAATCAAGGCACGATTTCCAATCCACCGCACAGAAGCAGAAGTGAACAGCAAATGTGTAAATTCAAGAGCCGCATCCTGTCGCCGCACAGGTGCCCGGCAGTGTACAAAGCAAGCACCTCTCAGCACTTGTCCACTGCGTGTGGAGGACAGCGAGAGTGGGGGAGGGGTGCCGATGTCTGATTGTGACCCAGTGGAGGGGGGTGGGGGGGCGGAGAATGGTGAGCTTTTGTCATCTCCGTGGGAACGACGCTCAGCCTCGACGTGCCGTGAGAGAAACGCGTGACCAGTTCTGCCGTACTGTTGCCATGGGAGAATTTGGTGGGGGTGTGGAATGGGGGGGGGGGGGTTACGAAAAATCAGCATTATTTCACATCGTTTACATCATTTAATTCCTTGGCAGATGCTTTTGTTCAAAGCTGCTTACATCGCAAACAGTGCTCACAATGGAGGGTTGCCACCTGTCTACCTAGCAAGGCACATGCAGCATCACCTTGTATTAAATATTTATTTGCTTAGCAGAGGCCTTTATTCAAAGTCAATTTTGATGCTTTTACACAGCTGGATTTTTAAAATTACCTGTAAAGGTTTTTTTTTTATTTTTTAAACAGTGTTAAACAGCATTAATTGCAGAGTCAGGGGTGTCAGTCTCAGCCCAGCCAGAACATTTGACTTCTTGTATTTCCAAAAATGAGTTTAGTGCAGAGAAAGCAAGGCTGAAGAACAGTGCCCCTGCCATTTTGCCTGGAGAATGTCTGTTAACTTACAACAGAGACTAGGACTGACATGGGATCTGGAACAGGCTCCACCCCTAACAGGCTCCTCCCACTAAAGGCCGTGGGTGCAAGTGTGCTCCACCATTATTATCTTCTACCTCTATCTAGAGCTCTTATCTGAACCCTGCTCAGTTTAACAGTTTAGAAACCTTCACAGCAGGAGGACAGGAATGAAACGAGATCCCCAAGGATCTATCCTGCCATTATGTCATGTTTGGTCCTATTGACATGGGGCGCCCAGTGTTTTGGCCTTGGACAAAATCCTACTGTGTGTCTACAGTAACAGCCGCCGTACTAAAAAATAAATAGCACACCTTAACTGTGGCTTTGCTCCAGGTCCAGAAGGCCAAATAGAGACCCAAGGACAGTCAGGTTAAGGTCTGACCTGACCAGTTATTGTTAACCTTTATCACTTTATGGCAGCAGAGCCACCCAAAGTGCCAGCTGAACGCTTAGACACATGACTCAGAGTGTATAACCTTATATTAGAAAAGATGTGATAATGAATGTGCTCTGAGCTGTGTTGGCATTTGCTGCATGACAATGAACGTGACCTGGTTTAGTCCAAGAACCTACACTGGATAAGGCAGTTGGGAAATGAATGACTGATTAAATGCTGTTAATGACTAGTGACTATGATGGCCCTGAATCACACTGAGGACCAGGGTCAATATTGGTCCCACCCTCTTTGTGTATTTGTAAAGACAAAATTGACAAGTACCCTTTGATTGGTGGAAACCACTCATTCCCTTCGCTTAGGCTCCTCCCCTGCATTGATATCGGGCTGTGAAATCTATCCAAGGGGCAAGAAAGCAGCAGACTATGTCAGCCCCAGAGGCACTGGCCTTCATCTCTCAATTGCACCCCCAAGCCATCTCTAGTTCATCTCCTGGGCCTTCTGCCCCCCAACAGCAATACCAGTTAGGTCTACTTCTCAATAGCGCTTTTATGTACCATACATCAATGGGAAATCGCTGTTCAACTAGATTCTTCCATCAACAAAAAAATTAATTAATTTTACATGTGACTATCACATCCCCAGGCAATATCATGCAGCAATTTGCAACCATTTAGACCTAAAACACTGAATTAATTAATCCAGGAAACTTTTTTGTGTATCCCAGCTACACCTGCCATCATTTTGGCCCACTTCGTGACCTAAAACATCCTTTTTACAGTTATGCGCCACTCAGCATTTCTGGGGGAAAACCGAACAACCTAGCAGTCTCAATCCCAGCATGCTTTTGGGCACAGTTAATGGCTGCTGTAACTTCATCCATCCAAGTACTCTCATCTCTCCTCCTGCACTCAAGTTGAGGCGTTCTGGGCAAAATTTATGGAGTGGAACGACACGCACAGTTCATCGATTCAATCAGAGAAGCTTGGTCAGAGAGCTGGCGTCCATTGGGGGTGTGGGGCAAGGCCACCAATTTATGGGTTCCTGTGGCATTACATGCTCCAAGTGGAACAGAGACGACATTACACTACTAAGCTCCCCCATCCCTAATCTCTATTTCAGACGAAGCCTCCTTTTGCATCTCCTTGACTTTTACCAGAAGCCAGTGTATTCCAGTCAGAACAGTCACACGCAAATTGGATTTCCCCCCCCCCCCAACAAAAGGCACAAGCTGCAATACCTTTTTCAATGAGCCCCTCTGAGGAGTCTGCTGTGGTTTTTCTGTGTAACTAGACCACCATACCCTTACAGGGCATCCCGTTACCTTGGTAACAGAAGGACCCAGCGGTGTTGGCACTACAGCACAGGAGGTGACTGCTCCTTGTTTTCTCTTCGAGTTAAAACATGTGAAACAAGACCACCGCAAAATTTATACTTCATCATTAGACGCAAATCATCGGTTATCTCACTAAGAAACGTGCCCGGCTGTGACAAGTTTGCCGGTCACCGTGAAGCAGCAGTTCCGGCTCAGCCTCCGCCCAAGAACAGTCTGCTGTTTGGTGTATTTTTTGCATCTATGTAAGGCTTTGATTGGCTGCAGTGCTCCAGAGCTCCCAGAACAGGGTGGTTTGTCAGCCTTTTTCAATGTGTCTTTGAGCCTCAGGAGGCTGCATAAATTTCTGCCTCCCTTTTTGTCCTGACCGTCTGCATGGGTTCCATGTAGTGCTGTCGCATTGCACAACGCAGCCCTCCCCCGCAGACCATGGGGCAGTGAGAGTCGACCGCATGGCAGCTGGGGTGGTTCTTCAATGGAGCTTCATAAATGAGAGGTCAGTCCGTGTTTGATGCACTGAACAGTTATGGCAGCTTTCAGTGGCAGCAGGTGGATCAGCAGTGGATGCAAAAACCAGGGGATGAAGGCCAGTCAGCTGACTTCTAACCCCAACAAGGGTTCTTTCTTAACTTCATACTAAACAGTTTTAGTTCCTCTCTGGAAACAAAATAAAATGAACATTACTGTAAATTTGTACAGTGCTTTTCAAGACACCCAAAATGCTTTACACTGAAAAGGGGGACTCCTTAAACCACCACTAGCACACAGCATCCACCTGAACATTGCCACGACAGCCATAGTGTACAAGAAAGCTCACCACACACCAGCTGCATGTAGGGAGGAGAAGAGAAACAAACAATATCACCTTCTTCCATCATCTTCTCATTCTGTCTTTCCCTAACCGCACCATTTTCCTCATGATGTACATCACCACACATCTCCATGCTTCGTCCCACATCTCCGTAAAGTGCTTTGACACTGAAGGAAATAAACCGAGTCAAACCGAGTGACCCAGGCATAGCACATGGATGGTGTTGTTGTACCACTTATTAAAGACCCGTCACCTAAATCTCTTACAGAAAGATAGGAAGGCAGGTAAGATGATTTAAAAAAAACTATTCTGAGAAGCAAGGATGCCAGAGAGGGGTGGAAACCTAGGACAGTTCCAAGGGCCTGTGACTGACAGTGGCCCTCAAAAATTAGAAGGCAGCATAACATGTGAACATAACATTTAGCATAATATTCTTCGCACATTGGCTTTAAACATTGAGAAGCATAACATTAGGTGCCCCCTCCTCTTGGTGGATGCTTTTGACTGTGACCGTACCTTGTTCTGTCCCAGAGTAAGTGCTGTCCTCTCACTGTCCACCTTGGGTGTCAAAAAATCTCCAAACAAATACAAGTCCCTCCCCATGCAAAAAAAAAATTATAATAAATAAAATAAAATAAATAAATGTCCCTGTTGCTCTGCACAGCAACACAAAGGTGAAGGAACAATGACAGAAAGCCTAACACTTGCCTAGGAAGCCCTGAAAAAAAACCTCCGGTAGCAAGAGCGTTGAACTGACGTTACCAGCCAGATGCAGGTCCACAGCTGTTATTGTGGGTATTTTTAATATTCAGGATCACAACATGGGGCAAAATTCAAGGCTGCCTGCGGGAGAGGATTTTCAGCACGTTTCCATCTCGACCGGCGTAGGCTCTGCACCCTGCAGTACAGACTCTTCCTCTTGCTCACGGCTTTAGATTCGCGGGTCTGGCCGGCAGGAAACGGCAGAGATATCTCCATCGATGCACTCCATCTCCTAATCATCACGGGGCCCTCCTTAACAGCTGATCCAGCAATGTTCTGGTTTACTTACACCAGAGTGTACCACATCGCCCCTTCCCCAAAGAAGTTGTAAAGTTTAAAAAAATGTGTTTACGCGGTGCTGACCGGGGGAGGGGGGTGGGTCATTACAAAGTGGTTCCATGCTGAGAACACTCCCCCCTGTCAGGAGGTTCACCTCCAAGCTCATGTCCCTTTAACATGAAACAAGAACAAACACATACACCGTGCATCCATGGTTACGGCCAGGCACCCAACTGGCACTTCTGTGCCATGTCACATGACTACACATTTGTTGTCCAGTGTGCCAGGCCATGCGGAGGTCCTATAGAGGTTTAATAGTCCCCTCCCCCCCTCACACATTATGGTGTGACATGGGAAGCCCCCCCCCCAGAATTCCACAGCAGGATTCACGTGTGGTTTCTCCAGCAAGGACATGTAGGTGGTCAGAGACGAGGGAGGAGGGTCTATTTTTAGACTCACCCCTTTCCCTCTTTCTACCTCCCTCTTTCTCTCCTCCCTCTCTCAGGTCGTGCGGAGCTGATGCTGTGATTTCGCACGCAAAAACGGAACGGTCCCCGGTTGATGCAGTGAAGTGCTCCAGTGAGGAAAATCTCTAGCAAGGTACATAAAAGCGGTCTCCCCTCCATCCTTCTATGGCTATGGGGACAAGCTGCAGGACAGTCGGGTGTTCTACACAGAAACACCACAATGCAAACGACCCCGACCCAAAGAGACCGGCCGCTAGCTGTTATATATGTGAATCTTTCAGCACAAGGTCCAAAAGCTGTAATAACCAGCTTTGTGCATTTTAAGAATAATGTAACACAAAAACGACTGTCCAGCTTGGCCTTTTCTGTCATATTAATGCACAGCTAACACGCAAGAGCATTGCATATATGTTTCTTGGAGCGTTACATGAATGTTGGAGCATTACAATGCTCAGGGGGACCGTTGCTTGATAGCTGAGGCTGAGTGGCTCCGTGACCTCGCCCCACTGTGCACGCTTGCCCTGTGGCACGTGGCTGGTGTAACAGCGGTCTTGCTTTAGAGGGCTTGATAGCAGCGTGTCTGGCTGCTCTTGAGTTTCTGCTGTCGTCATATCTGGACATCGAAACCAGAATGCTTAGCTTCATTTCCCCATTCCTTTTGCCTATAGCCGGGCTTTTCCACTCTCCCTCAGTACTGTGATGTGTTTAAAAAAAAAAAAAAAACTTTCAAAACTTTATTTTATGTATTGTCTGTGTGTATGTGGAGGGAGCTTTGCTAAACTTTCTGTTGTGAGAATGAGGAACTCCGCAAATGCTATGGCAGCTTGTTGGTAAAAGCAGCGAACACATGAGAGGCCCTTTCTTGGTCCAGAGGTTTCACTGCATGTGGCCTTTCAAGAGAAACAAAAATGAGAAGTGGGACCTGATGTTTTTTTTCCCTTCTTCTTATTGCGGAACTTGCATGAGTGACATTGTGCTTTCATGACACGAACGATCTAGAAAGGCAGAGTGCAGCTCCACCCTAATGCAGCCCCCCCCCTTTTTGAAAATACATCACCTATGGAAACCCAAGAGAGCAAGCAAGCAAGAACACAAAAGAAAAATGCCTCCTTCAAAAATAGAACTTCACAAAAACGGAAGTGTGGACTGGCTTTAGCTTTGGTGCAGTGCAGCGAGAGAGAGAGAGAGAGAGAGGGTAACAGAGAGACAGACAGACAGAGAGAGAGGGAGACAGACAGACAAAGAAAGAGAGGGAGTGAGAGAGAGGGAGAGTGAGAGAGGGTGAGAGAGAGACAGAGAGGAGAAAGGGAAACAGTGAGAGAGACAAAGAGATAGAGGGAGTGAGAGAGTGAGAAACAGACAGACAGGGAGAGAGAGAGAGAGAGAGAGAGAGGGGAAGAGAGATTGGGAGTAAGAGAGATAAAGAGTGGTGAGCAGGAAGAGAATAAGTGAGAGAGGAGTGAGGGAGGAGATTGTGAGCCAAGGATAGAGAGACAGAGGGAAAAAAGTGATATCTGTGAGGAGGAAAAAGCTACAGCCAGACACAAACCCCTTGAGGAGAAACTGCTGGACTACAGGAGAACAAGAGTGAGTCACATCATTCCCACGTGCCAAGTAGCTGGGTTCGAGGGCCTGAAGGAGGCAACTGATATATCAGTGAAATGAGGAGAAAACTGAGGAAGGAAGTGTTCAAGCAGAAAAGAGGAAAGATGAAAGGAAAGGAGCATTTGGTAACTTCTAGTAAAGAAAGGAGGAGAAGACTAAATATGGTGCAGTCGTCACTATGTTTTATGTTGCAAATTACCGTGTTGCTCAGATGTCTTACCCTCCTAACATTACTGTCAAGAACTAAGACAATTGTGCAGTAACTATATCCAGCTTCTGCTGGTGATGTATGGAGGGAAAATGTTTAAGGGTGACTATGGGAGTGACTGAATTGTTACCCTAGACTCTGTTGCTATGGTTTTAGGCAGAAACTGGATGCATGGGTTTTTGTACATGGAAGAGGAGAAAGGGATGGTCAGCATGTCTCAGAAACAGGGTACTGCTTTCTTGCTCCAGACGTTTGAACACGAGGTGAGCGCACATAGCACACTGGGACAGGTGTCTTCATAGAGATGAAACTGGAACGTGCTGGAGCTTAAACAACAGCCTTTGGGGGTGGGGGATGCTCTCCGCCCAGCCTGTGTTTTTATGCATGAGGCTGGAACCACATGCGGTCCAACTAAGATTAGGCTCCTCTGCCAGTTGCCAGGCGACCAACGTGACGGCAACAGCATCTTTCTTAGGAGATGAAAGAAGAATATCTATCTGAGCATCTCCCTGAGCAAACATGGCCTGTTTTTTTGTACCTTGTAGGTTTTCATTTTCAGAGCTCACAGTTTCCTACAATCGGCACTGTCTCGCTGGTGTTTGTGCCTTTTTTGGGCAACTCTTAAGGTGTATGTTCATGGTTAGTGCTTTGTGCTTTATTACTGGACTTGGCTAATTGCCTGTGCTTTAGCTCAGGAAATGTCATCGTGGTCTGAATGAGTTGCACCTGCAGAAGTGCTTTCTCTGTAATTGCATGCTCCTGCATTTCAGTCTCCTGGGCTATTTCCTTCTGACGACCACCAAAGGCTCCTGTGATCCAACACGACTGACATTGGCACTCTTTCATTCATTTGCACATTGAGAAGCCAAACCAGGAAAACATTCTACATTCTACTAACTATGCGTAGTATAAATCCCAGGATCAGGATAACAAGTCTAAACTGTGAAACAGTAACTGATAGGAAATGAGGATCAGGACAATGTGCCTATACTGTGAAACCATAACATGATAGGAAATGAGGATCAGGATATCAGGCCTATACTGTGAAACAGTAACATGATAGGAAATGAGGATCTGGACATTAGGCCTATACTGTGAAACAGTAACATGATAGGAAATGAGGATCAGGACATCAGGCCTATAATGTGAAACTGTAACATGATAGGAAATGAGGATCAGGACATCAGGCCTATACTGTGAAACAGTAACATGATAGGAAATGAGGATCAGGACATCAGGCCTATACTGTGAAACATTAACATGATAGGAAATGAGGATCAGGATGTCAGGCCTATACTGTGAAACTGTAACATGATAGGAAATGAGGATCAGGACATCAGGCCTATACTGTGAAACAGTAACATGAGAGGAAATGAGGATCAGGACATCAGGCCAATATTGTAAAACAGTAACATGATAGGAGCTGAAGATCAGGATATCACAAGCTTACAGCGATGATTCTAAGATAAATAGCAGTTCTGTTCCTAGTTCTCCACTCTCAACAACTTAGTTTCTTATCTTGAAAATGGGATGTCGAAGTTGTTTTGTCTTGTTAGCCTTCCTGGATGAACATTAATTTAAAAAAATTGTGTCTACGGATATGCTTCCAAACCAGTGCTCTGGTTCTCACCTCAGAATAGATCATTTCCATGTAGAACTTTTTTTTGTCAATGTGTAAAACAAGCTAGCCTTCTGTCAACACAGAGTTTGAATCCTTAATAATTATCTGTTCCTTACTAGACACTTTAATCTCCAGAAAAAACAGCCATAACTTAAATTCTAACCTATGTTACATAGCTGGATATGCTCATAGGCAGACTGGTAATCAGAACATTTTGCCAAATGTCAGAGTGGCCAGCCGACCTTTTGTGTGGACACCGACTAAGTTAAGTGACGTGCCCATTATGTTGGGCTGCTCTGAGTCAAACTCCAGGGCCTTTATTAAGTCCCACTTTGTCCCTGGTTGTGCTTAGCTGTGTGGGTACATACAGTAGGTACCCACCTACATTATGTAGCCTGAAGGCTGTTTACAGTGACACTATGAATGTTGGCCCTGTTGGTCCTTCATTCCTGTGCATCACCAGAACCACATTCTGAATGTTAAAGAACCCACCAACACCTAATCGACATCCACTTCAGTGTGATCATAATTAAACTAAACACGTTTAATTCATTTGTATCAGCAACATTTCTGCTATGTTGCAGAACTGCTGGGACATGTCTTTGAAAAGGAAGATGAGAATTAACTGAACCAATGAAATTATTAAACACATTGTGAAACACAGTGAACCAGCTTGGATCACTCAGATTTTAGTACAAAAAAAAATCTTTTGAAAAGATGCCAGCCTGAGCTGGTAATATGCGGTATTATATGGTCATAGGCAAGTATATTCATGTTAGGTTGTATTTACATGCATTTCAAAGGTCCAGCAGAAACACCTACCAGCACCTGGAAATGCAATCTGTTCACTGGAAGTGGAGTTCCTTAAACACAAAGATGCACGCTTACAGTGTGTTCAGAAACTACACCATTCTTCTGAAAAATCACCCTTGCTGTTCTTCTGCCTGTGTTAACACAACAAGCAGCTTACAAAGGGTGCCATCTTGTGCACTGGCTACCCTGTGATGTCTTGCCAATACTCCCACGACATGGGATTCCATTACCCACAATGCTCGGTTTTAATCACTTCTTAGACACGCATTGTCCGCTCCTGTGTGTCGCGGTAAGCTGTCCGTCAAGAGACCGTAGTCACCGTGAAAGACTTGTGAAAGACATCCGGTTATCGAGTCCTTGGTGCAGACTTTCGTCTGACTAAATATTCAAGCTCATTGTCTCAGGTTCTGCACTAACTGAAGGGATGTGGTTAAGCAACCCTGGCCAAGGGCAGACATGAGGGGGCAGGTCTTCAAACCGAGTCCATGCACTTACAGGTCCAACACCCTCAGCTACTCTTGCAATTTACAGTCACTTCAAGCACGTAAACGCAGAAGCGATTTACTCTTCCAACAAACGGGCAGCCTAAAGTCTCATGACTGCCACCTCTCACTATCGTTTTGCTGTTAAAGTGAGGATGACTACGTCTACAGCCTCAAATCCTGCTAAATAATTCCTATTAATTCGCATTTGTGCTCTAGCACATGATAAACCATTCACTCTTGTGTGGAAAAGAAGCTACGGTGATGTTATGTAGAAGCCTAGAGGCTGAAAACAGACAAAGTGGCCCCAACATGGCCACTGCTAGCTTAGCAGTAAAGAGCTATGCTGCTAACATACTTGTCCACAATTATTGTCTTATTAAGATCCACCAACTCCTGCACCTGAAAATAATGTATACCTCTCAGTTCACCTAACAGGTGTACATTATTCATGCACTTAGCACACGCTTTCATCCCAGGTGATTTACATAGCTTGTGCTTTCATGCTCCACACATTTGAACTGCAGGATATTCTGTTCGGTTATTTATTTGTCTATTTTTGGAAATGAGGTTAAGCGCCTCACTCAAGAGCTCAGCTTCCTCTCTTGGGGCAAGTTCTTAAACAACTATGCCCCCTTGCTACTTCATGACCATGTAAAAAACACACACACACAAACACACACAAACACACACAAACACACACAAACACACGCACACACTGGCCTTAATAACAGAGTTTTTACTCAGAACGGCTGTCAACGAACGCTGGGGGTCCCCTGCCGTGGGGCAGCCTGGCGTACTGGTCCCGTCCCGCTCTGGGGGTCCCCTGCCGTGGGGCAGCC